>LPNX011050076.1:17273-171889 GCA_001517045.1 Pseudotsuga menziesii
AGGATGGTTTCGTGTCATTCCACATGCATTTTGTATCTATACTATTCCATCTTAAACTTAGTAATTAGCATTTTAACCATGGACTGTGGCATTTTTAACCATTAGCTCCTTTTATTTACCATCGTTCTTCCATGGATAGGGCCTTCCTCTCATGAGTATCCCCATTTAGAACCTATGTTGTCTTTCGATACTCATGCTGCAGCTGTGTTAGGTATAGGGGAATATTTTTAGCTAATTTTCACGCCAAGTGGAGCCTCATTACGGTCTCTTTTTACAAGCTATCCCTTCATAGGACTCCCTACCCTTATGGAGTTTTCTTTAGGCCCAGGTCTGAATACTTAAAAATAGACTTGACTGCCGAGTTAACTTGTCCTTTCAAGCTCATTAAGAATATGTGAATGGACATCCGCATTGGTGGTAGGTTATCTCTTTCTCAGACAATGCCAAATAGCACGAGAAATGATCACTCTCTTTTCTACGGAATTGAGAAGAGTATTATTAGGCATAGGTTTATCACTTTTCTGGACCTGAAGGACTAAATTAACAGAAAAGGAACTCTCGGTATGAGCTTAGTTTTCTCTTTTTCGTGTTTTGGACCTAAACATGAAAAATATTTCGAGTATACTTTATGTCTTTGTCATGCTTGTTAAACACTAAAGAACAAAGCATTGATTTTATTGTTGTAAGCCCCATTTCTCGTACTCAAATGTATATTTCTTAGTGATCTTGCTTTCCTTAACACTCATAAAATTCAAGCTATTTATGTTTTTCTTGAAGGAGCGTTGGGTAGGTGGTAATTTAACCTTTTTTGGACCTCCCTGACTAAGTATGAAAAAGGTTCACCTTTTCTTCTACGGAAACTAAGAGAGTTCTTATGTGGTATGTTTTATACTTTTCTTGCCTCAGGAGACTAAATTGGACAAAAAATGACCCTCCTAGAGTCTTCTTTGGAGTTTTCAGACTCTCTAAATGTGAAAACATCGACTGAGCATGTACTAGTTCGGGCTCATTAAATCCACGAATTAGTGACACTATCAAGCAATATTCCCTCTTCTCTTCAACCTTGTTAAAAAATGAAGAGAGATCCGAGTTCACTTTCCTGGACTCGTTAAAATTTAACAAGGGAGGTAGGAAGAAGTTTTCTCTTGTTTTTAGTTAGTGGCAGCATGTCATCCCTGAACGTAGCACTCTCTGTCTTTTTTGATACCCATGTCTTAGTGTTCACTTTCAGTTCAGCTATTACTTCGATTTTATTACTCCTCCTCTTGTCCATTCTACCTGGGGAATCTGATCATGTCATCTACATGACAGATAGGTCTAGTTGTTCTATCTATAAACTTAAAAGCTACCTTGGTTCATCTCTATGTCATGCTCACTGTTCAAAGACTTTACTCAATGTCTGATCTATATTTTGATCCCATCATTGTTATATCTATTATCACTTGTGTCTCCCTTCCTTTATCTAGTTCCTAGTCACTCTTGTGATCCGTTGGAGAATATATTGCCTCCTTATCACAGTATGGTTCCGCTTCAACACTTCATGATGACGAAGACCTAGAGTTTTGACATTTGTACCTTTGGATTCACTTTCATCATTAGTTAATTCCTTTGCTTTAGTTGTCAATTATCACCTATTAATTGACAAACTATTGAATCCTCTCCATGTTCGACTTCAACTTACATCTATTCGCATGGCTTGGATTGTACTGGCTCTTTGGGATTGTTTATGAAGACCTTAGTTCCCCATCTATGGACTATGTTGCGCAAGATTATGTTCTACCTATGTACACAACTTCCAGATCTTTGAAGACTCATCATGATTGTATATTGTGGCTTTGATCCACCTTTGTAATATACATGGTCTTGTACCTATACTATATGATGTAATAAAACATTTGTAAAGGAGCTGGTGTTTGAGTATATTGAACATAGCATCCTACGATATGACTTTGTATATGACATGATTATGTATTTGTTTCAGGTACTACCTCTACTCCATTGGATTTCAGAGTCCTCCAAAGATAAACATTATAATGTATTTTGTCCATCGCTTCCCTCTTACCTCACACATTAGGGGCCATCTATTATCAACCCAAATGGTACTTCTTCGTTTGAGTGTTGACACCTCATATGTTGGCACACAAAAGTACATTTATGGATTGAAGGTTTCCTAAAACACTATAGATGGGCATGACATGAGACGCATTCACTATCCACCTAGCTTGCCATTTTTACCTTTTTACATGTTGATTGCTATACGTGACTCTTTCCACAACAACTAGCGTACATACATGACTATCTCCATAGCATATCACATACCGTATGCGGGTATTGTCATTGTAACCCACGTATATATCTGTACGTGGGTTTCCTTATAGAAACTCGCGTGTCATACACGGGTTTCCAGTATCAATACTCACGTATGCCTCCATTCAACATTAAAAATAATAAACACGATTAGTGGATATTTGTTAAGCCATAAACATTAACTATCTTAACTGTCTCAACCTCCTCAACCTTTGAAACTGCTCTATTTTCCTAAGTATAAATAGAGGCTTTCGGGAGGGCATTAAAAAATCATACTGAGAGAGCAAAGTTATGCTGTTGGTATATCTTCAGAAGTCTTTGGAGCAACAGAACTCAAAATCCTTTGGTTGCAGAGGAGTCCTTGTTTCAAGCATTGGGTTGTACACTTATCATTCACTATTGTTAATAAAGAAAATCCTTATTCCAAATGCGTGTTGAATATCTTCCATGTATCACGGTTCGATGAATATTTATGATTAAGCATTATATATATTGTTTATCTAACTTTCCATATATACATGTATAAGATTGTATTTGGAGGATTTTATCTTTGCAAGTGAAAGAGGTGCATCCCTAAAAGCTTTAGAGAGGAGCAGAGCAAGAGAAGACAAAGATTGGATCAACCATCGTTAATCTAGTGAGTCCATCATATCCTCCTATTTCCTTTCTGTACCTTAAAGCTGATTGTATGCAAGTTTTAAGAGTACATTGGTAACCCCATACCCTAGATTATAAGGGTGTTTATTCCTGAACAACATGAAGGTACATGAAATGTAGGTGGCATCTCTTAGTACTTTCCAACTATATTTGTGGCAGTAGATTATTAACCATATTTCCGAGGATGAAGTGTACATACAGATAAACGACAAGTGGCAGAAACAAAACCTTGAAAGGAATTACAAAGGATATTGATTGGAAGGAGACTAACTTTTTACTTATAATAATAGAATTTATGTTCCAAACGTGGCAGACTTGTGGAATATTTTTATGGATGAAATCCATAAAGCTCCACATTTGGGTCACCCAAGATATCATAAAATAATTGCTAGAGCTAGAAAGTAGTATTTTTGGCCTGGAATTAACAAGGACATTGCTGAGCATATATTTCTAAGTGCATGAAATGTCAATAGGTGAAGGTTGAACATCAACACCCAGCAGGTTTGTTGCAACCTTTTCCAATCCTAAAATGGAAATGGGAAGTCATTTTAATGGATTTTATTACACGGTTTCCAATGACTATGAGATACCATGATTCCATGGTGGCTGTGGTGGACAAGTTAACAAAGGAATCACATTTTATACCAGTAAAGTCCACATATAAAGTATATTCCATTGCAAATGATTTCATGAAGGAAATTTTTAGATTGCATGGATTTCTTAAGGCAATAATTTCTGACAAGGATACCAAGTTAACTTCAAATTTTTGGAAGGGTATTTTTGCATATTTGGGTACAAAGATGAAATTTAGCACCACCTACTATCCTCAAACTGATGTACAAACAAAGAGAGTAAATCAGGTGCTTGAAGACATGCTTCACATGTATGCAATGGAAAAACCATCCAAGTGGGAGGATTATTTACACTAGTTAGAGTTTGCATATAATAACGGGAAGAAAGCATCATTGAGAATGAGTCCATATGAGGATTTATATGGAATAAGGTGTAGGACACCAGTGACTTGGGATAATCAAGTGAATAGAATTGTGCATGGTCCATAATTGCTTAAGGAAATGGAACACGAGGTTGCAAAGTTTAGGCAAAACTTGAAAGCATCCCAATATAGATAGAATGGCTATGCATATAAGCATAGAGTGCATAGGAAATTCAGTGTTGGGGATTAGGTTCATCATAGAGTGGGGCCAAGGAAGAGTAAATTAAATCTTGGGAGTTGTGCCAAGCTATCACCTAGATATTGTGGGCCATTTAAAGTCCTTTAAAGAATAGGGCCAGTCGCATATAGACTTGAATTGACTGCTAGCAATAGAGCTCATAATTTTTTTCATGTATCTGTTTTTTAAGAAATATGTACATGATCCTAACCATGTGATTAATTTGGATGTGATCCAAGTGGAAACTAAGGGATAGTTCCAAACCGAGCCATTGCACATCCTAGGTGAGAAGGTAACAATGCTCTTGAACTGAGCTATTGGATAGGTAAAGGTGCAATGGAAGCATTACAGTCCTGATGAGGCTACATGGGAGCTGGTGGATTCCATGAGAGTGGCACATCCATTTTTGTTCAATTTTGAAAAGAAATGAGTACATTTCTAATGTAAGAGGGAGGGGAATGTAATATCCCAATTTTGATCCCTATTGCATTAAAGTTGTAAATGATGTAAATATCATTATTCAATCATGGTGAGGAGCTCAAGGCCAAGGCACCTCCATCGACTTAGCATTTTATGTATTGGAAATTAAAATCGATGCATGTGTTTCTGATTCTAGTGAGGCACAATATTAAATTGATACATCATGTAAATATGCAATTTAATAAAATACCCACAACTAGCTATGCAATGCAACAAGAGATGGGGGCATCATTTCACAAGGAAGAGGGAGGGAAATTATTCAAATTTTTGAGCTAATAGTGTTAATCCAAATTTCAAGAAGAGAACCCATAAACTCTCAACTACCCATTTTTTCTGATGCACCTAATCATTTAATTCTTCCATAAGTTGGTTGAGGCAGTTAATGCATTATGAATGAATAGGAACGAGAATCAATTTTGTATTGGGGAAATCCATCAATTTTGGGAAATCGTATTTTTTCTTACGGGGAAAGAAAAAACCTAGAAATTGATGCCCAAACCATTCATCACTCATTCATTTCTCTTCCTCATGTGGGTGGAGCTAGATGGGCATTGGTATTGCTTAGTGGATGGGAAGAGAGATTCATGATTTGGGAGTTTGTAGAGATCTGTTTTTCCCTTGTGAAGCCAATAAATGTTTTCTGAAATTGAATTTCTCTCCCAGGCTTGTTTTCTGCCATCTACCCTTTCATTTTTTGTTCCTAGGACATTTTTATTCATACCCAACACTTTTGTTTGTTGTTATGTGCATCCTTTCTTTGGTCTAAAATTTTAGGAGTTGAAGAGGCCCATAATTGGATTGATAAGCCTAGTGAAGAGACAAACCTCACAAAAATATCAAGAGGGGTCGGTTAATCTTCTATGCACACCCAAGAGAACACGGGAAGGGAAGGTATGGCCTGAGGGACTGTGTAGAAGTGAAGGGATTAGTTCCTTGTGTTGGGTGTGTAGATATTATGGAGGCCAAGCTATATATATCTTGTGTAGGTGTCCATAGCTTTGTGGTTGAGCTCACTGGCTTAACAATTCTTCCTTTCCACTTCCTTAGAATCCTGAAAAACCCAATTGTGTATTGGCTTGGTTGAACCTTGGTGTGTATTTTGCTATGTGTGAGCTGGTTGTTTCCCTATTCCTTGTGGAAATGAGGCCCAACATGGGAGTGGCAGCTGTGTTGATAGATTGATGAGTATAACTGGAGTATGATTGGGTGGAACATTGTAGCGACATAGCTAGTTGCTCAAGGTAGCTCATCTTCAAGATAAGTCTGCTCTTATCTTAACTTTGAAATGCATTTGTTGTAAAAATTATGATTGAATGTATTGAGTGAGATTTGTTTCCATTATATTTTCATTTGTTATACATATACATATGTATTTTTAATTTCAATGCATTCTTTTTATGTTCATGGAGTTAGATCCCTGGTTAGATAGTAGTTCATCGCATCCTCTCTAGATGAGAAGGGAGGGGACATGACATGGTCGATATACCAATTAGAAGCAAAACTAGTTAGGGTCCATTGAAACAAGTGTACCCGAATGGAATAATATACGATGCTATCTAAATAGCACCATAGGTGAAACAACATGATATTATTTTGGGGATCTTCCCCAACCTTCCATTCAAAATTCAAGATGTTCAATGAGAGTTCGTTAGGCATAGGGATCCAAGTTGGATCATGATGGATTAGATAATTGGTCAGCCTCACCAAATTAGGGAGGTTAAGGCTAGCCATAAATCAAAAACTTGTATTTATGGATGTGGATGGACAAAAAATGGTTTTAGTTGTGTTGTCTATCATGATGCCTCCATCAACAATTCCATGGATGGTTTCGCTAGTGGTTATGTTAGCAGCTTCGCTCCCATCTATACCTCTAGTATTATCCATGGGGCGACTAGTGAGTAGGTGTATGGAAGACCATGATTATAAGGATTTATAAGTAATAGGTGATTGTTCAGTGTGTGGAATTGAGGTCTAGCATGAGTATGGAATCATAGAATCTAAACAACCAAATGGAGGCCCGTTCACCCCAAAGCTTCCTAGATTATCTTGAAGGATAAATACTGATTGATTATTACTCAAAAAAGGTTTATGATTATGATGAGATAATTATTGAGTAACCTAATGCAACTGAGTATGCAAAAGGTGAGTGTAACAAAGTGGAAAATAAGCTAAAAGCAAGCTGAAAAAACCTAATGTGAGGTGAGATCAATGAAATGGAAAACAAGCCAACAAGCGGTTAAATCTAGAAAAGGGAAAATACCTACTAAACCTAATAGATGCCTACTCAATAAAAAAATAACACAAAATATAATGTTCTTCAAATTTTTTCCTCAGTGTGGCATCCCCTCCCCATCAGACAAAGAAACAAGAAGCTAAATTGGGTCTTCCAATTACTTGACTTTGATAGGGTAATCAATAATATCTAGACCTAGCAAGTGAAGATCAAAAGGACAGTTATAAATTCAAGTCCACAACTAACTTCGTCTGTCCTAGGTCTCCACCCATCGAAGGGGGTGGCTTTTGGGTAAGATACTTAATAAAAATGGTCTCGAGTATTCCTTATTTGTATCACGTTAAGATGAGTATTCCATAGATTTTTCTTGAACACAACAATTTGGATGATTTTTAATACCGAATGGGAATCATGCATCACCCAACCATTCGCTTCCAGTCTAGCAATTTTCCTTCTTAAGAGAGGCTCACCTCACATGTTGGCCTGAAACTGTGTCCCAAATACTAGATAATTTTAGTTCCCTAACAAAAAAACTGCTATGCTTTAGATGCATAAAAACAAAGGGGAATTGTTTGGATTCCTATCCCCAATGTTATAACTTATTTACAAGATTGTTTAGATTTTATTACCTGATTAACTATACAAATAGGATGAATCATCTCTTCACCACTGTTGATTTGTCTATCCATGGAATATCTTTAGTCCCTTCCAGTGACTTTGCTGGTGGAAATAATTAGATCTATTTAAGTGCATCCCCTTGAGAGATAATCATGTTAGCAGATCTGCATCCTATGAATGCATTGGGAGTGGCAAGCCAAGGCCTCCAAAGAATGACATGATGTCCTACTGAAGGAGTCTTGGGTTGTAGGACCATAATGTATACATGATATGTCTATGATTCAAATTCACTATCATGTATTATATGATCCCTTCTAGCCCAATCTTGCAATAGTCATCAAGCTCAAGGACAATGGAGTTGGACGAATATTCATTAAATTAAAACATTAAATAGTTCCCACAGTCATAATATTAATTGTCGCTCTTAGGCATCAAGTTGTTAGGGAGGCATGGTCCATGAATTTGCACAGATATAACGAGGTTCCCAAGATATAACTATTTTTCAATGGGGTTCTTACCAATTATTAAGTCAGTGGTTTCTCCAACAAAATGAATGGTGGGCGGGTCTTTTATTTTGATCCCTTGTTGTTTTACACATAATTACTTTACTGTATTAGCATAAATTAGTATATATTTTAGGTCTTGTAGAAAAATAATTTCAATGCATACATTTTTAAGTTCAGTAAGAAGATCGTAATTAGGAGAAATGACTTCTTCTTTAATTGTAGTCTTTCTAGATAAGGTTGCTCTCCCGAAGAAGATGGTTTCTCTGGTAGGGTAGCGGCTTGTTTATTTATAGTGGGGGGGTACTTATTATTGATTGCATTAGGAATTTGTTATTCCTCTTCTTCCTCTATAATGATAGGCTCTTATTTTTGAAGGACTTTCACATATATAAATTGATATCCTGTAATCCTAAAGGAGCAATTGTATATTTTGGGAAGGGATGCAACTTATCCTAAAGAAAGAGTTGTGTTGGATTATTATTTGGGATAGGTAGCGATTGTAAAGGAGTTTCATGTGGCCGATGGGGATGTGGGGAAATCACTTGAAGTTATTAAGTTTGCATAGCTGGTAGTTGTTTTTGCATAGGAATTTGCAAAAATGGTTGAGGTTGATACTATTGAAATGATTCTACAAAAGGTGGAAAGTGTTGGGATTGCATAGGAGGTTGATTCTGGATCGGATAAGGATGTGAAGGAATGGTCCCAAATCCATACCAACTTACTCCTTCTTCCAAAGGGTGGGTCTAGTTTGGATGTTAGGGCCATGCCTTCCAAGGGGTGGTTTGGTTCCAAGTGTATTGTTGCCCTCGAAAATATGCAAAATTTAAAATGGTAAGAATAGTAGAAAAAATTGATGGATGGGGATTCCATGGATTTACTAGCTACTAATGTGCAAAATTTCTCTATGGCCTCCTCTTCCCCCCTCTTCCCCCTAGTACATTTCTTTCAATATGCAAATAAATTTTATTTGGAGGACATTCTTTTAATGGATGCTAAAGATAGCCAAAGATGCATTGTATTCATAGATTCATCTGAAATACCTCTAAGAAAAATTATTTTTAGTCTAGCTTATGTTGTTGAGAATGCTAGAGGTTATATTTAAAAGACTGAAGAGAATCCTCCAAACTCTCATCGTATTCTTGTGTCATTCTTAATATCTCATCTTCCCTACCTTAAATTCTAAAAGTTATATTTATTTATATAAATTTATTTGAGAGTAAATTTAAATAAAGAAACACTATCAACATTTTTTTATTGCCATGCATATATCAAAATCACAAGAACTATTTTGTGCAAATAATTATAACATTTTTTATTCATCCATAAGAAAAAATGTGCAAGTACAATACTTACCTATGGTGGATGTGTATTAGGGTTCTTGAAAGAGTTCCACGGGAATAAAAGTTTCATGAAAATAAAAGGTTCATAGAGAGAGGGAAATAAATCACCTCTTGATAATTAATTATTCTAATAATAACTTATCACATAATTAATTATCCCCTAATTACTTTTCCTTGTAATTTCTTGTCCCACGTACACATTATCCTCCCTTCCCCATAAATATAAAATGAAGGGCTGCATAATGAAAGGTGACGACATTTCTCATAACCCTTTACTAATTACAATATTTATAAAATAGTTATTTTTTTGTTTTCTTCCTCTTTCTATTTTACATATTTATTTTATTATTACTTTTACATGCATATTATTCTTTCTTTTATTTCTTTTAAGAGTATAGTTTCCTTGGAAAATAAGTACATAACATTCTCCCCTCATTTTAATTCATGATGTCCTCCACAACCTTGTTTCCATATGCATTTTAAAATAAAACCCAAGCATCCACTACTAATTCTACAAGCTCAAAGCTAAACTTGCAACACCATCATACTATGTAAATTTAAACTACAACTAAAATATGAATATGCAATAGAATTGGAGTATACTAAATAATATATATTGAGATGAATTTTCAATGGAATTAAAATATAAAGAGTGGTGACAGAATTAAAATATGCAGAGTGGTCTAATTAAGATGAATATGTAACAAAATTAGAAATGTGTTAAGCATTCTCTTTGAAATGGATCTATGATACAACGTGACACATCAATCAACCTGAAATGAACTTTGAACAGATTACAAAAATACCAAACACACTTGCACACCATGTCTACAATTCTAGCACTACCAGTGCAACTCAGGATAGGAGGGCCTCCTCGCTAAGTGCAACACAATGGTTATGAACTCATTAAGGTGATGCATCTTGAATATGCAAAATATACATGGAACAAACTTATAAGCGGTTATGAAGGAATGAGAAAGTAAAAGATGCCAAATTGCAGACATATAGACTAAAATTTGAACAGTTAAAGATGGATGAGGATGAGAATGTTAGTAAATATTTCTTAAGATTAGAAGAGACCGTGAATTCTATGAAGGGTCTTGGTGAAGATATTGAGGAAGCACCCTTAGTTCAAAAAAAATGAGATTTTTTACTGATAAAGTTAATCCCAAAGTTTCTGCAATAGAAGAATTAAATGATCTGAAAACTCTTCCTATTGACGAACTCCTAGGAACTATGACTACTTATGAAATGAGGATTAGTAAAGATAAATCCACTACTAGAGAAGCATCCTTTAAACAAGATAAGAACACTAAGTCTGAAATGGATGTGATTGAGGAAAAATTTGTAAGAAGGTTGATGAAAGGATTGGGTAAATATAAAGGCAAGATTCCCTTTCAACGTTTCAACTGTGGTAAGATAGGCCATTCTGCATCTAAATGTCCTCATAAGCAAAAGGGTCATAATTTTGATGATGAAGAGAACTACACATTGAAGATGAAAAATTAAGAGGCTAAATAAAAAAAGAAAAGATTGTGTGCAAATGATGTTGATTTCCTAGAAGAGATAGACAATGATTCATCTTGTGAAGATAAAGTGAATAATTTTATGCTTATAACCATAGAATATTTTGAAAATGAATATACAAGAAGTGACCTAAATGATGAAGAAGCTATGGTTGATATGGAGGGTGAACTGATCAATGCTCTAGAATAAAATGACAGACTTAGACTAAACAAGAGGAAACAAATACAATTGTTGATGCAGTATGAAAAGAATGGTAAAAAACCAAGTGAATATCTTGATATGTTAAAATTAGAATTAGAAGAGGCAAATAAAATGAAAGATATTCTAAAACGAAAATTAACATAGGAGAAAATAAGATGTGAAGCATTGGAGAAATTTCAAGCTCTGTATCACCAAAATATGTCAAGTATTAAAGCTTCATAAGAACTAAACAACATTTTGAGTAAGAAAAGATCTCTATTGTTAAAAATAGGTTTCATCTATGAATAAGATTCAAGTAGAAATCACTCAAAAAATAAGAAATAAGGTAAGTTGATTAAAAATAGAAAACTGTTAGAATATGAGCATACCTTGCAAACAAAAGAGAATGAAAATGAAACAAGCATCAACATTAGGGATTCCGATCAGAAAGATCAATCAATATTTTCTCAGGAACAAAGCCAACAAAAGTTGAGGGAACCAATTCCAAGAAGAGAACCAAGATTCAGCTACCAAGGTTTTTTCCATGGCTACTGTTATTATTGTTCTAATTTGGGCATAAAGTTGCAAATTGTGCATTTAAATTTAGAAGTATGCAACTAAGGATGCCAAATAACGATGAACTGCTGCAACATAGAAGAAGACAGTTACTGAGTAACCAATTCATACAACACAGTTTACAACTAAAATAAGAACTCACAATAGACATACCAACCATTTTGATATATTGTATAATGAGCCAGAATGTTGTATTTGTCATAATTATGGACACAAATGCTTAGAATGCCACCTGAAGAATTATAGACAATATTCAAGAATGAATTACTCAGTTGAAAATGTTAAAGTATGGAAGAAGAAAGAAAGTAACAAGTGTGGATTAGTACTTTCTACTCAAAAACAAAAGGACCCCTGGTATATTAACACCGGATTCTCCAAACATATGACTGGTGATAAAAGTAAGTTTTTGTCTCCAAGCAAAAGTAAATCAGAAAATGTGACTTTTGGAAATGATGCTCAAGGTAAAATCAAGGGAAAAGGAATGGTAGGTTTGAGTAATGGAAAAGGGAAAGCTCAATATGTGTTGTTTGTAGATGGTCTGAAACATAATCTCCTTAGTGTTAGTTAGGTTTGCGACAGAGGGTGTGAATTTGTTTTCAATTCTAGATACTCTAAAATAAAATATGTACCCTCAGTAAAATTAGTTACAAAAGGCATAAGAATAGGAAACAATGTTTATGTTTTAAAAGAAGAAAAAGAAGAATGTTATTTAAGCAAGTACGATGAAAGATGGCTATGGCATGCGAGACTTAGAAACCTAAAATTTGATCACATAATAAAGATTAGAAACAATAAAGAAGTAAAATATATTACAAAAATATCAAATCCATATGATTATGTATGGAAATCTTGTCAAATAGGAAAAATGACTCGCATGTAGTTTAAATCTAAGAATTTAACATCAACATATAAGCCTCTTCAGTTAGTGAATATCGATTTGTATGGACCATAAAGGAAGGAAGGAATGGGAAGAGAAATATATTTTATGTTAGTCATTGATGATTACTCTAGAGTCACATGGGTTTCCTTTCTAAAAGAAAAACCTAAAGCATTTGAAAAGTTCAAAGTATTTAAGGCTTTGACTGAGAATCAGACAGGTAAAAGAGTGAAGGAAATAAGGTGTGATAGAGGAGGATACTTTAGTTCATAATACTTCAAATATTTCTATAATAAGCATGGAATAAAAAGAGAGAATACTACCCTAGGGACTCCACAACAAAATGGAGTAGTTGAGAGATAGAACAGATGAGTTCAATAGATGGCAAGATCAATGATGAATGAAAAAAACATTGCTCATATATATTCAGTAGTGGCAATTCACATATCTGTCCATATTCTTAATAAAGCTCATATAAGTCCAAACAATGATAAGAATCCTTATGAACTATGGTTTGGAAGACCTACTTCTATTAAAAATTTTAAAGTCTTTGGAAGTAAGTGCTATAATTTCCAATAAACTCCTTGGGAAATTACTAAAACTAAGCCTTTGGAAACTCTACATATTTTACCTAATCCCTACCCTCTGACCTATAACCTCTGAAGTAGACTCCATACATACCTTTTAAGTGGTTAAAAATAATGATGAATATCTTGGAAAATATAATGACAGGGTCGATGAAGGTATTTTCCTAGGATATTCCACAAACAATAAATGATACATATGCTATCATAAAATGTTGCATAAATTGGTTGACTGTATTGACATTAAAATAGATGAAGGAAATTCTATGAATGATAGTCGGATAAGCAGTATTGAATCAAATACAGAGGATACAGTTCAAATTGAGGAAGAACAGGTCCAATAATCAAAAAAAGAAGATTCATATTCAGATGATGAAAGTACAAACATTCAGGAATAATAAAAACAAAACACAGAAAAAAAGAACCTTCCATAATTGTTAAAAAGAAACATCCTGAAAATAAGATAATCGGTGACAAGGATAAAGGAGTTCAGAGAAACATTAGAGGAAATTTCAATTTAAAATGGGCCTTCCAAAAATAATACAAATTTCATATCATCATGTATTAGCCAATCAAAATTCTTTAAAATTCAAAAAGGGAGCACCTCTTAAACAATTTTTTTAATATAAATTTGGGGATAGGTATCATAAAAAAACTACCTTTTTTGTTCATATTTTCGATATATCTCCCTGTGTTTTTACTCAAATTTCAATTAGGAGAGCTCCAATGAGGAGAAAATCACTCAATGAGGAGAAAATAAGATGTGAAGCATGGAGAAATTTCAAGCTCTGTATCACCAAAATATGTCAAGTATTAAAGCTTCATAAGAACTGAACAACATTTTGAGTAGGCAAAGATCTCCATTGTTAAAAATAGGTCTCAGCTATGAAGAAGATTCGAGTAGAAATCACTCAAAAAATAAGAAATAAGGTAAGTTGATTAAAACTAGCAAATAGTTAGAATATGAACATACCTTGCAAACAAAAGAGAATGAAAATGAAACAAGCATCAAAATCAGGGATTCCGATCAGAAAGATCAATCAATATTTTCTCAGGAACAAAGCCAACAAAATTTGAGGGAACCAATTCAAGGAAGACAACCAAGATTCAGCTACCAAGGTTTTTTCCATGGCTACTATTATTATTGTTCTAATTTTGGGCATAAAGTCACAAATTGTGCATTTAAATTTAGAAGTATGCAACTAAGGATGCCAAATAACGATGAACTGATGCAACATAGAAGAAGACAGTTACTGAGTAACCAACAAATTCATACAACACAGTTTACAACTGAAATAAGAACTCACAATAGACATACCAACATTTTTTGATCTATTGTATAAAGAGCCAGAATGTTGTATTTGTCATAATTATGGACACAAATCCTTAGAATGTCACCTGAAGAATTATAGACAATATTCAAGAATGAATTACTCAGCTGAAAATGTTAAAGTATGGAAGAAGAAAGAAAGTAACAAGTGTGGATTAGTACTTTCTACTCAAAAACAAAAGGACCCCTGGTATATTAACACTGGATTCTCCAAACATATGACTGGTGATAAAAGCAAGTTTTTGTCTCCAAGTGAAAGTAAATAAGAAAATGTGACTTTTGGAAATGATGCTCAAGGTAAAATCAAGGGAAAAGGAATGGTAGGTTTGAGTAATGGAAAAGGAAAGCTCAAGATGTGTTGTTTGTAGATGGTCTGAACATAATCTCCTTAGTGTTAGTTAGGTTTGTGACAGAAGGTGTGAATTTGTTTTAATTCTAGATACTGTAAAATAAAATATGTACTCTCAGTAAAATTAGTTACAAAAGGCATAAGAACCGGAAACAATGTTTATGTTTTAAAAGAAGAAAAAGAAGAATGTTATTTAAGCAAGTATGATGAAAGATGGCTATGGCATGGGAGACTTAGAAACCTAAAATTTGATCACATAATAAAGATTAGAAACAATGAAGAAGTAAAATATATTCCAAAAATATCAAATCCATATGATTATGTATGTAAATCTTGTCAAATAGGAAAGATGACTTGCACGTAGTTTAAATCTAAGAATTTAACATCAACAGATAAGCCTCTTTAGTTAGCGAATATCGATTTGTGTTGACCGTAAAGGAAGGAAGGAATGGGAAGAGAAATATATTTTATGTTAGTCATTGATGATTACTCTAGAGTCACATGGGTTTCCTTTCTAAAGGAAAAATCTAAAACATTTGAAAAGTTCAAAGTATTTAAGGCTCTTACTGAGAATCAGACAGGTAAAAGAGTGAAGGAAATAAGGTGTGATAGAGGAGGAGACTTTAGTTCATAATACTTCAAATATTTCTATAATAAGCATGGAATAAAAATAGAGAATACTACCCTAGGGACTCCATAACAAAATGGAGTAGTTGAGAGATATAACAGATCAGTTCAATAGATGGAAAGATCAATGATGAATGAAA
This sequence comes from Pseudotsuga menziesii, assembly GCA_001517045.1. Taxonomy (NCBI): domain Eukaryota; kingdom Viridiplantae; phylum Streptophyta; class Pinopsida; order Pinales; family Pinaceae; genus Pseudotsuga; species Pseudotsuga menziesii. The sequence continues at coordinate 32,777 of LPNX011050076.1, forward strand.
AAAACATTGCTCATACATATTCAGTAGTGGCAATTCACATATCTGTCCATGTTCTTAATAAATCTCATATAAGTCCAAATAATGATAAGAATCCTTATGAACTGTGGTTTGGAAGACCTACTTCTATTAAAATTTTAAAGTCTTTGGAAGTAAATGCTATAATTTACAATAAACTCCTTGGGAAATTACTAAAACTAAGCCTTTGGAAACTCTACATACTTGACCTAATCCCTACGCTCTGACCTATAACCTCTGAAGTATACTCCATACGTACTTTTTAAGTGGTTAAAAATAATGATGAATATCTTGGAAAATATAATGACAGGTTCGATGAAGGTATTTTCCTAGGATATTCCACAAACAATAAAGGATACATATGCTATCATAAAATGTTGCATAAATTGGTTGATTGTATTGACATTAAAATAGATGAAGGAAATCCTATGAATGATAGTTGGATCAGCATTATTGAATCAAATACAGAGGATACAGTTTGAATTGAGGAAGAACAGGTCCAATATTAAAAAAAAGAAGATTCAGATTCAGATGATGAAAGTGCAAACATTCAGGAATATTGAAAACAAAAGACAGAAAAAAAGAACCTTCCATAATTGTTAAAAAGAAACATCCTAAAAATCAGATAATCGGTGACAAGGATAAAGGAGTTCAGAGAAACATTAGAGGAAATTTCAATTTAAAATGGGCCTTCGAAAAATAATACAAATTCCATATCAACATGTATTAGCCAATAAAAATTCTTTAAAATTCAAAATGGGAGCACCTCTTAAACAATTTTTTTAATATAAATTTGGGGATAGGTATCATAAAAAAAACTACTTTTTTTGTTCGTATTTTCGATATATCTCCCTGTGTTTTTACTCAAATTTCAATTGGGAGAGCTCCAATGAGGAGAAAATCACTCAATGAGGAGAAAATAAGATGTGAAGCATTGGAGAAATTTCAAGCTCTGTATCACGAAAATATGTCAAGTATTAAAGCTTCATAAGAACTGAACAACATTTTGAGTAAGCAAAGATCTCCATTGTTAAAAATAGGTCTCAGCTATGAAGAAGATTCAAGTAGAAATCACTCAAAAAATAAGAAATAAGGTAAGCTGATTAAAAGTAGCAAATTGTTAGAATGTGAACATACGTTGCAAACAAAAGAGAATGAAAATGAAACAAGCATCAAAATCAGGGATTCTGATCAGAAAGATCAATCAATATTTTCTTAGGAACAAAGCCAACAAAAGTTGAGGGAACCAATTCCAAGAAGACAACCAAGATTCAGCTACCAAGGTTTTTTCCATGGCTACTATTATTATTGTTCTAATTTTGGGCATAAAGTCGCAAATTGTGCACTTAAATTTAGAAGTATGCAACTAAGGATGCCAAATAACAATGAACTGCTGCAACATAGAAGAAGACAATTACTGAGTAACAAACAAATTCATACAACACAGTTTACAACTGAAATAAGAACTCACAATAGACATACCAACCATTTTGATCTATTGTATAATGAGCCAAAATGTTGTATTTGTCATAAATATGGACACAAATCCTTAGAATGTCACCTGAAGAATTATAAACAATATTCAAGAATGAATTACTCAGCTGAAAATGTTAAAGTATGGAAGAAGAAAGAAAGTAACAAGTGTGGATTAGTACTTTCTACTCAAAAACAAAAGGACCCCTGGTATATTAACACTAGATTCTCCAAACATATGATTGGTGATAAAAGCAAGTTTTTGTCTCCAAGCAAAAGTAAATCAGAAAATGTGACTTTTGGAAATGATGCTCAAGGTAAAATCAAGGGAAAAGGAATGGTAGGTTTGAGTAATGGAAAAGGGAAAGCTCAAGATGTGTTGTTTGTAGATGGTCTGAAACATAATCTCCTTAGTGTTAGTTAGGTTTGTGACAGAGGGTGTGAATTTGTTTTCAATTCTAGATACTCTAAAATAAAATATGTACCCTCAATAAAATTAGTTACAAAAGGCATAAGAACCAGAAACACTGTTTATGTTTTAAAAGAAGAAAAAGAAGAATGTTATTTAAGCAAGTATGATGAAATATGTCTATGGCATGGGAGACTTAGAAACCTAAAATTTGATCACATAATAAAGATTAGAAACAATGAAGAAGTAAAATATATTCCAAAAATATCAAATCCATATGATTATGTATGTAAATCTTGTCAAATAGGAAAGATGACTCACATGTAGTTTAAATCTAAGAATTTAACATCAACAGATAAGCCTCTTCAGTTAGTGAATATCGATTTGTGTGGACCATAAAGGAAGGAAGGAATGGGAAGAGAAATATATTTTATGTTAGTCATTGATGATTACTCTAGAGTCACATGGTTTTCCTTTCTAAAGAAAAATCCTAAAGCATTTGAGAAGTTCAAAGTATTTAAGGCTCTTACTGAGAATCTGACAGGTAAAAGAGTGAAGGAAATAAGGTGTGATAGAGGAGGAGACTTTATTTCATAATAATTCAAATATTTCTATAATAAGCATGGAATAAAAAGAGAGAATACTACCCTAGGGACTCCAAAAAAGAATGGAGTAGTTGAGAGATAGAACAGATCAGTTCAACAGATGGCAAGATCAATGATGAATCAAAAACACATTGCTCATACATATTCAGTAGTGGCAATTCACATATCTATCCATATTCTTAATAAAGCTCATATAAGTCCAAACAACAATAAGAATCCTTATGAATTGTGGTTTGGAAGACCTACTTCTATTAAAAATGTTAAAGTCTTTGGAAGTAAATGCTATAATTTCCAATAAACTCCTTGGGAAATTACTAAAACTAAGCCTTCGGAAACTCTACATACTTTACCTAATTCCTACCCTCTGACCTATAACCTTTGAAGTAGACTCCATACTTACTTTTTAAGTGGTTAAAAATAATGATGAATATCTTGGAAAATATAATGACAGGGTCAATGAAGGTATTTTCCTAGGATATTCCACAAGCAATGAAGGATACATATGCTATCATAAAATGTTGCATAAATTGGTTGACTGTATTGACATTAAAATAGATGAAGGAAATCCTATGAATGATAGTCGGATAAGTAGTATTGAATCAAATACATAGGATACAGTTCAAATTGAGGAAGAACAGGTCCAATAATCAGAAAAAGAAGATTCAAATTCAGATAATGAAAGTACAAACATTCAGGAATATTAAAAACAAGAAACAGAAAAAAAAAAGAACCTTCCACAATTGTTAAAAAGAATCATTCTGAAAATCAGATAATCGGTGACAAGGATAAAGGAGTTCAGAGAAACATTAGAGGAAATTTCAATTTAAAATGGGACTTCCAAAAATAATACAAATTCCATATCATCATGTATTAGCCAATCAAAATTCTTTAAAATTCAAAAAGGGAGCACCTCTTAAACAATTTTTTTAATATAAATTTGGGGATAGGTATCATAAAAAAACTACTTTTTTTGTTTGTATTTTCGATATATCTCCCTGTGTTTTTACTCAAATTTCAATTGGGAGAGCTCATGGGTACTTGTAGCTCATGCGTCTTTTTTCTATCTATGGTTGGACCTAAGAATTTTGAAGAAGCTAGTGAGGATGAAGACTATTAGAACCATGAATGAAGACCTTGCTTAGAATAAGAAGAATAATGCTTGGGAATTTGTTTCTAGACCTATAGATAAAAATGTAATAGGATCCATCTGGGTGTTTAAATATAAGATGAATGAACAAGGACAAATTGTTAGGAATAAATCCTGATTAGTCTTTAAGGGGTATGCACAAGTTGAGGGACATGATTTTGATGAAACCTTTGCACGAATGGAAATATTGGAAGCCATCAGAATATTTCTTTCCTATGTTAGTCATAAGAACTTCAAAGTGTATCAGATGGATGTTAAGTCAGCATTTCTCAATGGAGATCTAGAAGAAGAATTCTATCTGGAGTAACCTGAAGGATTCAAACTGAAATACAATCTTGAGTATGTCAGCAAACTGAAGAAGGCAATATATCGATTGAAATAAGAACTTAGAGCCTGTATTATAGACTCGATAAGTATTTGTAGGACAAAGGATTCAAGAAATCTATTGTTGACAGTAATTTGTACATCAAATCTGAAGGTGATGACTTATTAGTTGTTTTGGTTTATGTGGATGCCATTCTTTTTGGATGTCCTAATGATTCTTATGTTCATTGGTTTTCTAATGCCATGCAATCTGAGTTTGAGATGTCAATGATAGGAGAATTGTCATTATTCCTTGGTCTCCAAATTATTTATAGTTTTGAAGGATTATTTCTCCCAAGTGAAGTATTTGAAGGAGATGTTGAAGAGATTTCAGATGGAATATTCTTCATTTTTTAGTATACCTATGGTTGTTGGTTGTAATATTAGCAAGGATGATCCATCACCTGATCTTGAGTAAAGAACATATCAACCAATGATAGTGTCACATGCCCCAATTTGCAAAACAATTTAATGTTATTGAGGAACATTATGTTATATTTTATGCTAAGTTTGTAATTGATTACCAAGTGGGATCAAGGATAATTAATGTACTTCAGAATATTTTATTAATAAATAAATGATGAGACCATAGCTTAGGGAAGCTATTAAAAGAGTGTATACTGGTAACTTGGTGTAGGAGATTGGGTGGAGAGTATACTAACAAGTGGCAGCATCATCAAAGTACTTCTAAATGTTGCAAGTGGAAAATTCCCTATATTTATGGTCATGATTCCCCAAGAAAGTGGAATTGGAGCGGGTGGCTCATTAAAGTAAAAACTAACCCAGAAGACCTAGGCATTATTATAAAACTTCCTATTGAAGACAATTGAGGCTCCTCATTCTGAAATTGTGATTCATTCAGGGTCAATGAAGTGCACATGAGAAATTCGATGGAGGGGACTTATTGAAGTGAGTTTGAGGGGTTAACTGCTAAGAATTATTATTATCCAGCATTTAGGATGAAGTTCTTATTATTGTAAGCAGGTTTGTATTACTGCTATAATTTGACTAGTCATGTGACATAAGGTCTTAAGGATATATCCTTCACCCAATACTCTACTAGGAGGACTAGGAAATAGGCTCGGGGGTCTTGAGGAAGTGCAGACTAAGCCTTCTCCAGGAGTTGGTTGGGAGGAACAACCTCCTTAAGCTGTTGTCACCTCATCATTTGACAGGTTTTTATTTGTTAGGTTATTTATACTTATTTACTGTATTCAGCAAATTTTTATTAGTTTTTCAAAGATATGTATGCTTTTTTATTGTTAGGGTTTATATAGAAAAGAGAATTGTGTATTGAGAAATTAGGGATATGTAGATTATGTTTTAAAAAACAATAGTATTATTGCTAAATGAAAAGTAAATAGAAATAAATTACCATACTATATTTTTCCATGCCTTGTATAGCTAGTACTCTAGTGCAGTTGGTTGATTAAGTAGATGTGATGAATTATTTATCAACTCTAAATGAAAAATGCAAATAATTTCTTTTATAGTTTGTATGTGATTCATTCCATAAAAATAGCACTACATGCTTTATCTACTGAAAGTATCTATATTAATTAATTTTAGGAAAAGAACTGGAGTTATATAATATTCAATAGTAGTTATACTAATCATAGAACAAATATTAGTCTTAATATTTGTTCTAAACATTATAGTTAAAGTTAAATAAGTAATCACAGGAACAATAAAACAAAATATTACTTAGGGTTTTAACCTAGCTATTACTACTTAGGTCTTAAAATAAATTATTCTTAGTACATTTATGCATTCTGTACTAAAAAACAAATGTTTTACTCTAAACCTCCAAAATTTACCTAGGGTTTATGAAAGACAGGTTTTATCTTTATTTACAAACTTGTAGAATCTTACTCTTAATTCTTTCATAAAATTTAACAGCTATAATTAATTATTTATAAAAAGTAAAAAAATAGAAAAACAAAACCAAATTTATTCCTCTAAACTCTATGTTTTTCAGAACCGTAGGGTATTCAAAGTAATAACCATTCTGAGTAAAACAGAGTACCAAATTTACTCAATAACATTGTAAAAGTTCCAATAATTTAATTATTGCAAAATAATTAAATTTTGGTATAACATAAAAATTAAATAACATTGTTAATAATTTAAATAAGAGACAAAATAGAAAGTGGTGTAATGGCTCATAGGCCATTTATAAATTTTAGTCAAGGCTTAAATTCTATACAAAAACAAATCCTACATTCTCTTATTAAAATAGAAAACAGTAAACCCAAAAATTTATAGTTACAAATAACCCTTGTCTATTTACAAGTTTCGACTGAGAGAGTATCATTTTCTTTTCATTAAAAACCACCGAAAAACCTTAAGCAACCAGGGGGAGGTCGAGTAACATTGTCACGGCCGAGAGCTGATTTTTATTTAAAAATTCAGGTAAGAAGATTACATCGTCTAAGCCGTAAAGGCTCTGTCAAGTAAACTCTAGGTAGCGGTTGCGTTAGCCTTCAACATTCATGCACTAAATACCCTTTAGGGTTTCAATATAAAACATAATAACAAGATGTAAACTAATAGTAAAAACCCAATCAGAGTCCTTAACTGGCAGTAAAATATCCTCATCTTCCAACCACCATTACTCATTGCACGAGAAAAACCCTCGGTGCAATCCGAGGTTTACTAGGGTTCGCGTGGATGAGATTTGGGTAGAGATGAACCACCAGCTAACCCTAAAGTGCCAAAAAGAAATGAACCTACACAGACGAAAAAATAAGTTGGTTAGAAGTAATTTAAATGAAATAAACGTCTCCAAACTTTATATCAAATTCAAGCATGGAAGGGTCATTTACCAGCTAGTTGTGCAGATGCAAGAAGTAGTCGAAGCCAGCCACCAAAGACAGTTTATTGTCACTTTAAAGAGTAATTTTGGAAGATAAAGAACCTCGAATGTAACTGGAAAACCCTTATTTAGTTTTCTTTATAGAAACTAGCTCGAATGTTTTGGTCAGAAAACAGCTTGCAAAATGGAGGTGCATGCAGGATTACAGGGGCTAGGAGCTTGCATCTTGACCAAACCAGATGAAGGAACCCTCACTTTGCTAAATGAAATGGGAAGGGTTTAGTTTATAAGTCAACTCTATCGCGGTTAAGACCATCTCCACGTGTCCTCAAGAATTATTTCCACTTCGTGGGTGCAAGTCAATAGTTGATTGCGTAGATCAAATCTGCATATAAATTAATAATGTTTAAGCAATGTAAATCTTTTGATTGCCTTAATATATTTCAATCCGTGGGTTGTAACAATAATCAATTTGTAAACCATAGTATAATGGTATATAATGTTTATTTTTGTTATTGTTTATAGAATAAATTAGGATAGAGTTATTTTGGTGATGTTTGTAAAACATAGGGAGATGATATCCCCTTAATCCAAAAGTTACATCAAGGAGGAAATTTTAATAACTTCTTGAGGGGGGGGTCTTTTGATTTTATAGACAAAGTTAATAATAAGATCTCAACCAACAACCTTGTCTCAAGTTTTCTACTAAACATCCTTGTGGTAAAATGTAATTTATAATTTAATGGGTACACTAGCAATTGATTTGAAGATACAAATAGAAGGATATCAAGGTAAAAAATGTAACAGTATAAGAATAATTCTTCCAACCAGGACCAAGACTCTTAATGTATTGTGTAATTGGGGTGCTACTAAGTGCAATCCATAGACCTATAATAGAATCTCAGTGTAATTCTAGCATCCTAATAAGGAGTAAATAGATAGAAGTAAAAGGTGGTTTGGGTTATTTATTGAGAAAAACATTGTTTATAAAACCCTAGAACAAGAGTAAATGCGATAGACACCAAACATTGTTGAATGATCTAAGCATCAAGATGTGAACTTTATTTCTTCTATTTAACTTTAGATTACAATTACTATAGCAGGAATACAAGTATTCATTAGAATATAATCTTATTCATCCAAATGATTTGATGTCATCTTGATAGTATTTGATTATGCAATTTAACGCATGCACATGTGGTTTGTTTTAAACATCATTACAGAGTTTAGAAAAAAAAATTAAGATCAACATTACCTCTTATGGAGACAAGCTGCATTTAAACATTCGAAGTATAGCATCATAAACATGCGAGAGAAGTATTTTTTTGGCTTGACTATCAATATTATTTTTACTGGAACATACTGTTACCTGTTAAACCTGTAAGGAATCATCAGTTCCATTATGTTAGCTTAAATTTAAGTAAGCCCCGATCACACATGACAAAACTTTCCCTACTTAACAAAATAAATCAACAGTATTTCTAGCATCAGATAAATACAAGTTTCTTTTCTACTTCTGGAAAAATTACAACTGCTAAGTCAAAACAACACTAACACAGATTTTAAGGATAAGACTTTAGATGATACAAAATATTATAAATAAATAAATCTTTGTTTCCATTACAAACTATTTTATTATCTGCTAACCGTCAGTGGTACTTTAGTGGTGACATTAAACATTATATGTCACATGAAAATTTTTGTATTTTTACAAATTTTTGAATTATTACATGTGATATCAGAGCACAAGGTTCAAACACTAGGCCCGAATGTAGCTCAACTTGCTTATGTGGAATAGTAAATTTAAATAAACATGATGATGTTGTTTTCTTTTGAATGATACATCTATAAAATTTTGTTTTTGAGTTAATGACAAGTATGGATATATTGGAATAATATGCGGTTGAGGAGTCTCCTTACACTGAACGAAATAATTTTCAAAAAAAAATTGATACAAGAAGAGATAACTAATAATTCTTCTGAACTACTACAAATAGTTAAGAAACTAAAAACAAAGATGGAATCAGTTAAAAAATAAAATGAGAGGATTCAGAGAGCTCAAGAAGAGCTAAATCAGATTTTAATGGAAAGATTTCATACTAAGAAAAAAGATAAAAGAATTGAGTCTAAAGATATGGGTTATCAACATAAAGATAAAAAGACTAAACAAGTTAAAAATGAAAGTAGCTCATCTTCTGAAGTATATGGTGATTCACATAAACAAAACTTCCATTATACTAGTGACAATAGTGAAGATAATCACCATACTAGGAAGAGAAAGTTTAAATCTTACGAGAAAATCTCTGGGGAATTCAAGAAGATCAAGCCACCAAACTTTAATGGAGAAACCAAAAAGGGGGAAGAAGAAAAATCATGGTTGTTCGGGATAAATAAATACTTCCAAATTTATAACTACTCTAATCAACTGAAGGTTGGGATGGCTATTTATAATCTTACACGAAAAGCAGATATATGGTGGTAGGACTTAAAAAGAGTAAAAGGTATAAGGGAGAAAAATATAAATTGGAGTACATTTAAGAAATATTTCAAGAAGAAATTTTTATCTGAATAGTATTATGAAGAAAGGGATAAGGAATTTTACGAGCTAAAATTGGGAACAATGAATATTAAAGAACTAAATAGTAAATTTCTAAGTCTACTTAGATATGTGTCATATATTGTGGATGAGAAACCTAAGGTACAACAGTTTCTTAGTTGTTTACCTTATCATATAAATGATAGAATTGAGTATGACAATCCAAAAATTTTAGAAGAAGCAATGAGAAAAGCGAATTTCTATTATGAACAGAATCGTAAAAAGGAAAGTATGACCAACTGGAAGGCCAAAACTAATAATAACTTTGAATAGAAAAAGAAGGATTTTGTGCCTAATCGAAATTTTAGGAATAGTAACACCAGAAATTTTCCTAGTAAAAATTTCCAAGGGATAAAATTAATTCAGAGACCAATCCAAATAATCAAAGGAATAAAGAATCTGCTAACAACCACAGTAACTATAGAAATAATTTTGAACGAAAGGAACCTATAAAGTGTTGGAAATGTAATGGTCTACATTATGCATCATTTTGCCCCAATCGGAAGAAGATTGTGAACAACATACACACAATACAGGAGGAGATGACTGTTGGTGATCTACTAAGCACAATGCCTAGGATCAATGTAGTATTAGAGAACCGGCAAGCATATTATCAAACTTCCATGGTGGAAGTGGAAGGTAAGATAAATAAAATACCTATATCTATTTTAATTGATCAAGGAGCTAGTTTAAGCTATATTTCTCCAAATTTAGTAGAACAATGTAAGTTTTCAGTTGAAAAGTTTGCAAGATCTTGGTTAGTTTAGCTAACTACTGGTGCAAAGAGAAAAGTAATTATCTTTTTTAAGAATTATGCAGTAACTATGGATCAGTTTGAAACTTCTATTAAGCTCAATGTGTTACCTTTAGGTTCATATGTTATGTTAATTGGTATGGATTGGTTAGAACAACATAGGGTGGTATTAAATTAATTTGATAAAAGCTTCACTTGCATAAATAGAGATGGAAAGTTAATAAATGTAAAGGGAATCCCTAGGAAAACAACCGTAAGGCAGATTTCTACTTTGCAGCTTAAGAGAGCTGTTAGAAAAGGCTGTAAATATTTTGTCGTAATAGTCATTAATGAAGAAAATACTACCAATAGAGATAAATTAAAATGGTAAGATATTTCTATTCTAAGGGAATATTCAGATGTATTTTCGGAAGAAATTTCGGGACTGCCTCCGAAACGGGAATTAGATTTTACTATTGAATTGGTACCTGATGCATTGCCCAGCTAAAAATCCCCTTATCAGATGAATATACTGGAATTAAATGAACTTAAGTCACAGTTAAAAGAAATCATTGATAAGAATTACATTAGACCTAGTGTGTCTTCCTAGGGGGCACCTGTCATGTTTATTAAGAAGAAGGATCGAACTCTACAACTATGTATAGATTACCGTCAACTAAATAAAATGACTATCAATAAAAGATACATGTTACCTCACATAGATGATCTGTTTGATCAGCTACGTGGAGCCGCAATGTTTTCAAAGATTGATTTACGATCTGGATGCCACCAGGTCCAAATCAAGGATGAAGACATCTTTAAAACAACCTTTAGGACTTGATATGGACATTACGATTTTGTTGTTATGCCATTTGGGCTTACTAATGCCCCGACTATTTTTGTGTGTCTAATGAATAATGTAATGCACAAATATCTAGATAAATTTGTGGTCGTATTTATTGACGACATCTTAATTTACTCAAAGACTTAAGGGGAACATAAATAACACTTAAAAATTGTCTTACAAGAGTCACGAGAACATCAACTATATGAAAAATTTAGTAAATGTGACTTCCTTAAAGTTAAAATTCAGTATTTGGGTCATGTGGTGACTAAAGAAAGGATTTCTATTGATCCCAAAAAGATAAAGGCAAACGAATATTGGCTAGTCCCAAAAGACGTAACTAACGTCTTATCATTCATGGATATTACTGGTTATTATCAGAGATTCATTGAAGGGTTTTCAAGAATTGCAAATCCTATAACCTCTTTGCAAAAAAAGGAGAAGAAATTCGATTGGAATCAGAAGTGTGAAGACAGTTTTAAAATGTTAAAAAAATTATTAACCACCGCACCAATTCTAAGAATTGTTGACCCTAATAAATATTTTATAGTATGTACAGATGCACACAATGATGGTTTAGGTGGATTATTAATTCAAGAAGGACACGCCATTGGTTACGAGTCTAGGAAGCTAAAGGTTCATGAGAAAATTTATGTGACCTATGAATTAGAATTAGATGTTGTCATACATGCCTTAAAAATGTGGTGTTATCATTTAATCAAAAGAAAGTTTATATATGTTGGATCAACCTAACTTGAATGCTAGGAAAGCTAGGTGGCTATCTTTTCTGAGTGAATATGATTTTGAAATTCAACATGTTAAAGGAAGGAGAATAAGGTTGTTGATGCATTAAGTAGAAATGCAAAGCTGGATTTTACAGCAGCCATCAGCACTTATAAGATAGACTTGGAATAACAGCTAGAAGATGGAATAGAACAAGAAAAAAATTATCGAAAACTACAAGCAACGGTAAGAGAAAATTTAATAGAAAGTATAAGTACAGGGTATAGCTTGAATGAAAAAGGATTATTATTATATAAAGACATATTATACGTACCTAATGTACTTAAGATTAAGCTGTTAATTTTAAACAAAATTCATAAAAGTCCTTATTCAGGGCATCCAGGTTATTAGAAAACCATAACCATGCTAAGAACGGATTATTTCTGGCCAAACATGAAAAATGAATTTGTAGAATATATTGCTAGGTGCTTTGAATGTCAGTAAGTAAAAACTGAACATCGACGTCCAACTGGGCTACTTCAACCATTGCCTATTCCTAGCTGGAAATGTGAGATAATTAACCTTGATTTTATCACGGGACTACCTAGAAATCAGAACTTAAATGACTCAATAATGGTAGTTCTTGATAAATTGAGTAAAGAATCCCATTTCATACCTGTAAAAACTACTTATAAAGCTGCAAATATTGCTGATATTTTCTTAAAACAATTTTTTCGCTTGCATGGAATACCGAAGGTGATAATTTCAGACCGAGACCCTAAGTCACTAGTACAAGTGATCAATTTTTCCACGGCAAAATGTGGCAATATCCACAGAAAAGCGTGGATATTGCCACGTCTAAGTGTTTTTTTCCCATGGAAACAATTCTGTCGCAATAGAGACAACCCCTAATTTGCGTTGCAAGAGCGACAATGTTCTATATTTCGTTAGATGTCTAAGCTGTCGCTATATCCACGCCTGGCCGTCTCTGTATCCATTCCTGGTCGTCTCTATATCCATGCCTCGTCGTCTCTGTATCCACGCCGGGGGGTCGTTGTATCCACGCCGGGGGGTCGTTGTATCCACGCCGAGCCGTCACTGTATCCACGGCTATGAAAGTTTTTAAAAAATTGTCGTCGCTGTATCCACGGCTATAACTGTTAAAAAAAAAAAAATACAAATGCCATAAGACCAATTCCATGTGGTAGGTAAAACAAGAAATAGGGCAGGTGAGATCCACATTCAATTATAGTTATGTTAGGGTAAGAGTTTGTCCTTGTAGAAGTGACATTGGCCCAATGAAGATTAGGGCTACGGATTACATCTTGGCCCTACTCTCCTATGTAGATCATTTCATTGCATTATAAGATGCAATTTCTCGAAACAAGGGGTTTTTATTATTGAGTATGATCAACAACACAGTGGAAAAAATACCTGGTTCTCTTGACGAATTGCCAGATGCTTGCACAGGTAGACTCTTCACTGTATATTTCACATTAAGTTCTGACATTGCCTTCATGATACATCTGATTAAATAATCAAAAACATAGGACTGCAGCTCTGCATCATTTCTGTTTCTGCAGAAAGTTCCTACATGTACAGGATCTCGAATACTCTCTACTTCCATGTCATTAATTTTATGCTCAACTATGTTATTGGAGAAGAAAAACAACAGTTTAGACCAAAGCTCCACACAATGCTTCTACAATGGAGCACCAGAGTCCCTGTCCTCAACTGGTTCCATTGCCCTCTCAAGAGACGACCAAACTGCACCATAAAGCATTCAATGCATAAGAACCTGAATAAATATTATGCTCAAATTTTACATGTCTTAATAAACACAACAGAGCAATTTCCCCTTTGCAAAAACTATGCATGCATTTCCTTTGTAAGAATAGTAGTCACAAGATTTAACATTCTAGGAATTAGACCAGAAACAAAGGTTCATTCTAAAGGGCATTTCAAGGCTACCAATAAGAATATGAACATTTACCAATAAATACCCATAAACATGATTCAAAAAACCCAAGTGGGGGATTTGGAGTGTTTTGAATGCAGAAAATGACCAGGGCACACTAGGAAACAAAGAAAAGAAAGACCGAAAATCATGATAGTTTGTCCCAAATAATTTCAGAGATATCCAATTTTTTTCAGATGATCCCATGAGCATTCTAGTCTTACTTAAGGGCTAGCAATAAGAATTTGATCATTTACCCATGAATATGATACAAGAACTCTAGAGGGCAATTGGGGGTGTTTTGACGGCAGGAAATGGCCAGGGTATGCTTAGAAACTTCTCCTGGACATACTGTGAAAGCAGGCATGACCAAGAAAGATTCTTGGTCATAACCCACATGGACCTCAATTCAAGCCAGAAAAAGGCACAAAAAAAGAAAGCAAAAAATAAGAATGCAAAACAATATATTAAGAATGAAACTTATGGGTGACAAAGTAACTAAAATAATCATGAAATTATTGAGCAGGACAGATGACTATTACTCAAAGGCATCAGCTGATTACCGTAACATCGTCTAACAAATCATAAAACAAAAATTTGTTACAAACCTCCTCGCCATTATCTTCTTCCTCACTGGCTGCCTGCATTTCCTCCATTTCTAGGACTTTCTCATATTCTTTCTCAGGGAAATTGTATATGTCACCATAAATACCACTTTGCAACGGATCTCCAACAATTCTTTCTCTATGGCCTGAACAAGAAACAAAAGTCATCATTTGATTCCCATGAAAAAGAATAATGTAGAGATCTGCAAAAGGGAAACAAAGAATCAAGATACCCTACTCTATATAAAACAACTGCTATTTCAGCTATTGCTTCCCTCCTAGCTTCCCTCTTCTTTTGTTCTGTAGGCACAGCCATGACTTTCTCCCTGTAGCAGAAAAAAGAAATAGTTATAAGACTTACAACTGTAATCTCTTTTGACCCAGTATTTTTGAGAATTTAATCTTGCATATGGGAAGTTGGGCACAGAGATTTTTCCTAGGCTGTCAAGCAAAGGATGTGCTATATTAGCACAGGGAAAAAATTGCTAAGGTTAACCATTCTATGCTTAAAAACGTGTACTTTGTTACTTGCCATTTAAACTTTAAACCAAAAAACAAAGTCTAAGAAATTCAGAACTTTTGTGAATTTCAAATTTCCACATACTTTAGAAAGATGATATATGGAATATAAGATGATTCTATCTTTGACAGCCAAAACACATTCACCTGCACCAACTCCTATATCAATATGGAGGGGCACCATGCACCATGCACCATGAACAGAGAACCTCCTGCTACATCCCCAACTGCCTCTGCTAGATATCAAATGTCACAACAGAGTGAGAGAATGCCTAGGTAAAAAACTATCCAAGTCACAAGGGAGAGGAGAAAGAGTCACCACAGTTGGACACACAGCCCTCCTGCATGGGCATTAAATGACAAGCTTTCAACCCTCCAGTTGGCATGGCTGTCTGTACTTGGAAATCTGACAAAGTTTAGAGGAATTATGAGCAAAGAAAACACAGGGAACCTGAACAAAAATTTTCTGAGCTCCTCGTTGCACGGTTTCCCATCACATGTTCATCCAGGGATTCATCTACTTTAGCTTCATGGCTGGAAAAAATGATGCTAGAATATACTGCTCAATCAGCTGTAGGTAATTTGCCAATAGGAGTGTCTAATTCAGTAAGAGATTCAGCTATTGCTTGTGGGTCTAGAGAAGGCATTCCTGTCATTTGATGTTCCTACTGCGAAAGCATACTTCAATTTTGTAGTTCAGTTGGCAAATGGCGAGTCCACGATAAAGCCTATTATCAAGAGGGCAATTGATATGGTGGTCAAGTTGTCTACTGATGAAACCCATCTGGAGGGTTTGAAGTTTGTCTTGGGTTTTCTGGTTTCTGCACTGGGTTCGTACATTCATGAAATTACTATGGAATAATTCATCCATGTACACAAGCTCTCATTCAGGAAAGAAGACAACATATGGTGAAGGTATTGAATCAAGCAGATCCATATTTCTAGCTAGAAATCAGTCCCATATTTGGAAATATTTTTCAGCACTTCTAAGCATGGTTTGAGTTAATTTTTGTTCCTATATCTGTAAGTTTTCAACATGAATCAATTAGATTAGGTGACAAGTCCATTCCAAGCATTTCTAGGCACATTCTAGACCTTAATCAACCTCAAAATATGTGTTATGGATATAATCTAGGAAACAGCCAGATCTAAACATAGTATGGTGTGGTTTCCTGTAACATCAGAGTAATATTGCGACCAACAGTACCATAGGAGCAGTGAGTGAATGAGCACCCTTAAGTTATAATCTCTAGACTATGATAGAGCCCTTTTCGATCGTGTCTTTTTTAATGTCCTCAATTGTGTAGCAACAATCCTGAGATTGTATCAATGGTACATTCACAAAACTAGAATTTGTATGTTAAGATGTTGTATGACAAAATGGATAATATAAGAATTGAAGCACTTTATGCAACTCCAAATTTCCCAGTATTTGTCTGAATTATTTAATCTATTGTTCTTTCTTTTATCTTCTGTATTTCTAGATTTCCTTGCTTCAAGTGCTATCACAATAGCTTCAAAGTTGTCTTGGTCAGAGGTGGATAGAATATGGACTGGAGGTCTGAAGGTATTTCCTCTCAAATAAAGAAAGATACCACAAAAGAATAAATAACATTATAATTGAAGTCGGTACTTTGCAAACCAGGGTCAAAGTTAAAGATTCGATTTGTCTCAAATGATGGAAACTATTCTGCAAAACCAATGTAGGATGACCCATAAAATGCCAAGTGATGTATTTTGAAAAGTAGGGGGGACTTCATGCACACCAACCTCATGCTCATAATATTTTTACAAGTGTTAAAACTTTGAAACGAGGTGCATAAATATGATGGTAATCTCGACTCTGAAACCACAGATCATTTAATTTTAGCTATAGAAAAGTTTTTTGATACCATTAACTTGACTGATCTATAAAGTAATACACTTTGGAAGTTCAAAGCATATATGGAATCCGTCTATTGTTGCTCGCACAATGCACTGTGAACAGCAACAAATCCATCTATTGTTGCTCGCACAATGCACTGTGAACAGCAACAAATCCTGTAGTTGATTAAAGTCCATAGTAACATAACAATGGTGATAGTTTCCTCTTAGCATGCAAATGTTAGCTATTAGCTGCAAAATAGTTTCCTGTTAGCTGCAAAATAGAAACCATATTTAGAAAGGTATATGAACGCACAGTTCCAAACTCAAATAAGAACAATATTAAGAAGAAAAGAGTGAGACACTAAGGAATTCCAGCATTCAACCTCAATCTAAGCATCAACACAAATCTCGATGTTCAGAAGAAGAGAGTGGCAGTCACCTATTCTTAATATGCAAGAAAAAAACAGCTTCTTCCAGAACCTTAAGAAATGGTTCCAAAACAAAAACATGTGACAGTGTCTGAAGCCAACTCAGCTCACTTCATAGGATTCACACTGGCTCTTATGTTTTTTTGTCAGAGACCACCCATATTACGTCAACTTATGCCTTGCAAATTGGAATAATCAATCTTCTGCAGTGATAAGTACAGACTCTACATGTAACTTACATATTTGTGCAAGCATCTGACTTGACTCTCCTTAACTAGAGTTAACCATAAGCTATACATTATGTTGATTTGTAATTATATCCTTGTGCTCTAGGAAAGATAAAATTCAAAACATTACTTGGTGTAGACCCCCTTATAGCTCGGTTAATTTGCATAGCACAACATATGTGTCATTACAGTATGAAACTAAATCATTACCTAAAACCTTGAGAGAGAAAAGGAAAGCATATTTTGAATTTTCTCCGTTGACTATGACCTACTTACTTGCCCTGATACATTACGGAGAACAAGGAACCTCTCCTAGGAGCCAGCCTCTGTCTTTCTTCCACCTTTATCATTATAATCCCAATAAGCCAGTTGCTCACAACCACTGAGTTCCCAGTTCAACAAGAATGTTGACGAGTTTGCAAATGGCTTTCCAGACTGATGAATGCCAACTGCAGCTACACGGATCGTACGACTATTAGTCACAATAATGGGAGTCACACGAATATGGCCTGCAGAATAATCAGCCTGGGATGTTGCTCGTATTATAGGCAATGTGTTTGCTAGACAATGAACAACAGAATTAATAAGTTAGTGCAAGATGAGAATGTAATGTGAAGGATTGTTTTATCTGTTAACAGACTTAACTGTCAAATCTTATAAAAGAATTTTCTTCAAAAGTAACATAAGAATATATAGCAATAATGCTTTTTGAATCTCAACATACCAGGTTCACCAGCAATTACTATGATTAAAGATGGAATGCTACAGACAATAGTCAAATCAACCTTCGCAATAGCTGGTGATGGATGATCCTCTCCAATTAAGTTACCACGTTTAAATGTAAGTGTCTATCCAAGAAAAGGAAAGCAACAAAGATTTTTTAGATATGTAGCTTATCTCTATCTCATCATTCTGAAATCACTGTCAAGGTACTTAACAAAATTCTACACAAAGGATGAAAATTAAATGTGAAAGACAATGTGGGTTGTACTGTAAAACCTACAAAGCTCCCCAAAGAATGGCATGAAATCCAATATAGTCTCCCTCCACCATCTGTCAACTGAGTAATACCAATGCTCTCTTTCACCTGGGTTTTTCCATCATAAGCTACTACACTGGAAGACTCAACAAATTCTACTCCCTGCCTCCAACGCTCTGGCCCCCCATGCAGCAACATCCTCATCCTGCTTCCAGGAACAAGAAACAGCTCATGCAAGCTTTCATGATCTATGCCCTGGCTATCAACCAAGGGTCTCTCAATAGAATCCAAATCAAACTTATATCCCCCAAAAGCATTCCCATCTCCTGCCTATAGTACAATCAATGGAGCATAAGCATCTACAGTCCATGAAACCTTCAAGGATATTGGAGCATCTATATCATCAACAAATTCATTGCTGATGCCAGTCGAATATGCATGTAGAGCTGCTTTGCCTGCCTCAGAAGCATATAAAGTTGTCCATGCACACACAGGAACAATGGAAGATTTCTTGTTTGATATTTTAATTCCACCAAAGGCATCCATCACTCCTATGAAAATCTCCCAACTTGTCCCATTCAAAACATCAAAATTATGTACTGCTCCAAAAATTTTCCATCTTACAAAAGAGTTGAAAGCATCACATCTTCAATAGAAATTACCTGAAAACATACCATACGACAATTACAATTGAAAATAAGTACAAACTAAAACACAATCGCTTGCAGAGTACTCATGTTTAAAATACCCAAAAAGAAATAAGCTACAATCTTGTACTTACCAGTACTGCTTCTCAAAGTCACAGCAACCTCCACCGGCAGGAATTCAAGCATTGCCATAGTATATGGAACAGAAACTTCAATTGCCACCTAAGGACAAAATAGAGATCAGATGCTAGTAAGTCTATTTTAAAATACAGGCAATTGAATTCAATCTTTCATAATTAGCAACTGATGAAGAAAACTCATAGTTCATAAACAAAAAACCTTGCAATGGGTGATTAACCATCAAAATATCTAAAGAAAATGTCATTTTAGATTTACAAAGGACAAAAAAATCGTATGATCAAAATTAGATTAGACTATTATGAGAAATCGCTTACTACTAGTAAAACAAAAAGTTGGACATTATTTGAGTCTTGACAAACACATATAAAGGCTATACCTGACTGCAAGGGAAGGAAGAATAAAAATCAAGGGAAGTAGAAATCCTTGCAGAAAATTGCATTCATTCCTATCAAACCCTGGCAGTTCATGTTAGACATAAACCAATCTTCCAAAAATCATGTATGGTAATAACTTAGGAAGGGTCCTAGGAGTAAAATTTGAAAACTTTAATGAAGGGGCCAAAAATCACCAAAAATGAAGAAGGGAAAAATTCGTTAACCAAGAAAAAGTTGTATTTTCTAATTTCCAATTTAATGAGTAATTTTGGTAACATGCTAGGCAAGATGACTGTAATCAAAATTATTGGCTGCTATCAGAAAGACAATCCTGAAAACGAGGGAAACCAAATTCACTTCGTTTTCCTCTAAATGCATCTTATATATCATTAACAATAATGAGACTACATTTTGTAATACAGTATAGAGCTAAGGACATACTAACTTGAGCTATTCACTCAAAAATAAGCAAGAAGAGGCAGCATATCAGCTTTAGCTCCAACCTACAAACAATCTAACATCTTTTCTAATGTCTACATCCACAGGATATTAATATAATTTATTTTTGAAACTTTCCCCAAAGAGATTCTGTAAAGACTCCCTAGGAAGGCAAGGCTTGTCAAATAGATGGTAACTAAAACCCTTTGCCATTAAGACTTATCATCCATTGGTTTCCTAGGATACCCCTTTTTACCCCTCATATTGCACAAGAGCATTTCAATGAGTTCAACCACATCCCATAGTTGGTTTGGTCAAGATGCACTGTTATTATGGATGTATCATCTAATGTGATGTAGGGGCTATTTACGGTTACACACCTTTTCCCTAGCACTACACATCTGATATGCTCACTAGTCACAATGATTGGAACAAGGAGCGGGTGGGTCAGGTAAGGAGGCGGAACAAGAATTGGAACAGAAACAAGAAATGATCCCCTGGGTCAGGATTCTGGTCACATAGCACACGAGCGATGAAGAAAAAAGAGTTTATTCATAAAATTACCTTCCAATGGTTTTGAATTTAAATGATGCTTTGATATGTACAGGTTTTGCAAGGTTTTCTGATATAGTGAAGCAATATCTGAAGCATTGCCATCGATGGGTAAAGCCTCTGTAATAATTGAAGAATAAGAAGCAGCTGCTTTTTTTTTCCAAAGGACCCTGTTGTTTTGATCATTAAATCCTCACAAACATTAAACTTGAAATGCTAGGGAAAAGAACAATTCAAATTGTTAGATGGAAAACTGTAAAAATATATATATTTTTTAGAAGAGGAAAATGTTGGCTTTCACAATGAGTTATAAACAATTTGAATAGCATGTGAAAAGAGAATAAAACCTGATTTCTAGTTTGCAGGCTTAGAAAATTAACAACATCGATAAAGCTTTCAATGCATCACAACCTTTTGAAACAGAGCATGCATCACAAGGGCGCTTGCTCAACATCCATAGCTTCTCCCATTAGCAGCAGAACTGCCATTCATGAGAAAACCCTCAACTCGGGAAGATCCAGCTTCTACATAACCATCCTATTTGGCTTCATTATCTTTGATGGCCCCTGTTCCATATTCTAGGAAGTCAAGCGTTACATCTTCAATAGTATTAGCAGTATGATCGTCAATGTGAGAGCAAATTCACGCTCATTTTTTCCCTCAATGAAATCCAAACTCTTGACCCCATTTGCATCCTCTAGAATGGCATCTTTTGCAGAGTTTTAAGATGATGAAGACATGGCTAGGTATTCAATCGCAAAGAACTCAAATTAGTTTGTGGGTAGTGAGGAAAATGGGTTCGGGGAGCTCAAGGAATGAAGGCTTGAAAACCAGAGGAATAGAGGGAAAGGTTGACATCATGATTTTTGCGAGAAAGTTGTGGAGGGGAGGGTAAATTATTTCAAAGAAAAAAGTAAAACCCAAAGGTGGGAAGCTGGAAAGTGAAATATCCACCAAAATGTAATGATATATTTACAAACATATATTAAACATATATTATTTTGTGTTGTCTTGTTTGTGTAGTTTATTTGCTTCGATTTGAAAATTTATGTGGTCATAATGCTTGCAAATATATAGTTTTCATTTCTAGGTTTGTTTCTTGTTGTTTGACAACAAAAGGATTCCAATAAATTTTAATGTCAAAAAATAATGTCCTATAGTCGGTGTGCAATTGTGGAGGTACCTTTAATTCCACAAGTCTAAAAAATGAGAAGCATGATCATCCGTGAGCTTGTGACTTTACTCATGGCTATATTTAGATATTTATTGAATTCGTGGTATCCCCTTTGAACTAGTTAAACTTTTCCATAAATAGATAAATAAAAAATTATAATAGATATTCAAACCTAAGCTCTTCATGTGATTTAAACTTGTTATGGATAGATTATATACTACATGGATTCTTATCACCACTCCACAAAATAATTATCACAATTTTCATTTTCTATGCCAAAAAGATAGCCTTCATACTAATTATTTCCCAATAACCAACTAAAATCATGTGTTGATGTATATGTAACTTCAGAATGTATTCTTATATGTATTTTATATATTGTAACCCGATGTTTATTCCAGGATGTTTCTATTATGTATTTGAGTCATGTGGTCATGCCCCGATGTTTCGATCGGGAGGATTAATAATGTAAACAAGTCATATCAAGTCATTAGGTAAGTCCCCACAGTTTCGGGGCACTTGGGTTATTATACACTAATTAAGGTGTAGGCTCGAGTAAGTAATTGTAATTTAAGCCTACATGGTTGAGTGCACTTCAAGTCAACGGAAGAATATAAATAGAGAGTGAGTCTCTCTATTTATCACTTGTGAATTACATCACTTTCTCTCTCAAGTGTGGCGCACTTTTGGAGAAGTAAATTCTTGGGCTTGACAGAAGACAGAAGGCTGCTGTTGTGTTGGGAGGTCATCTTACTGTTTTGGGTTCACATCTTGTGGTGATACTATCTTAGAGGAAGTTGAGGGGTTTTCTCCATTTATGGTTTCCCCTCCTAAAATCTTTGTGTCTCTTGTCTCTTGTGATGTGCTTATGCGATTGCTGTGCTTGTTATTCTCTCAGTGAAAAGATCTTATCATAATGCTAGCTTAAATGTTGAAAAAAACTAAGATGATATCAAAGCTAACATGAGAAGAAGACATTGTGCAGCTGTAGGAACTAGGGCTTCCTATTTTGTGGATCTTCCTCCATAGATTTTCAGCACAAGTATGCTAGGATGACTCTCCATTGAAGGGTGCATCTTTCTGTCGATGCAGAATTCAATTTCAAGCATTTTTAGTTTCGATGTGGAAATTAGGGATTTCTACAGAAGAGGAAATTTTGAGTGAGACTAGCATAGGATTTTTCTCCTCATCAAAACCAAAATTTAGAGACCTGGATCAATAAATTTGGTTGGGTGAAACTCCGGGAAAGTCAAACCCTAGTTTGACCCTGAGCTAGGAGAAACCCTAAATACTAAAACGGCTACGTTTTTGTACAGTCACTATATTCTGAGATTGGCGAAGTCTCAGAAGTGAAAAATTGTAGGGGCCGAAGATAAAATCCTGATAAACACTGTGTCCAAAGTTCAGCCTCTGATTCGCTATATTCTGGGAGATATGATCCCTCCAAGTTAGGGGTCCATCCTCTTCCAAAAATCATCCATAAACAGGACACCTGGGGAGATCTGCAATATCTTGGGCTACAGAGGTCCAAATGGAATTCCTGAAGATGTTCTAGCAAGGGCACGGACTGTAATTTGTGTGCTCTGAAGGTCAGACTTAGAAGATGAACCAGGGACATGTGGCATGCCGTACAACTTCACTGTTCTGAACAGTCCAGTAACAGGTCACCTTGGGAAAAGGATCATAAATCCCAAATGGTGAAACCAATTCTAATGAAATCTACGCTTTTGGATCAGGGACATGCGAGGTTACCTTAGTGAGAAATTTTAGACACAGAGGATTATTAATTTCAGAGATATCACAGAAACAGTAACAGGAATTTCTGTAGAAGAAATCAGAAAATTAGGGCTTCCTGTTCCGGGAGTTTCCCTTCACTATTTTCAGAAAAGGAGTACATTGGACAGCTCCATTTGAAGAGATCTATCTGTTCATCCAATTAGATCTGAAATATTCCAAGTTTTTAAAATTAGGGTTTTTGTGACAAACCCTAGATCAACGAACTCCGGGACAGGGACGGACACCTCAAATCAATAAGATCTAATCCTTTGCTATTTCCATTTGAGGTTATCATTTCAATATGATATATCACATCAGCTTAGTGAAAAGCTTGCGGAAGTTGACAACTTCCAAGCCTGTAAGTATATGATCTCTCTAAAGAAAATGGATTGGACACCTACATGAGTATGGAGGTTCCAGTTTCAGAGGGAGACGAGGCCAAAGAAGACAACATGCTCATGCTGTAGAGGATGATGAACCATCTAGAAAGAGATCCAGATATGAAAGTGAAGATTATTCAAGCAAGGATGAATATGTTCTAATATCATCTCTCATAGGTAACATTACTCATGGAAGTGATGATTGGCTTATAGACAGTGGGGCTTACAAACATATGACGGGATTCAAGGAATCCTTTGTAAGATTGTTAGAACATGAATCACCTCACAAGGATTGAAGAAGAACCTTCTCTCCATTTCAGCATTGATGCAAAAGGAATGCGGGCTGCATTCATAGATGGTCAAGTCATCATATGGCCAAAAGGAAATACTATCAATGATGTGGTAGTGATTGAAGAACAAGAAGGAGGCTTGTACAAATTGAAGGGATATCCAGAACAAGCCTTAATCCATGACATAGTAGAGCCAAATGAGCTTTGGAATAGAAGGCTTGCACATGTGCATTACAGAGCACTACTTATTGCAAGCAAAGCTGTTGAAGGTCTTCCTGAATTTCAAGCTATTTGAAGGGAAGAACAAAATCAGAATATGACCTAAAGAAACCAGTTGAAGAATGTGAAGATCTAGAATGCAGAAACCATGTAGTCATAAGAGTCTCTCAAATCAAGAACAACTTGAAGTGGTAAAAGAAGCGGTGAAGAATGCAGAAGTGGTGATGGCCACCTTGAATGGCCTCCCAGGATCGTAGAATTCATTCATTCAAGGAATGTGTTCCAGAAGGAAGTGATTACTTTCAGGAGACTCTATGAAGAAGAAGAAGCTCGAATCATAAGAAGAGAAGAGAAGATGGGAGCAACTGAAGATCAAGCTATTTCCATCCAAAGAATATCCCTCAAGCAATGAGGAATATGAAGAACTCAACTCTTGAAGAACTTCTTATCCACCTTAGCTTTTGGATAAGAAATAATGCTATTATGAATGAAGAAGACGATGAAGCTGAAGGCTCAAGAAGGAGTCTACCCTCAAAACAAATAAAGATAAGTATTCAATTGTCATTTCATTATATTATTTTGTTATGCATTTGTTTATATTCAGTTATTGTATTATGCATGATAGGATGTTTGCATTAATGATAGAATACTACTAATATGCATATGATGGGTAAGTAGCTCATGGGGCTATACAAATTATCCATTGCTACTTATCTAGAATGAAACCTCTTTGCTGACATATTGGATTAGTGCACAATATCAATATTGTCCTGGTAGAGATTGAAGGCATCTAGAAAGTTTCAGTGAGATATGGATGAATGTTGTATTGGCTAAAGTAGTTGCATGATCATATATTTATGCATAAGTGTTTTCCAGTATAAATATTCCTTATGAAATGTTTCTAACCATAGAATTGCATTTGACTTGTAGGAAAGATCGCATACATAATCGCCTACAAGCAAAGAAGAATGAAGACTTGTTCCGAAGAACAAGTGACATCAGTTTCAAGACAAAGAATAATATGATGAATGCAGTGACATCATTGATGCAGAACCTTCTAGTTCAAGAAGAATGATGTCAGGGCGTATTATTGAGACCCGAAGAGAAGTTCATAGTTCCATCATGCAGTAGATGGAAACATCGTGGGATACAAAACAAGATTCGTAGCACGAGGATTCTCACGAAGAGAAGGCATAGTCTACGAAGAAACATTTACAGCTAATAGAAGTGAAGTCACATGACATGCATAATCATGTGTGCAAATGAAAGAAGGCCTTGTACAGAAGACACCCATGGGAAAACACATACATGATCAGCTTGATGAATATCTTAACCTTTGCTACAAGGATTGATAGAGGATGACAAGCTCACAGATGGGTGCAAGATGAACTTTTGAAGAAGTTCAAGATAGAGGATCTTAGTATCCAGTGATCCTAGATGGATACTACTTGTCACTCCGGTGCAAAATGTTTTCAGTGCAGAAGACAGAGGGAGTACGATGCTTCGCTTCAGAGGGAGTGACTGCAGAAGATCCTGAGGTTCGACATGATATGACAGGATGAATATATTACTGATGACTCTAGGCTTTACTAAGAGTAAAGTGGATTCCAACCTTTGCTTCAAGGTTGAAGACGGAAGACCAGCGATGCTCCTGTTATGTGTCGATGCACTATTGTTCTAGGTATGGAGGTGTGACAGAGTACAGATGGAATCTTCCTTGGGAAAGGGAAGTATGGAGTAGAGATCCTGAAGAGATTTGGGATGATGGACTGCAAGGCTATGGCTACACCTATGGCATCGAACCTGAAGCTATTGAGTGATGCTTCTTCAGAGACGGTTGATGCTACTATGTATCGTCAGATGATTGGGTCATTGATGTACCTGATGAACACGAGACCAAATATTTGCTTTGCTGTGAACACCTTGAGCCAGTACTTGACAGATCCGAGAAGTGTTCACTTGATTGCTGCAAAGCATATTCTGAGGTACCTGAAGGGTACAATTGATTATGGGATCAAGTACGATGCGAATCAGAAGATTAACCTAGAGGTTTATGTCGATTCAGATTGGGAAGGCAGTGCCATCGACAGGAAGAGTACTTCAGGATGTTGCTTCAGTTTGGGATTAGGAGTGATCTCTTGGCTTAGCAGGAAGCAATCCTGTGTGGCACTAAGTACAGCTAAAGCAGAGTATGTCGTAGCTTGTTCAGCTAGTTGTGAGGCAGTATGGCTGCGGAAGCTATTGTCTGATATATTTGATCTCTAGTTGGATGCTACTTGTATACATTGTGACAACCAGAGTTGTGTGAAGTTGTCAGAGAATCCAGTGTTCCATGACAAGTCGAAGCATATCCAGATCAAGTATCACTATATCAAGGATATGGTGCAAAGAGGAGCTGTGAAGCTCCTGTATGTTGCGACGGAGGAACAGATAGCTGATGTATTGATGAAGCCATTGGCTGGGCTGAAGTTTGAGTACTTCAGAGAGAGACTTGGTGTCCTCCAGATCGAGGCTTCCTCCCAGAGACAGTGATGAGATCCAAAGCCATTCTGACATGGTGAGAGGATTGGTTCCTTCCATGGTCAGATGTAAGGGCTAAGATATTCCATCATGATGTGAGGATTGGTTCCTTCCATGACTGATATGATTGCTGAGATCCAGAGCCATTCTGACAAGTAGGTCAGATATAAGGGTTGTGCCATTCTGTTCATGGCTAAAGGATTTAGTTCCTTCCATGTCAGATATAAGTGCAGAAATCTCTCTTCATTGTGGTTGAGAGTCTTCCATCATTAGATGGGATTGTGCCATTCTGACGAGTAGGTCAGATGTAAGGGCAGAGCCATTCTGTTCATGGCTAAAGGATTTAGTTCCTTCCATGTCAGATGTGAGTGTTGGCCATTCTGTCGAGTAGGACAGATGTAAGGGCAACTACCATTCTCTAGGATAATGGAGGCGCCTGGTCAGTTACCAGGTAGCTCAGTCGAGGAGGACTGGGGTCCATTCTGATATGATTGTTGGGATGTGTTCCCCTCATGATCAGATATGAGTGAATTCCCTTCCATCATTGTGAGCAGGATGTGTTCCCGCCTGGATGGATGTAAGTGCTGAGCCTTGTCACAGATGATAGTAGGTGTGTCCTATCATGCTGGTGACTGTAAGTGCTGAGCCTTGTCACAGATGATAGTAGGTGTGTCCTATCATGCTGGTGACTGTAAGTGTTGTGCCATGTCACAGATGATAGTAGGTGTCTCCTATCGTGCTGGTGACTGTAAGTGCTGTGCCATTTCACAGATGATAGTAGGTGTGTCCTATCATGCTGGTGACTGTAAGTGCAGTGCCTTTTCATGGATGGTAGTAGGTGTGTCCTACCATGCTGGTGATTGTAAGTGCAGAGCCTTTTCATAGATGGTAGTAGGTGTGTCCTACCATGCTGGTGATTGTAAGTGATGAGCCTTTCCACAGATGGTAGTAGGTGTGTCCTACCATGCTGGTGGATGTGAGCGTTGTGCCTTTCCACACATGATAGTAGGTGTGTCCTATCATGCTGGTGGTTGTAAGTGCTGAGCCATTTCACAGATGATAGTAGGTGTGTCCTATCATGCTGGTGAATGTGAGTGTTGGGCCTTTCTGATGGGATTGTAGTTTACTACATGATCAGATGTGAGTGCTGGGCGTGCCTTTATGATGAGCAGGTCAGATGTAAGTGCTGGGCGAAGACCTATATGAGAGTAGGCCTACAACCAGCATGAAAAAGGGATGGCTCTTTAGAACATCCTATGACGAGATAGTATACACATGATGATGACCAGCAGAGATCCAGATCGAGAGATGATCCAGATCCAGTTATGATGACTCCAAGAGATCCAGATCGAGTGATGATCCAGATCCAGTAGTGGTGATCCAGATCGAGTGATGATCCAGATCCAGTCCAATGATTTTGATCCAGATCGAGTGATGATCTAGATCTAGTGATGCCATTTGATGTTGATCCAGATCGAGTGATGATCTAGATCCAGTGATGCCATTTGTGTTGATCCAGATCGAGAGATGATCCAGATGAAGATGACTTGAAGACGAAGATGACTTGAAGATGAAGATGACTCGAAGAGAAAGATGATCCAGTTGATGCAGAGAAGAAGACCAGTGCTGAAAATTGTGTCGAAAGAATACCTTCCTAGTTAAGAGGGAGTGTTGATGTATATGTAACTTTGAAATGTATTCTTATATGTATTTTATATATTGTAACCCGATGTTTATTCCGGGATGTTTCTATTATGTATTTGAGTCATGTGGTCATGCCTCGATGTTTCGATCGGGAGGATTAATAATGTAAACAAGTCATATCAAGTCATTAGGTAAGTCCCCATAGTTTCGGGGCACTTGGGTTATTATACACTAATTAAGGTGTAGGCTTGAGTAAGTAATTGTAAGTTAAGCCTACATGGTTGAGTGCACTTCAAGTCAACAGAAGAATATAAATAGAGAGTGAGAGTCTCTCTATTTATCACTTGTGAATTACATCACTTGCTCTCTCAAGTGTGGCACACTTTTGGAGAAGGAAATTCTTGGGCTTGACAGAAGACAGAAGGCTGCTGTTGTGTTGGGAGGTCATCTTACTATTTTGGGTTCACATCTTGTGGTGATACTATCTTAGAGGAAGTTGAGGGGTTTTCTCCATTTATGGTTTCCCCTCCTAAAATCTTTCTGTCTCTTGTCTCTTGTGATGTGCTTATGTGATTGATATGCTTGTTATTCTCTCAGTGAAAAGATCTTATCATAATGCTAGCTTAAATGTTGAAAAAAACTAACATCATGTATATACCTTTACACTTGGGTAACACTAACCAAAAGAGGACATTGATCACAAATATGACAACATTACTTCGAGATGAATGGAGCTACCTAAGTGTGGTTTGTGGGTTGTGGAGAATTTAAATCGTCCTTTTGAACTTGTTGACTTTGTGCTTCCGCTGAATGTACATTGGTAATAATGTGAGATTTGGGAACACTATTATTAATAAAGCATTGTCTTGATATTATTTATGCTTTGTTTGAGATCGAGTCAAGCTTCTTCACCTATCGCTAGGAAAATTGACTTTTACATCCTAGTGTTTGGTGAATGAAGGCCCTCAATTATCTAAAAATGAAGAGCACCATCATATTTGTGGTTTTCCTCAATATGTTTTTGTATGATTTGACCAAGCATTGCAATTCCTACCCCCTATCTTCCAAGCGTGGATACAGCGACGGCTAGGAGTCTAGGCATGGATACAGCGATTGCTAAGAGTCCAGGCATTGATACAGTGATGGCTAGGCATGGATACAGCGATGCCTTGTTCCCCTTACATCAGATTTTACACCAAAAAGTAAGAAACGTGGAAAACCTTCATGGAAAAATCCGCACTTTTGTACTAGTGAGTTTACAGGTAATTTTAGGAAATATTTGTTTAAAAGGTTAAATACTACGTTAAACTTTAGTACCTCTTTCCATCCTCAAATTGATGGAAAGACTGAAAGAGTAAATTAGGTATTGGAGGATCTACTCACAATGTATGTAAAGGAGCAGCCAGGTAAATGGGAAGATTATGTACACCTGGTAGAATTTGCTTACAATAATCATTATCAAGCTTTAGCTAGGTATAGTCCTTTTGAATTTTGTATGGAAGGAAATGCAATACTCTCATCTCTTGGAGTAATGGAATTGATAGGTTAGTATTACGACCTGGACTTTTAAAAGAGATGGAGCTAATTGTAAAATAGGTACAAGGTAATTTGAAAATTACGCAAGATTGACTGAAAAGCCAAGCAAACCTTAAACAAACTCCAAAGGAGTTCCAGGTAGGTGAACATGTTTTTATCGAGGGGAGACCTAAAAAGATTTCTCTAAGGTTTGGTAGTTGTACTAATCTAACACCCTGTTACCTCACAATGATAGGACAGGTAGCATAACAGTTAGCTCTACCACCAAATCTAAGAGTTCACAATGTTTTTCATATTTTTGTATTAAAAAAATAAGTACATGATGCTACTCATGTTATTAATTGGAATGATGTGCAGGTGGAACCGAATTGTATCCTCGAAAGGAGGGAGATCTCACTTTGAAATTGTGCCATTGGTCAGGGTGAAGGTGCAATGGAAGCACCTTTGTCCAGAAGAAGCCACCTCAGAATTGGAAAGTCATATGTGGGATGCATATCCAATTCTATTTCAAGGGAACTCTGAGGATGAAAATTAAATAACATCCAGGATGATCTTATAAACTAAGGAGGTGTGTATGCACATGCCCTAATTTGCAAAAAAAATTAATATTATTGAGGAACATTATGTTATATTTTATGCCAAGTCTATAATTGATGACCAAGTGGGGCCAAGGATAATTAATGTATTTTAGAATATTTTATTTATAAATAAATAAATGATGAGACAACAGCTTAGGGAAGCTGTTAAAATAGTATTAACTGGTCACTTGGTGGAAGAGAATGGGTGGAGAGTATACTGAAAAGTGGCAACGTCCTCAAACTACTTCTAACTGTTGCAGGTGGCAACTTCCCTATATTTGTGGTCATGATTCCCCGAAAGTGGAATTGTAGCAGGTGTTTCATTAAAGTAAAAACTTACCCAGAAGACCTAGGCATTATTATAAAATTTCCCATTAAAGAGAGTTGAGGCTACTCATTCTGGAATTGTGATTCATTCAGGGTGAATGAAGTGCAAATGAGAAATTCGATGGAGGGGACTTATTGAAGTGAGTTTGAGGGGTTAACTACTGAGAACTAAACTTATGCAGCTTTTAGGCTGAAGTTCTTACTGTTGTAAGCAGTTTCGGATTACTACTGTAATTTGACCAGTCATGTGACAAAAGGTATTAAGGATACATCCTTCACCCAGAACTCTACCAAGAGGACGAGGAAACAGGCTTGGGGGTCCTGAGGAAGTGTAGATTAAGCCTTCTCCGGGAGTTGGTTGGGAGGAACAGCCTCCTTAAGCTATTGTCACCTCATCATTTGACAAGTTTTTATTTGTCAGGTTATTTATAATTATTTATTGTATTCAAAAAATGTTTATTAGTTTTCCAAATATATGTATGCTTTTGTTTCGTTAGGGGTTATATAGAAAAGAGCATTATGTATTGATAAATTAGGGATATGTAGATTATGTTTTAAAAAAGAGTAGTATTATTGCTAAATGAAAAGTAAATAGAAATAAATTATCATACTGTATTTTTCCATGCCTTGTATAGGCAATACTTTAGTACAATTGGTTGATTAAGTAGAAGTGATGAATTATTTATCAACTCTGAATGAAAAATGCAAATAATTTCTTTTATAGTTTGTATGTGATTCATTCCAGAAAAATAACAGTACATGCTTTATCTACTGAAAGTATCTATATTAATTAATTTTAGATAAAGAACTAAAGTTATATAATATTCAATAGTAGTTATACTAATCATAGAACAAATATTAGTCCTAATATTTGTTCTAAACATAATAGTTGAAGTTAAATAAGTAATCATAGGTACAGTAAAACAATAAATTACTTAGGGTTTTAACCTAGCTATTACTACTTAGGTCTTAAAATAAATATGTCTAAGTACATTTATGCATTTTGTACTCAAAACAAATGTTTTAATATAAATCTCCATAATTTACATAGGGTTTACGAAAGACAGGTTTTATCTTTATTTACAAACTTGCACAATCTTACTCTTAATTCTTTCATAAAAATTAACAGTTGTAATTAATTATTTATAAAAAAGAAAAAAAATAGAAAAACAAAACCAAATTTATTCTTGTAAATTCTATCTTTTTCAGAAATGTAGGGTATTCAAAATAATAACCCTTCTGAGTAAAACATAGTACCAAATTTACTCAATAACATTGTAAAAGTTCCAATAATTTAATTATTGTAAAACATTTAAATTTCGGGATAACATAAAAATTAAATAACACTGTTAATAATTTAAATAAGAGACAAAATAGAAAGTGGCATAATGGCTCATATGCCTCTTATAAATTTTAGTCTAGGCTTAAATCATGTACAAAAACAAATCGTACATTCTCTTATAAAAATAGAAAACAGTAAACCCCAAAATTTATACTTACTAATAACCCTTGTCTGTTTACAAGTTTTGACTGAGCGAGCAACCTTTTCTTTTCATTAAAAACCACTGAAAAACCTAAAGCAACTAGGTAGAGGTCGAGTAACATTATCACGGCTGAGAGCCGAGTTTTATTCAAAAATTTAGGCAAGAAGATTACATCGTCCAAGCCGTAAAGAGTTTTTCAAGTAAACTCGAGGTAACGACTGTAGTAGCCTTCAACATTCTAGCACTAAATATCCTTTAGGGTTTTAATATAAAACAAAATAACAAGAAGTAAACTGATAGTAAAAACCCAAGCAAAGTACTTAACCAGTAGTAAAATATCCTCATCTCCAACCACCATTACTCATTGCACAAGAAAAACCCTCAGTGCAATCCGAGGCTTACCAAGGTTCACATGGCTAAGATTTGGGTAGAGAGGAACCATCAGCTAACCCCAAAGTGCCAAAAATAAATGAACCTGCACAAATCAAAAACTCAGTTCGTTAGAAGTAATTTAAATGAAATAAACGTCTCCAAACTTTATCTCAAATTTAGACATGGAAGGTTCGTTTACCAGCTAGTTGTGCAAATGGAAGAAGTTGTGGAAGCCAGCCAACAAAGACAGTTTATTGTCACTTTAAAGAGTAATTCTGGAAGTTAAAGAACATCGAATGTAACTATAAAACCCTTATTTTCTTCACAGAAACTAGCCCATATGTTTTGGTCAGAAAACAGCCTGCAAAATGGAGGTGTGTACATGATTATGACGTCCACGAGCTCGCAGCTCGGCCAAACTAGACAAAGAAACCCTCACTCTGTGAAATGAAATGGGTAGGGTTTAGTTTATAATTCAACTATCTCGTGGTTAAGACCACTCCACGTGTCCTCAAGAATTATTTCCTCTTCATGGGTGCAAGTTAATAGTTGATCGCACAGATCCAATTTGCATATAAATTAATAATCTTTAAGAAATGTAAATATTTTTATTGCCTTAATATATTTTAATGCTTGGGTTGTCACAATAATCAGTTTTTAAACCATAGTATAATGGTATATAATGTTTATTTTTGTTATTTTTTATATAATCAAATAGGATAGAGTTATTTTGGTAATGTTTGCAAAACATAGGGAGATGATATCCCCTTAACCCAAAAGTTACATCAAGGAGGACATTTTAATAACTTCTTGATGGGGGGGTCCTTTGATTTTATAGACAAAGTTAATACTATGATCTGAACCAACAACATTATCTCGATTTTTCTACTAAACATCCTTGTGTAAAAATGTAATTTATAATTTAATGGGTACACCAGTAATTGATTTGAAGATACAAATAGAAGGAATTCAAGGTAAAAAAATGTAACAATAGAAGAAGAATTCTTTCAATCAAGACCAAGACTCTTAATGCATTATGTAATTGGGGCATTAGTGCAGTAGATAGACCTATAATAGAATCTTAGTGTAATTCTAGCATCCTAACAAGGAGTAAATAGAGAGAAGTAAAAGGTGGTTTGAGTTATTTATTGAGAAAAACATTGTTTATAAAACCCTAGAACAAGAGTACATGCGATAGACACCAAATGTTGTTGAATGATCTACGCATCAAGATGTGAAATTTATTTCTTCTATTTAACTCTAGATTACAATTACTGTAGTAGGAATACAATTATTCATCCAAATGATTTGATGTCATCTTGATAGTATTTGATTATGCAATTTCACCCATGCACGTGTTTTGCTTTAAACATCATTACGGCGTTTAGACAACAAAAATTAAGATCAACATTACCTCTTATGGAGACAAGATGCATTTAAACATTCTAAGTCTAGCATCATAAACATGCTAGAGAAGTATCTTCTTGACCTGAATATAAATATTATTTTTACTTGAACATACGCTTACCTGTTAAACCTGTAAGGAACCATCAGTCCCACTATGTTAGCTTAAATCTAATTAAGCCTTCAACACACATGAGAAACTTTCCCTACTTAAAAAAAGAAATCAATAATATTTTTGGGGTCAGAAAAATACAAGTTTTTTTTCTACTTCTGAAAAAATTACAACTGCTAAGTTAGAACAACACTAACACAGCTTTTAAGGATAATCCTATAGATGATACAAAATATTATAAAGAAGTAAATCTTTGTTTCTATTACAAACTATTTTAGTATCTTCTAACCATTAGTGGTACTTTAGTGGTGACATTAGACATTTTATGTCACATGAAAAATTTTAAATTTTTACGAATTTTTGAGTTATTACAGATAGGTACTCTTTTGTACATCACAACATCTCGTCCTGATATAATGCAAGTTGTTGGAATGGTAGGTATATTTAAGTATTATCCTAATAAAATAAATTTGGTGGTTATTAAGAGGATATTCAAATATTTGAAGGGCACAATGACTTATGGTCTCTGGTATCCTATAAATTAGAATCTTCAGTTAACAGCATATTTAGATTCTGACTGGGAAAATTGTTTGGATGAAAGAAAGAGCACACGTGGAGGTTAGTTCTTCTTTCTGGATTCTTTAGTTGCATGGTTGAGTAAGAAGCAAGGCTCGATATATTTATCTACTACAGAATTTGAATACATTGTTGATTCCACTGTTGTACACAAGTACTCTGTATGATCCCATGCCTCTCCATTGTGATAATAATATTGCCATTGGTGTTTACAAGAATTCAGTCCTTTAGTCCAAGACTAAGCACATACTAATTAAGTATCATTTATTAAGGGAGTAATTCATAAACATAGTGGTTCAATTGAACTTCATTCCTTCTACAGAACTGATTGCTGATATCTTTACTAAGCCTTTGCCAAAAACATAGTTTGAATACCTATGTCATAAGCTAGGTATCATATCTTATTCCAAATAACTTGTTCACTTTGATAGGGGTGATTTTTGTTATACAGTCTTCTTTGACATTGATGTCAAAGGGGGAGAATGTTTGTTTCTATAGATGATAATAAGTTGGTGACTGCGAGTGCAACATGCATCCAAAATTTCAAGGTTTTCGTCAATGCCAAAGGGAGGTATTGCTTGAATTATGATAGGTATTGCAATCATATGGAAGCAGATCAGATGGTCATGCAGTTGTCATTAATGGAAACACATAAGTTCCAAGGATATAATCCAACAACAAGGAGCAAAGATAAGCAGAGATCAGAGTGTAACCATGCTTTCCGCTCATGTATGCGAGAAAACTAGTTCCCCTGAGGAAGCAAACTATGACTTGGCCTCGATGAGTATCTTCAATATAGAAAATAAATAAGTTGAGACATATTGTCCATGCAATTCATTCGACATATATTGGATGATCTAGAGAGTACATTCAATTCATTCGACAAATATTGGATAAACCATATTAAAAGAGGAAAGATGGATCGACGGTGGGAAAATATTCATGAAGTGAACTTGTACAGGAGAGATAAGAGATCCACAAAATAAAAGTGAAGATATGCAATATTAAGGTGAGATCCACATTTGATCACATATTGAAGGTTAGGAAGGATCCCGTAAGAAATCGGCGGCTCTCAGAAGTTGCGGAAACTGATTTGCAGAAGGAAATTGCGGAAACCCATTTCAAGAAAAGTTCATTAGAGGAATTTTGGGGTCTAAAATGGGACTCCTAAGGAAAATAATAAAATAATAGTTTAAATAATAAAATAATATTGATTAATTTTGGAGGAAGAAAGAAAAAAACTACTTTTTGTGTTCGTATTTTCGACATATCTCCCTGTGTTTTTACTCAAATTTCGATCGGGAGCGCTCGTTGGATGCGGAATTTGATTCTGCATCCAATGAGTACCCACAATACATATTTTTTATGGACCCTGCTACCCCAAAAACTAGAAATACCTGAAAAAACGTGATGATGATGTCATCATCACGTTTTTTCAGGTATTTCTTGTTTTTGGGGTAGCAGGGTCCATAAAAAATATGCATTGTGGGTACTCGTTGGATGAAGAATCAAATTCCGCGTCCAACGAGCTCGCCCGATCGAAATTTGAGTAAAAACACAATGAGATATGTCAAAAATACAAACAAAAAAAAAGTTTTTTTAATGACAAATATGTCAGTTCAACCATTATGGTTGACTTATTTTATTGAAATTCTATTGGTTCTTGATTTCCAACTCACAAAAACTTATTTTGGCACGTTTTCTTATAAGGCCCATTTTAGACTCCAAATTTCCTCTAATGGAAGGCACCTCCACAATCTACAATCCCCAACCCGAATGCAGAAAGTGACTTATGGAAGGAAAATTGCAAAGACCCATTTCTGGGAAAAGTGGGAAGGTGGATCTGCAATACGCAATCTGATTATGGAAAGGACCATTGTGGCTGCATGATTGCAGAAGTCAGTTTTTGGGAAAACTTGGAATCACATACTTGCAACCCATACTTCACAATTGCGGAAAGGAGCTTCTGGAAAGTTTGTTTTAGAAACTAAGTTGCAGAAACTCAATTGTAGAAAGATTGAATTGTGGAAAGATTGAGTTGCGAAAAGAAAAAGTTTGCTGGAGCAAGCTTACAAAAAGCCGTATTGTGGAAAGATATCTTGTGGGGTAGAAGTTGGGGAAACTCAATTGCAGAAACTTAATTGCGTAATTTGAAGGACACAGAAAATATAAAGGAAATTAGGTTCAAGCAATTATGAATTCAAGAACCTATAGGCAGATGATTAAATAAGTTTAGAATGCTTATCAATTGGGTTCCTTTCCTATCATGAGTCATTGAATGGTTTTTTTATCAATTATAAATTTGAAAGTCAGGCACACGAACAGGCAAAGGGAATAAATATTCACAAGTATAAAACATGAAGCAAATAGATGTGTGACATGCGCTGAAATGGGGAGAATACACAGAACAGAGACAATGAAGGGAGCCAAGTTTGAATGAGTAGAAGAAGAAGTAGATCATATAATGTAATAGAGTTGATAGACATAACTATGTCTCGTTTTCAACATATTGTACTGAACAAAGTTTAAATCTATGGAATAACGGTGGTAGAGTGGTTCTAGGGAAGACTTGTAGTCTTATGTGTGCAACTTGGAGCTTGTACAAGTCTAGTGGGTTCTATAAAACTAGGAGAGTTGGTGCTCTCCACAAGTTTCTTCTTGTAAAACACAGGTTGTAGCCTCACTTGAGTGTGTGCTCAAAGAAATTAATTTATAATAAAATAATTTTCTCTTATGATTTTTTTTCCCTGTCATATGTGTGATTGATAAAAAATACTGATGTTTTATATACGTTGCATTATCATGGCTGTAAATCTGTGAACAGTAATAAAGTTTAACAAATAAAAAATTGTTTAAGCTTAGTAAAACTAATTCAACCCCCCTTTTTAGTTATTCAAATAATTTCAACAAAGAGATCTATTTATACCAAATACCTTGTTAACACCCAAAAATGGTTAACTACCTCATCTACCCCATTACATGGCTCATTTGTCCACTTTCCTACCATATGTCCATCAAAAACCCATAAAACCATCTAAAAGGTCACCAAAAAAGCTTAAAATGCCTCCAAAAGGCTATAAAATCCTTTTTTCCTCCAAAAATATCCAAAAAGGAATATAAAATATAAAATAATGAGGGAAAAAGAAGAAACCCTAATAGCTGAAACCCTAAAACAGCTAAAACCCTAAAAAGCTGACCTAAACCACATGGTTTTATAAATAAGTGATGGAGACCCATTATTCCATATCCATTATCATAAGCATCCTGCCTCTGCCGAAATTATTCTCGAAACCCTAGCTTACCATCAAGGTACTTTCACCATTGAGAACTCTTTTTGGTCCATTTCCACCACCGGAGAAGGAGAAGAAGCAGCTTGGAGCTCGAAGCCACCGACATCGGACCAGCGCAACGGACTCCATCAACCTCCTCATTGGAGGTAACCTCAATAAAGATCATTATTCATTTCTTTACCGTTTCTGCTTTATATTATTTACTTTTCACCGTATTGTTTCATGTTATTTACTTTTTACTGTTTTAGCTTCAAGAACGTAGTTAGATTAGTTTTTGCTTCAGTTTATCATTGTTTAATTCATATATCATTGAACTGCTACTAAGGAATCCAGATTCCTTAGTAGGTGCTCATTAGCACAAGCTAGGGTGAAAACCCTAGCTACAGTTTTGGCGACTCCGCTATCTTTTTTAATTTAATTTTTTCGTACTGTACTTTCGGCTCTCTTTTTCGGCCGCCGGAAACCACACTTTTTTCTTCCGCAGTCGCGGCCCGACCGCGCATTTCAAGCCCTAACCTGCGATCATCCCGCCGCTGTCGGCCATTCTCCTGCGTCCTGGACGCGTCTTTGAACTTTCCCAGTTACGCTCCGACCGCGTTTTTTCAGCCCACAGTCGCGATCCGACTGCGCCTGTTCATTACACAGTCGCGCTCCGACCGCCGCTGTCAGCCAGAACCCCGCAACCTAGACCGTGCCTGTTTCCCTTAAACCCGCGATCTGCGCGCGACTGTTGCCTTCAAACCCACGGTCCGACCGCGCGAGTCTGCCCCATACCCGCGGCCCGCGAACTGTTTTTTGCCCTTGTTTCCGCGCCGAAACCCAGCCACTTTGCCTCCATTTTTCCTGCACTTGCACAGCCACCTGTACCACTTGCAGCCCTACAGCCATTTCTGTCCCTTGTTTACAGAATTGTTTAGAAAATTTTTAGCATTATTTATTTCAAAAAAAAAAAGATTTGTATGGTAAAAGTTTTCAAAGTTTTTCATACAGTATTATTGTTATTGAGTAACTATTTTGGATTCACAAGCTCACATGCACACAATCTATCCCCTAATTCAAGTGAGACCTAAAATCTACTTAACTCAACCAACACTATAACCTCATTTGAGGAACACAAAAGAATCTTGTAGTTAGGTAGGATCGGGGGGATAGGCTTCCAATAACACCCCTCGGTTATTTACACGTGAGACATGGTTGTTGTCCATTAGGGAACCAAAATCCCTTAGTATTTTTTGACACGGTCACAACCGGTTTATCAGAGGGCCTCTCCCTTAGGAGTGTTGAAGTCGTGATATTGGTTCCGGAAGTCTGAGTGGAATACCGAAATCCATTCAGTAACTGAAGGGCTGCCTTTCGCAGTTCTTGGAATATCCTTGTATAGGGAATATTGCGGTTAAAGGACCAAGCGGCAGATTTACCTTTCTGGACGTGTCATGAACGGGGTATCTAAGTTGCCATACTTCTAAGTTTGCATACCCGGTGTCGCTCCCGGTAGGGGGATACTTTAGCCATTTGACTTTCCTATTTATATTGTCTGACTTGGATTTCATCACCTTGCAGAGGATATACTTAGTTGAGTCATAATACCATTAGTTAGGTGTTTGCATGCTCCCTTACCTCCTCTGGGTCTAGTGAGTCCACCGATTTTTTATTTTTTAGGAAACCGACTGCTTATTGGTATTCTGACCACTTTGTTGACACTCCGCCTATTGTAGCACGCAGTTACACTAGGTGTTTTGAGTTGTTTTTTGGCATGAGTGCCTTATTTTTCGAG
Source organism: Pseudotsuga menziesii (assembly GCA_001517045.1). Classification (NCBI taxonomy): domain Eukaryota; kingdom Viridiplantae; phylum Streptophyta; class Pinopsida; order Pinales; family Pinaceae; genus Pseudotsuga; species Pseudotsuga menziesii. The sequence goes on from LPNX011050076.1 coordinate 72,689, forward strand.
CTCTCCTTCTGCACACACGGTTTCATTAGGGTTTTTGAGTTGTTTTTTTCGACACCACAACCCACATATTTGAAAACCACTTGTCACCATTGACTCTCTGAGACATTCTCGTCACCTCAGAGGCGAGCCCCCACAGCATGGTTCACTTGACACCACCCGTCATCACCATAGATCTCGAGCCTTGTCACTCGACTCCACTCGTCAGCGGCATAGGAATCCGTCACTATATTCCAAGAACACTCTTTACACTGCCCCCACTAGCCCCATGGCTGGCGTGAATCCCAATCCCCTCATTATAAGGACCACCGGTGGTACATCCGCCACTATACAAGTTACTACACCTATCATGGGTATGCCCTCCACAGGAGGCCCATCTACCATTCCCCTCACTATACCTATTCCCACGGCAGGAATACCCATACCTACTCCATTAGTAACTCCTACCACCGTAGTTCCCCCGCTTGGGGGTAACATCCCTCACATCACCCCTCCACCTGGGGGCATGGGCCCAAACGTGGTCCAACCCACTACCGTGTCACACCCTTCATCCAGCTTGCCATACATGGCTAGCCTCAACCTACCTGACCTATCCAGGATAACCAACGACCCCATCCGGCACAACCCTGTGTGGCCCCACATGCCTACCAAACTCCCCTCGGACATCTCTAAGTTTGAGGGTAAAGCAGGTGACGACCCACAGAACCATATTATGTCTTTCCATCTATGGTGCTCCTCCAATTCCATAGTAGACGACTCCATTCGCCTCCGTTTATTACAGCGCACTTTCACTGGCTCAGCTGCCAAATGGTATATCGAGCAACCCCATGGAACCCACACCACCTTTACGTCCCTGGCCTCGACCTTCCTCCAATTCTTCCAGTTACCTGTCCGCTATGACGCAGGCGTCGAGATCCTTCTATCATGCAAACAGAACACGGCTACCCACATCACCGACCACATCCATGAATGGCGGCGACGCTGTAGCCTATGCAAAATCAAGCTAGATGACCGGATCTTCCTAGATTGGTTCCTCAAGTCCCTCCTTCCGCTCATTACTAAGGATGTGGCAGCCGAACGACCCCAGACTGAAGAAGAGGCTATCCTTAAGGCCCAGCAGTTTGATCTCATTTACGCCCAGTCGGTTTATCTTTACACCATCATCCCGGACGCCCCTCAAGGCGATCCCCCACATCATGATGCACCGGGGGCATCCCACGCTGCCGATGGCATCATTGGCCACCTCTCTTCACAGCCTCAGCCCTTTTCCATAGCCCGTCCTACTCCTGGACCTGAACTCTCGCGGGCTACATCACAGTCCGGAGCAACCAACTCGTATGCTCACATGCCCCATCAACACCATACCCATGGACCTTCATGTCCACCTCAGTGTTTCGGAAATATGACTTCCGCTTACCCCTCCCCGGTTGCACCTCAGCCATACTATCACCAGCAGGCTGCACCAGCTCTTGCGCCGCCACAATCCCAACCTCATTATTATTAGCCAGAGCCAGCCCCTGCGGCAAACCCACAACCCGCTCCACAACATTATCAACAACCCCCTCAAGTAGCCGCACTAGTGCAGCCTCCACCTCCATATCATCTACCGCAGCCTGCTCCCGCACCTGCGCAAACTCAGAATCCACCTACTACCCAAGGGCAGGTTTACACCCAAGAAAACCCGCCGCAAAACCAGAACAACCAACGCAACCAAGGCCAACAAAACCGCGACAGGGGCCGAAATCGTGGGAACAACCAACAGACCGAGCAAGCGGGTCAACACCCTAATCCCCCTGCTAATAATAACGCGGCCCCTACCAACCAAAACCCCGATCGCCCACCCAAGCAGGCTAAAAACCCCAACCTGCGAACCAACTTCCCTTGTTCTGTTTGCGGGGTCTATGGACACTACACACATTTTTGTCCGCATATGGAGCGCGTTCAACAACTTTTGGCCGCTGATAGACTACCCGAAGGACAGGCGGCTCCTCAAGCACCACCCAATCCCCCACAACCTCAGCAGCCACCTTTGGTGCTACAAAACCCCTTACCAAACCAAGGCTTAGTGAACACTGAACCATTGGCTCCCCCTCAAGCTACTGTGCCTATCCAACAAATCACTTACGCTGCTCCTTATCAACCCCCGTCTGACTCAGGTACCCACCATCTGTTGATGATGTCCTCCGATGAGGTCAACCTCCAGACCCGGCGGAACCAATATGGCTCCACCTCGGAAGCACCACCCCCCAATAACCCCACTAACGCTCATCCCACCGATCAGCCGTTACGTATACCTCCACCTCCCCTAGATGGAGCTCCCAAAGCACCCCGTTTCCCACTTCGCCGTATCAATAACAACCCCAATGCGCGGGCTGCGTCAAACTACAACATCGTAGACGACTTAGCCCAATCTCCCGCAGCCATGTCTACGTTAGAAGTCTTAAGAAATTGCCCTTCGCAGCGTAAGACTTTACTCTCGGCCATTGGGGCTATCGATCCACATGATTCGGAGTTAATGGCATATGATTTGGACCAATCCGAACCCCGCCTGCCCTCCAACTTATCATTCCAAGTTATTATCTCCATCCGGAATTTTGTCATCCATCACTGCATTATTGATGAAGGTGCCTCTACATGTGTCATGCCCATCTCCATCTGGCAGAAAATGGGATCCCCCCCTCTCCAACCGTCCTCCACTGCGTTGCAAGCCTACGACGGCCGTTCAGCTCAACCACAAGGATTATTAAACAATGTCCCCGTCCAGCTGGCTGGTAAAATGGTCCTGATAAACATCGAGGTTATCAATGCCCAGCTTGACTACAACCTTTTACTTGGCCGCAGCTACATGTATGCTATGCGGGCAGTTGCTTCTACCGTTTTTTGCATCATGATGTTCCCTCATGAGGGACGCGTGGTCAAAGTTGACCAACTCACGTACTACGATCCCAAGGCCGCCGCGACACCTGAAAATGTTCTCCCCATGATCGAACAAACTATCTCGGGTGACCCCAACACAGCCGTTTCTTCTATAGGGCCCATGCTCCCCATAGTTGAACAACTTATTCCAGATGCCACCACCTCCTCGGTTTCTTCTGTGCGGCCCGGAGTTAACTCAGACACACCGATGACCTCCACTTTTCCATCAATCCCACCACCGTCATCTACTACTGAAGTGGCTGACCTATTGACTCTGTCCAACCACACGAGAACCCCTAGTAATCAACCACCGTTATTGCCTCAACCCCCTTTGGTACCTAGCCACATCGGGGCCACACCCATACATACCATACCTTTCCTCTTCCCTCCCTCCGGAGTGGTTAGCGCCCCAGTCATGGCTACCCTTAGCCTCCCTGGTTTAACCTTAGGATTACCTGTTTGGTATCTTTTGCCTCCAGTTCGTCTGCCGACACCAGATGTCGTCCTGCAACCAGTGCAACCCATTGCCACTACTAGTCGACCACCTCTCGGTGTCGCTACCCCGTCAACCCCCGTGAAACCACCTCCCGGTATCGCTACCCCGTCAACCCCCGCGAAACCACCCCCTATTTCTACCAAACCCACTGGGGGCAGAGGCCCCCAACCTTACACTGCTGTCCCACCTCCTACGACAGTCCAAAACCCCCCTGTATTCCGTGCCCCTCCCAAATGTGCGCTCTACGATGAGTTGGGCCATGCGACTCACCTATGTCCTCATTTACCAGCATTAAAGGAATACATGCAAATGCTCGACGACGACCCCACTATCCCGGTGGTCCATCTAGAGTCAACCCCTATGCCTCGCGACAAATCCCTACGCACCAACCACCCATGTGCCTTATGTGATATTTACGGGCATTACTCCCATCACTGTCCCGATCTCCCCGAGTACAAAATAGCTCTCTTTGAGATGAACAATATGGATTTGGAGACGGAAGACCTCACCATTGACGAGATCCTCCCCTCAGATCTGGATCTTGAGACAACCCAACTCCCCATTGTGGAGATCCACCCCCCAGAATCTTATTCTTCAAAAGAGTTCGAGACCATTTATATGTTTTCTTCCATCACCACCCCCTCGGCAACCGATCTGACAACCCGAACATTCCACAGTGATGAAGAAATTCTTGAGGCTCTCACCGCCCCAGATTATCCCTGGGATGACATGCATCATCGTTCATACTTTCTCCCAGATGAACCATCTTCTAGCACTGCTCCTCAATTTGCAGTGGAATCCAAAGACTTCCTTCCCCCGAAGGTCGACTGGTTCAAGGACCCTATTCCTGCTCCCGACGCCTTCGAAGAAGGTAACATGGCCAACATCTCACCCGTTATCCAAATCGATCTTGCTGCCCCCGGGGGCACCCCCGAACTCATCGCTTTAGGAGAATCTTGCACTGAGCAGGAGGTTGACGAGTACAAAGTACTCTTCAAAGAATTCCGTGATGTCTTTGCCTGGTCCTATACCGAAATGCATGGCCTTGACCCTACCATTATAGAACACCACATCGACACATGGCCTGATATAACCCCCGTTCGTCAGAAACAGCATCCCATACACCCCTCCAAACTCCCAGCTGTCAAAACAGAGATCGAGAAACTTCGCACAGCAGGATTCATTTACCCTATTGCTTATACCACATGGGTTTCAAACCCTGTTCCTGTCAACAAGAAACAAGGCACCCTTAGAGTATGCACTGACTTCCGAGATCTAAACCACGCCTGTCCCAAACACAATTTCCCTACGCCATTCATTGACCAACTCATCGATGCGTGTGCGGGGCATGAAGTCCTCTCCTTCATGGACGGTTTTTCCGGATATAATCAGATACAAATCCGCAAGGAAGATCAATACAAGACCGCTTTTACTACCCCATGGGGCACTTTTGCCTATCGTGTTATGCCTTTTGGTCTCAAAAATGCTGGCACAACATTCCAGCGGGCCATGACCTATTATTTTCATGATTTGGTCCAAATCCTACTCGTATACCTAGATGACCTTACAGCTCGTTCCCGAAAATGATCAGACCACCTAAACGACCTTCGGCAAGTTTTTCTGCGTTGTCGCAAATATCAAATCCGCTTGAACCCACACAAGTGTGTTTTTTGCATTCCGGCAGGCCGATTGTTGGGGTTCATTGTCTCCCACAAAGGAATTACTGTTGATCCACTGAAATTCCAAGCCATCTTAGACCTTCCCTCTCCCCGAACACTCAAGCAGCTCCAAAGTCTGCAAGGGCGATCTAATTTCCTTCGGCGCTTCATTCCCGATTACGCCACAACCGTTCATGGTTTCCTGCGCCTACTCTGTACCCAAGTACCCTTTGTCTGGGACGAGCAAGCAGAAGCTGCATTTAATGCCCTCAAGAAATCTCTCACACAAGCCCCCTTGATCTCCCCTCCGGATTTCTCTCAAGATTTCATCCTCTACATCTCGGCATCCGAGTATGCTGTGTCAGGAGTCTTGGTCCAAGAAGATACCTCATGACAAGAACATGTCATTTACTACGTTAGCTAGACCTTGTCCGGCCCACCCCTACATTATCCACATGAGGAGAGACTAGCCCTAGTAGTGGTCTTTTCCATCCAAAAGTTGCGACACTACATTTTACTTAGTCATACCACAGTCGTCGCCGACTCTGACCCCATGGTCTATCTCTTAAACCAGCGGCTCCTGCAAGGTCGCGTGGCCAAATGGGTCATTATCCTCCAAGAATATGACCTTACTTTCCGAACACCCAAGAGCACCAAAGCCCTTGCGCTTGCCCAGCTCATGACGGATCTCCCTTCCTTTATCCCAGCCCCACCTATCTCCGAAGAGTTACCCGATAATTACTTATTTACCATCTCGTCCGATGACCTATGGTATGGCGATATCTTGTTATACCTGCGCACGCAGAAGTTTCAACCCACAGTCACTCGGAACGGACGTCGTCGTATCCGTCACCATGCCTCTCGCTACCTCCTCATTGGAGATGTCCTTTACCGGCGAAGAATCGACACAATTCTTCGTCGTTGCCTTACACATGAGGAAGCTGAACAAGTCCTTAATGATTGTCATAGCGGTGCCTATGGCGGCCATTTCTCAGGGATGGCCACTGCCCAAAAGGTCGTCCGCGCCAGATATTTCTAGCCCACACTCTTCACCGACTGCATCAATGCGGTCAAGCATTGCCATAACTGCCAACTTTTCGCCCCCAAAGCTCGGACGCCACCTGCCCCGTTACACCTAGTAGTCACTATTGGTCCCTTTTGTAAGTGGGCCATCGACTTCATGGAGTGTAGACCCACATCAGCAAACGGCCATAAGTACATCATTGTCGCCGTCGATTATTTCACCAAATGGGCGGAAGCCATGCCCACCTTCAATTGTAAGGCTGACACTACTGCCCGTTTCTTCTTCAACCATGTCATCACTAGATTCGGAGTCCCTAAACAATTGGTATCTGACCATGGATCGCATTTTGAAGATTGTGTGTGGCGCAAGTTATCCACCCTCCTCAAGTTCGAACACCAATTTTCCTCGGCTTACTACCCCCAAGGGAACGGTCAAGTAGAAGCAGTTAACAAAATCCTGAAAACCATACTCCAACGCACAGTTGATCGGCATAAGTCCAATTGGCACCATATGCTATTTCCTGCTTTATGGGCTTACCGTACATCCACTAAGACCGCCACTGGTTTTACCCAATTCCATTTAGTTCACGGTGTAGAGTCTGTCCTCCCCATTGAGTGTCAGATACCTGCCTTACACATCGCTGTCGAGCTTCTCCCCGATACCTCCCCCCTTGAGCAACGTCTGCTATCCCTCGAACAAGCTGATGAAGATCTTCGTGCCACTCTCCAGAATATCGAAGCTTCCAAAACACACTCCAAAGCCCATTATGACAAACATGTTCACCCTCGAACTTTCCACGAAGGGGACCTCGTCCTCGCCTATGACCAAGCCAACGACAAAAAAGGTAAAGGAAAATTCGAGTCCATGTGGCAAGGCCCTTACATTGTGCAAACTTGCCTCGGCAAGGGGGCATACATTTTAGCAGACTCTGAAGGACGACCCTTCTCCAACCCCTGGAATGGGTTGTATCTTAAACGTTTCTACCCATAACCGAAACCGCGACCTCATTGGTCCGCATTTGCACAGTTTGCTCTCTTTTTGTTTTTCACCGTTTTGACCACAATCTCACATTCATCACATTTTTGCATGCCCACATATGGATCCTCTCCCACCTTGTTACATCGGCTTCGCTGATGGTGCCAGCCGCTGGTCTCCCAACCTAGCTTCTGCAGCATGGGTCTTATACTCCCCTTCCAACGAACGCATCCACCTCGACGGAATATGTATCGGCGCTGCTACCAATAACCAGGAGGAGTATGATGCTGTGACCGGTCTCCTAACTGCTGCCCTCGAGATGGGAATACGTCACCTTCATGTGTTCTTGGACTCCCAGCTACTTGTCTCCCATCTCAACAACTGCTACCAGGTGCGTGATCCCTGCCTATTTAGAAAATTCCTGCGTACAAAACAACTTAGCCGACAGTTTGAATCCATCACATTCACACATGTCCCAAGAGCTTACAATAGTGTCGCAGATCAAATGGCGAACAATGTCCTAGACTGGCATATCAACCACACTATGTAACACCTCCATCATGCATCATTACCCCATAGCATATCATCCACATATACAAAAAACCAAAAATACTGCATTGCATCAACATTTGCATACATAAAACATAAAACCATAAAAATGACATTTGCATCCATAGGGGCATCCATGTGCCTAGTCATACATACATCATATCATATCAAAAAAGGGGCATCCACGTGCCCAACAACCTAGACTACTTGCATCCACGTGCAGTATCAACATAGAACACATCATAAAGCGCATCCACGTGCGTACAAATGAGACAATATCACCAAAAAATGTGCATCCACGTGCATATATATATATACAAGTCAAAAACACATGTTCAGAACTGTACATGTTTTGAGTACCCCAGTACTCAGCTATACAAAAAAATATATATATATGTACATCCCTCAAAGCTCATAAAATACAAGCCACAGCTACAAAAAATCAGGGAGAGTCCCCTGCTCTCCCTAGTGGGAATCATACCCTGGATCACTCTCCGTGTCAGCAGCCTCTGACTCCTCCTCCTGCTCCTCCTCCGACGAGTCCTCATCTCGGCTGGGCCTCGGTGCCCGTGCTCGTGCCCTCTCCGCCAAGAGAGCCACCCGGAGCGCTATCCCTCTGAAATCCCGAGGCGCCCGCCTACAATCCCGAATCACATCTCGAGGAAGGTCCTCCCACACGCATCACTCACTCCCGTCAGCAGCCGGCCTAGCAACACCCGTACAGACTCCAGTTCTCCATCCGCGTCTCGCCGATGCACCTCTCCTCTCCCAGGTAGAGCTGGCATGGCCACAACCCCTCTATGGGGCACATGATCTCGCGGCGGCCTCGGACCCACATCTGCAAACACCTAGTTGTCAGTCACCATATATATCATATATAACATAAAAAACTGGACAAAACAATTAAAATCATACATACCGTCTGGACCCCATGCCTGTTCAGGTGGCCGTGGCACATCTGGATCCCCTGTGTAGTCCATGCCTCGGTAAGGATAGTCCTCCAACGCCAGTGGTAGCTGAAGCCACTACATATAAAGCTCCTGAGTGAAATAACGCCCCACGTCCCCACCGCCCCGGCGACGCATCATCTCTCCCCACCGGATCATCCGGGGCTCCCTCAGGCCTCCCTCTCTGACCGGCACCCGCGGCCTTAGGGTAGGGACCCTCTCCATGAAGAATGCCACTAGAAACGAACCAAAACAAAATCCCTTGCCATATTCCTTCGTTGCGGCCAGCTGTCGCTGCACGCAGGTCAGGAACATCTGGCCCCACGCATAGTACGTCCCAGCTAGCACTCGCTCTACAATCTGCATCTGACCCCCAGACACCTTCTCAGGTGACTGGGATCCCAAAATCCGTACGACACACGCTGCCATCGCCTGTACAGCTGACTCCCGTAAATCCTGAATCCGGAGTGCATTCCTATGCACCCTCGCGTATGCCTTGCAAAAGCGCACTGCCAAGTCATCTATATCAAGATCCGCAGAGACCCGCGGCTGTGTATCTGTTACCCGCCCCAGGCAGGGTAACCCCGTCATGAAATAAACATTGACCAGGGTGAGGTCCACCCTCTCTCCCTGTACCCGAAATGCCTGTGTCTCGGGCTCCCAGAAATCAATCAAGCGGTTCAGCAGTAAACCTGCTGACCGTATCATCGGAATCTCCGCGAACTTTAGTAGTCCGAAGAGCGCCAACATGGACCGCACCCGACGGTCCTCTCGAATGGCAGTCACTAGATCCTCTAGCATCTCCCTCTCCCGCCATATCACCCGTGGCATCCTACAAATCAAATAAAGAAGTCTCATTAGGCTCATGACCAAATAACAGACCTGCCCCACCCATCCATAACCCAAAACACCCGCGGTCCAGACCGCAGCTGTCAAGCCCAACAGTCGCGGTCCAAACCGCGGCTGTCAAGCCCGACAGTCGCGGTCCAGACCGCCGCTGTCAAGCCCGACAGTCGCGGTCCAGACCGTAGCTCTCAAGCCCGACAGTCGCGGTCCAGACCGCAGCTGTCAAGCCCGACAGTCGCGGTCCAAACCGCAGCTGTCAATCCCTACAATCGCGGTCCAGACCGCAGATGTTAATCCCGACAGTCACGGTCCAGACCGCAGCTGTCAAGCCCGACAGTCGCGGTCCAGACCGCAGCTGTCAAGCCCGACAGTCGCGGTCCAGACCGCAGCTGTCAAGCCCGATAGTCGCGACCTCTGACCGCGACTGTCCAATTCAAACCCGCGGTTGAAGACCACGATTTTGACTGCTGAACCCGCGGTCCACACCTATTGACCGTACAACAGCCCCCCATGGGCCCCACCAACCCCCCAACCCAAAAAATCAAAACAAGTGTCGGTGTAACAGAATACCTGGCTCTCCTAAATCTCGAATCCGCCGGTCAGATCGTCCAGAAATCACCCGTAAGCTCTAGTGCACTCCGATCGCAAATCAATCTCGAATAGTACAAATGACGTGTCACATTGGGCCCACTTACTATTTGTAGTCTGTTGACTTTGTTCTTGTTTTGGCCATTCTGAACCCATCCGGAATCCGTTTTTCGAACCGTTTCCACCAATGGAACCAGCACGACTAGATCATCCTAATGGTCACCTCGTTACATCTTTTTGACTACATCATTTTTTTTGCCCATTTTTTAGACACCCATAGTCGTCCCGGTTTGCGTGCCACTTTGGCCGCCCTCCGTTTTTAGTACTTTTATATCGCCAGAATCACCTTTCCGAGCTCGTGATGATGCTTGAGATACTTTCCCACTCTCACCTAGGTACAATCATAACATTGTGTCCTGACATTTTTCTACCTTGGTTAGCGCACCACATCGGCCGCAGTCTGATTGTTCCCCACTTTTTACATGAGCCACTCACTCCTATCATACTGCAAAGGTTTCTTTCTTTCGCCACCATTCAACCACCCTGCAAGGAGGCCCACCAGTGTTCCCCCCCGCCATCAGGTTTGATCATCATACATGTTCCTTAATTGAACACTTCCTCCTTGCCTGACCATTCCAAATACAGAGTCTTCTTATTTGCTTTCAGACTCCTTAAAATTGAAAGCAACCATGAGCATGAAATGTCATGGGCTCGCAAAATCCACATGACAGTACCATTCCATCAATACAGAGTCTTCTTATTTGCTTTTAGACTCCTTAAAATTGAAAGCACCCACGAGCATGAACTGTCATGGGCTCGGAAAATCCACATGACAGTACCATTTCATTACTTCAGAGCCTTCTTATTTGCTTTCAGACTCCTTAAATATGAAAGCAACCACGAGCATGAACTGTCATGGGCTCGCAAAATCCACATGACAGTGCCATTTCATTCCATTAGAGTTTTCTTATTTGCTTTTAGACTCCTTAAAATTGAAAGCAACCACGAGCATGAACTGTCATGGGCTCGCAAAATCCACATGACAGTACCATTCCATCACTACAGAGTCTTCTTATTTGCTTTCAGACTCCTTAAGATTGAAAGCAACCACGAGCATGAAATGTCCTGGGCTCGTAAAATCCACCGGACAGTACTATTTTATATCCACACTTCTTCAAGTTCCCTAACCCATGAAGCACTCCCCCCGCGCCTCTTGGCTCTTTAATCGATCATCTCGGCAGCACCCCCAATCAGGTCGCCTTTGTTCAGAGTATTCTGCAGTCTCCTACCATTTTACCACAGCTTGAGTCTCCCTCAGCCCATTCACCCTCAGATGCTATACCGATATGATTCCTTTACCACCAGTCAGTTTTAGATGCTGCCCGATCATCCTCGCCATCATACTCTGAACAAAGGAAGTTTGAGTCCATCCCCTCTGCTTGCCCAGTTTTTCCCCCCAGTTTATCACCCCTGCCACCAGTATTATCTTAGTTCGGTTCTTCACCTCGTGCTCCTGTCAAGGAAACATCATTGCCTTGATAGTTCCAGGTCTCCCTCTATTGACGACAACCCCTTTATTCCAGAGGATAGACCTAGAGGTCCCTGCGTCTTGGACTCATCACCATCTGTGATGAGTGCCTACGGACCATCTTGGGAGGAGTCCTCATTGCCTCTCTGGATATTTGTTTCTCACATGCTCGACGTCAGCACCCTAATCGCATCGTTGAGAATCGTGCAGGGTTTATATCACTTCCGTTGTTTGTCGAAGACCCCGGATTTCCCCCGACTCTAGTACACTGGTGAGTCACTTCGGAATGCCCAGTTATATGTTCCCGTGGATATCCGGGCTGCGTTGGCGATTGTATTGGGAAGCCATCCAGTTCCATGCTTCCTCGAGTACCCAGTTCAGTTCCAGCTCAGTGTACCATTGCACGTATGACCGTTTTCACTTTGATCCCACAGCTTAACAGTTCCGTCGGAACCACATTCAATAGCACTGCTGTCATTCCAGTGCATCAGTTGTTCAGCTCAGACATGGTCAGCTCAGCAGTATGTTCCAGATTTGTGTCCCCTTTGGACTCTCATGATATACACAGTTATGTTTATGTATCTTGATACGAGCACGGGAATGCCCGCCTCGTCCATATATTGAGATTTTTCCTCATCCAGTATTTGAGGATCATTTATATTGCTATATTATATTCTGATACGAGCATGGGAATGCCCGCCTCGTCCATATTATCAGATGATCCCTCATCCATTTTTGAGGTTATGTACTTTTCAGTCCTTGCAGGTGGTTCGAGATCGGTGTCCCAGACTTCAGTTGCTTCCTTCTCGTCTCCACACCCCAAGACCAACCAAATATGACTCATGATGTCCATCGGCCATACGATGAGCTCCTGCCCTCACACATCAGGGGGCAATCTGTTAACACCCAAAAATGGTTAACTACCTCATCTACCCCATTACATGGCTCATTTGTCCACTTTCCTACCATATCTCCATCAAAAACCCATAAAACCATCTAAAAGGTCACCAAAAAGCTTAAAATGCCTCGAAAAGGCTATAAAATCCTTTTTTCCTCCAAAAATATCCAAAAAGGAATAAAAAATATAAAATAATGAGGAAAAAAGAAGAAACCCTAATAGTTGAAACCCTAAAACAGCTAAAACCCTAAAAAGCTGACCTAAACCACATGGTTTTATAAATAAGTGATGGAGACCCATTATTCCATATCCATTATCATAAGCATCCTGCCTCTGCCGAAATTATTATCGAAACCCTAGCTTACCATCAAGCTACTTTCACCATTGAGAACTCTTTTTGGCCCATTTCCACCACCGGAGAAGGAGAAGAAGCAGCTTGGAGCTCGAAGCCACCGACATCGGACCAGCGCAACGGACTCCATCAACCTCCTCATTGGAGGTAACCTCAATAAAGATCAGTATTCATTTCTTTACCGTTTCTGCTTTATATTATTTACTTTTCACCGTATTGTTTCATGTTATTTACTTTTTACTGTTTTAGCTTCAAGAACGTAGTTAGATTGGTTTTTTCTTCAGTTTATCATTGTTTAATTCATATATCATTGAACCGCTACTAAGGAATCCAGATTCCTTAGTAGGTGCTCATTAGCACAAGCTAGGGTGAAAACCCTAGCTACATACCTTTAACCATGATTCATCCATTCTCATAAAAATAACTTTTCTTTGAGTACTTAATTCCATACATAAACATTTATACTCATGCCTTTAGCATATAATTCCAAATAAAAAAAAACATAAGTGTAACTGCTTCCTTTTATTTCTCTTTAACTTTGCATGTATAGGTTTATCTATTCATGGCATGTCACTTCTAGCGTTTTCTTCACAAAATTTTCTTACCATGTTCTATCTTAATAAGGGAATATCTTCTTCAACGTTTCTATGATTATAACACCCATCTATATCCAATGACAGTTCAACGTTCCTCCATGTGCATGCTCAACTCTTTCTCACATGACCGTATTTCCATGTGCAGTGTTGGTTCTTCTTTTAGGATTTATCTTCCATAGGGAGATCAACAAATTATTTTCCAGCTATGGACCGCAGTACCTAACTTTCACCAGCGTTAATTTCCATTCAACACATTTTCCTCTTTTGAAACAAATTAGCAGAATGTCCCGATATAAAACCACTCAACAGAACCTCATAAAACTCCAAATTGCAAATTCTTTACCATTCAACCTTAAATATGCTCCTTAATGCATCTTGGGAGGGATTTTATCAAAGAGGTGACTAGGAATCCCTATTCTCTTACGACAACATCCTTTTCATAAGTGATTCAATACCTTGCCACACATACCATATCCACAGATCTAGTAACATGCACCCACTGATGGAACAACGAGCACAAAAACACAAATACTATAGCCATGGATTTGATACCAGTTGATATGATTATAACAAGCATAATACAAATATAATTAATGAGAATAAAATAGAATCACACACAACCATATAGACATATTCATTTACCTTGCAAAACCCCATGCACTTAAAACAATGCCAATGAAGATATTTATTAACCTGGCCAAAACCGGCCAACCTGGCCAAGCGAGCTAGTCACCACTCACCTCCATGCCACTTTACCATGGAGACTTGTAAAGTATTATAAAGGATTATTTACATGCAATACCATGGGACAATACCATGGGATAGAAGAAACCATGTGCCCAAACAATGTGCTAGACCTGAACGACCTATGACTCATTCCGGATTTAAGTTTAACTCTAACATATCTATTCTTTACCGAAATTTTGTTGAGAGCTCGATAATAGATGCACATGCGCCAACTCCCATATTTCTTTTGTACGAGAATGACTGGACTTCCACAAGGAGAGGAGTTGGGTTGAATGTGACCTTTATTGATCAAATCCTGTATTTGTCTGTGAATCTCTTCATTCTTGATAATGGATCTTTTGAAAACATATGTGTTAGGTAATGAAGAACCAGGAACAAGTTCAAGGCATTGTTTTACCTGGAAATGTAGAGATACTATGGTTGGCTCGTGAAATGTGTTCCAATATTCCTCAATAATGTTGTTGATTTGTTTTTGTTGTTAGGAGTTGCATTGGTCAGTGAGTCGACTCATTGCTGTAGTATTCCTGGAATGATGAGGCTTTATCATGATCAATGCGAATTTCTGAGCATGGTTGATAAGATTCTTTGTTTCTTTGGATGATTCCATCACAACAGTTGATGTAGGTCATCTCTCTCATATGCCATACCACTAATTATGAACTTTGGAAATCACCTTCCGAGGCTGTGACTAATAAATTCCATGTTTATTCCATAAGTAAGGTTTCCCAAATAGGTCATTAACTATGGAAAGAGATGTCGCGTCACATAGTAATTCATCTTCAAAAGACTTAATGAAGTATGTGAGTTTGTATTCTTGGGTGATTCTTAGTTTTTTTCCATCCTTCATCCAACAAATGTTATTAGGCTTAGGATATGGAGTGGTGATAATACCAAGTTTCTTCATGAGATATTCAAAAACAAAGTTCTTTTGTCTACCATTATCCACAATCAGATGTAATGGATTGTTTTGAACTCATATCCATGTATGGAACATGTGCTCACATTCCTCCTCATCAATGATAATCGAGGCTATTGGAGTGGTCGATGTCGATGTCAAAAGGGTTGATGCTTCTGGGTCTTGTTCTACCAGGGTTTTGTTGGACAAGTCGAATGCCAATGATTTTTCCAAAAAATGCCTTGCGAGCCTTGCATTTAGATGTATCATGCGCTGATAAATTATGATAATCACACCATTTCCTGGGAGGGGGATGCTTTCTATGTTCCCTTTTGTCTTTCTGAGAGTGATTCTTTTGACAGTTTGTCTTTGGAGGAGTCAACGGAAAAGGGTGTCTTGAATTGTTAGAGTCATCTAGTGACTTCTTCTTGGATGTTTGACTTGCTGGCTTGGTCATGAAACATGATTTTCCTTTTTTTATATTCAAGCTTGCTAGCGTAGTGGAATGCATCCGCAAGCATACTAACAGTAAAAAACCCCATCTCTTGTTGAATGTATGGGGATAATCCATTAACATACTTCATGACAAGCAATTTATTTTCTTCTTATAATCCAAGTCTAGCCATGATATGATAGAACTCGTCGGTGTAACCCTACATAGACTGGTATTTCCATTGCATTAGCTGCTACCATTTATCATACTGTTGTTTAGGGTACTTGGGTGGGTAGTACTCCTTTCAGAAATATGGAAAAAATTGATCCCATGTGCCTATGGGGTCTCCTTCTTGCTCCATCTTTGTCAATAGATTCTCCCACCAGCAGTGCACAAAGGTTGACATATTTAAGGATGCAATGGTGATATTTTCAGCTTTTGAGAGTTGATTCATAGAGTAATAGGATTCTATTTACTGTACCGAATTTTCTAGGGATTTTTTGTCAATATTTCCTTCAAGATTCGGTATGTCCAAATTCATTTGCACTTTGAATGGAATGATTTTTTGGGGGTTATATCTCATCGAGGATTCTCCATATGTTGAAGAAAATCACGTGAGAATCCCATTGAACTCGGTGAACATTTCAGTTCGATGTCGAGAGAGTGCCTTTTATATGATTTTCTCTATCTCATCAATTGCATGTGTATTATATGTTTCTCCGGTCATATTCTCTAAAATTGAAGGTAGTGTCTACTTGGATTGCTAAGTTTGAAAGCGTGTTTAAGAAAGCATAAGTCAGGTAGCTTTGATAGAAGTGTCTACACAACTTAATCTATGAATTTTCTCTAATGCCAATGTTCTAGGTTCCTAGGAAAACATTAGGGGACGATAGTATGATTGAATGAATCGAGCATTGTTATGGAAAAATCATATTAAAATAAGCAAAGTAGGAATTACACTACACAAAAAGAAAGTATAAACACAAATAAAATGCAAGAGTTCGAACCAATCTATGATGTTATATTATGATATATTGCTTGCTTCTATATTACAATAAAGTAGATGCTTATATATAGTGCTAAGATGCTTCGGTAACTACCCATTACGTTCAGTTACAAATAAGTTAGAATGTTTTGAAAGTTCAACTGTTACAGACGACTGGAAGACAGAGAAACAATATCTCGTAGTCGTGTCAAGATGTTGGGGTCAACGATGAATGTCGAGATGTGAAACCTGTCGAGTTTCATACTGGTTGAAGTCGATGTTGAACCTGTCAAAGTCAAAAAACATGCCAACTACTGGTGGATCAAAGAATCTGGTTGAATTAGTTAAGCCATACATTTTATTTTCACAATAAACCTTTTGTGATTTGGAGGAATCTAAGTCCTAACTAGAGGGATTCATAAGAGGTTGGTTGTTCAAAGCTACTAGTGCAAGAGGAATATCTGGGGTCTAGCCTCATGATGGCATCCTAAGAGGATCAAGGTCACAAATAGTTGGATTTTTCCTTCCGGTTTAGGGTGACATCTTTTCTCCTTTGAATTAAAAAAGGAGTTGAGGGTTGTAAATATTTATGGTCCAAATACTAAGAGGGAAGCTTTTGTATGGACTGTAGTTCCAAAACATTCATGAATCATAGTTCCCTTATTTTGGGGGTGACCTAAATTTATCTATAGGAAGTGCGAAAATTTGGGCACTTCAGGAAAATCTAGATCCCCTTTTTGAGTATTTTCTAAACCTACTTGACTCTAAAGGGATTCTAGATATTGAACCATTACAACTTAAACCTGCTTGGAGTAATACAAGAATCATTCGAAACAAAGTTTATAAGCATTTAAACCAATTTATAGTCACATAAAAATTGATGGATATAAGAATTTTATTTAGACAGTGGATTGAATTCGGAGGGAGTTTGGATCATATGCACATATGTTTCGAAATTCATGACAAGGGAATAAACCAAAAATTTCTTTCAAGATAAACTCAAAATGGATGAAGGATGAATCCTTTAGGGATATGATGTCAAACACCCAGGTGAGAGAAGATAAACAAAGGAAGGGTACCGTAGTGGTTTAGTTTGCAGAAAATATAAAATCAATAAAATCAAAGATAATGGAGTGGAGGAAGAAGAGAAGGAACTAAATGATATTGAATGAAGTATCACAAATATCCAAGATTTGGAAGGGGGAGGGATTGCATCGAATGAATAAAATGAAATATTACTCCACCTTAAACATAAATGAAAAAGAGCTCCTTGACAAAAATGATGCTAAAAAGTAGAGTTCTCTGGCTTAACCGTGGGGATGAGAATACAAAATTTTTCGATGCAGTAGCCCATGGAAGGAAGATGTCCAATACAATTTGGAGCTTAAAACATGAGGATGGATTAGAAGTTTCCTCCTTTGAAGGTATGTAAAGGATCGTTAGAGCACACTTTCACGAGTTATTCAAACATAAAAAGGGTACCTCTATATCCCACAACATAATCATGGCCCTATTTTTTCCAAGATTTGTTACAGATGAACCTTAGGGAGGATATAAACGAATATGAGCTTAATGAAACCATTTGGAGTTTCCAAAGGACAAAATCCTAGGTCCTAATGGAATTTCGATTGAGTTTTACTTAGATTTTTTTGAGTTAATATGCCCCGATCTTCTTAGAGTCTTGGAGGAATCTCAGGTAGATGGCTGCATACATCCCCATTTGAAATCCACCTTGATGGATTTAATTCCAAAAACAAGAAATCCTAATTCATTGGATGAATTCAATACAATCTCTTTGTGCAATAGAATTTATAAGATAATTGAAAAAATCATAGCCAGAAGGATCAAACATAGTTTTTCAAAAACCATTTCAATGAAACAATTTGGGTTTATGTAAGGAAGGAAGATACATGAGGTGATTGGAGTGGATCAAGAAGGATTGCATAGAATTAAATCCAAACATTTAAGTGGGGCACTTTTAAAGATCAATTCATGCAAGGCCTATGAGCATGTAAACTGGATATACCTCTGGATGATACTCACTCACATAGATTTTCAGGTCAATTTCATAAATTGGATAATGGATTGCATGAAAAAAATATCTTTTGAATTGTTGATCAATGAAGATTCCTCCCCCTTTTTGTAAATTCGAAAGAGGTCTCTGATAGGGTTTTCCCCTTTCCCCAATAATTTTAGTTTTTGTGGTTGAATATATTAGTAGATATATTAATGACGCTTCTAGGATGAGAAATTTAGGGGAATATCCATTTCTCAACAGCTCAGGATCAACCATATTCTTTTTGTTGATGACATTTTGGTCTTCAATGATGGTAGTAGGAGGTACATGGACATGTTGTAAGGAATTCTATATTTATTCAAACACAATATAGGAACGGAGATAAATGAACGAAAATCCCCTCATGCAACACTTTAGAATAGGAAGATACATACTATATCGTTGGAAAAATTTTATATGAGAATATCTTGTTTGAGAGGGGTCATAAATATTTGTATTTCTATATGAAATCCAACAATTATAACAAAGAATATTGGAGGTGGTTGATCGCAAAGATCAAGAAGTGGTTGAAAGTTTGGAATATGAGATTTTTGTTAAGAGAAGGAAGGTGGGTACTTATAAAATCAGTCCTTGAAGCAATTTCAATGTATTGGATCTCTATATCTTAGGTACCAAAATGAATTCTAGAACAAATATGTAAGATATGATTTTCTTTCTTATGGAGAAATCATCAGATAATTTTTTCTTGGATTCGATGGGAACATATGGATTTACCAAAAGCTACAGGGGGTGGAGATTAAAAAATATCTTCCTAATTTTCACAAAATATTTGGAAACAAAGAGAATATAGAGACTACTTTGCACAAATTCTTTGTGGACGGAATTAGTTTACCAAAAGTACATTTCAGACTCCATCATTCATTAAATTCGAATTCCCATCAAGAATATGAGAAATGCTTCAAATTCTTGGAAGGATTTTGTAAAATACTTCAACCTAATCCAAAAATATTTGGCTTGGAAAATAGGGAATTGACGCAGTTTCAGGATTGGTATGGAACCATGGGTGGGTAGCAATGGGAATCACACTCTATCAAACGGTATTATATGGTTTCTAAGGGGTAGAAACATATACATCATCTCATAAATTTCATATATGGGATATACCACTTTATGGGGGAACTGATGGACAACTACCAACCATCTAGGTGTGGAATGTAATCATGCATGATCATTGGATTGATTCATTACAGATTTGAAGAAGGCCCATATTAGAATTGGTGACCATGAATACTCCTTAGTATGGGATGCGGTCCCCCACAGGAATTTACACTGAAAAAAGGCTACCTCCAGCTCATCGTAACTCAATTACAAAGGGAGTTGAAGCGGTGGTGGAAACATCTCTAGAATATCCACTTCCTCACAAAAACAAAGCTTTTATGTGGTGTATTCTAAAAAACAAATCTGCACATGGGATTTCTTGCATAAAAAGGGATTAAAGGATGGGCTGGTGCTAGTTATACATAAATGACAAGGAATTAGCTTTTCATTTATTTTTGACTTTCCGATTTCACAAAAAATGTCTGAAAGGAATGCACCGATATGATGGAGAAAAATTTACATCAGTAGGGGAATTCTTTGGAAGGGATTTTCAAGGTATGGATACAAAACAAAAATTATAACAATATCAAGGTGCTCCATATCCTACATTGTTGGGGCATTTGGATTGCATGAAATGGTATCATTTTTCAATAAATAGTCAGGATTTCAAGATAGTAGCCAGCAACAATATTAGCATCCTCTGAAATTACACATAGGCCAGTGAAGTAACAAATTATGGAATCATCATGGATGAAGTAATTAATAAAAATATTCCTTGGGGATATATTGATGGAATTTATCAGGTTACCCCATCCATCTGTGGTGGTGATTTCATCATGTACTTATCTGACACCCATTTATTCAAAATTAAGGACGACCTGGATCATGGCTCGGATAATTATGTTGAACTAGTAACCTTAAATATAATTATTCTTTATGCCTTAGAAAAAGAGTGTATGAATATTCAATTCCTTGGTGATTCAAAACTCATCACAAACTGGGATGCAAGGATCCAACGATGCCATAATACTCTTTTATTTCCATTTTTAGAATAAATTGGGCTATTAAAGGAATAATTTACTCTATTCACTATTTCTCATATATATGGGGATAAAAACCAACTAGTTGATACTTTGTCTAAAGAAGGTTTTCAACTAGAATCATAGGGTATTCACTTAGTGAAACTATGTCATAGCACCTTCGTTCATGGGATATTAAAGAATACCACTAATTTCACTATATATTGATAATTAATTACAAGAATCCTTTTGTTGACCCTCCAATACATATTTCCAACTAAAAAACCCTTATTTTTACAATATATTCCTATATTTACTAGAAACACCCTTCTATACCCCCCAATACCAATAAACCCCCTATACCCTACTCCTCGCCCCCCAATACCTACAATATATGAATGTACGTGATCATATATTGCACAACAAAGTGAATCCCCGATGGCTGCAATATGGTTAATAGCATATAACAAAAGAATATAATGATGAACATTTATCCCTTTATCAAAGGCCATTCATAGAAGCAAACTCAGACTAAAAGGACAAACTTTTTTGAAGATCAACCACATGCAAATCTCTAGTTTAGTTTAAGAATGTTTTTGGATAGTTCCTTTATACATACAACATTGATGTTTAGATGCATAAATGTTGAATATTCATGCCGAAATGAAACTCTTTGATGAAATATACATTCCATTCAATCTATTTGACGTATTGTTGTATGTAGCGACAACTCTCTAACACACTCTATATATGATAGCTTTTTGTTGAATGTAATTTATCAAGACCAATATAATATAAGAATTTTTCCTGTGAAAAAAAACCTATGAATAAAAAAGTTTAAATATAACTATGAATAAAAAAATATTTATAATGAAAAGTAAAATTAATTATATTTAAGAATAAATATGATAAAAAAGTAAACTATTAAAGGATAACTATGCATAAAAATATTTATAATCAGGGGAAAATTAATTAGAAGTAATTATGGATTAAAATAATAATAATTGCGTTTCAATATTTTAATGTATCTTGAAATAAAATATATAATAATAGAAAAAAATGGGATATACTTGGCTTCAATATCAGTTTCTAGAGGATCTCTAACACATAGTAGATTTTAAAATCGATTGCTAACAAGCGAGGAGAGAATTAGGGTTAGAAGGAGCGCCTAGGGTTCGGGTTTCCACAAGAGTCGGCCATGGTCACCCTTGGGGGTGGGGATTTTGCCCCTCCCCATCCAAACTAAAAGGTGGACGCGTTTAGGAGGCTGGTTGCCAGCAGAGGTAAGCACAAAGTCCCCCTCTCTGTTCCAAAATTCATAAAAAAGCTAGACGAAATCCCAGAAATCATCCTGTCGGAGACCCAATCAGTGAAGATAGCCCTTGCTCTCTCTGAGAGAGGGCTGGTTGGCCAGTTCATGGGGCTTTGGCCCTTAGCAAAAACCACCGATGATTGGATCCAAAGAAACTGGAATCCCCATCTCAAGCAAGGAGTTACCTGCTACCCCTTAAGCAGTGGCTTCTTTCTCTTTGAGTTTATAAATAAGGAAGATAAGGATCTCATATTCAGAAATGGACCATATTTTATGGGAACCCAGGGGTTGTATCTGAACCGCTGGACCCCGGATTTTGATCCCACAATGGACCTTCCCAAGGAGGTACCTGTATGGGTCAGACTCCCCAACCTACTGATTCACTGCTGGAACTATGAAGCGTTGTAGAAGATAGGGAACAGAATAGGGAAATTCGTTGATAAGGTAGGCAATAAGTCCATATACAATTGCACTAGGATATGTGTAGAAGTTGACCTGTAGGCAGGGCTCCTGGAGGCTGTGAGGCTTTCTGTTGGCACCTGGTCTCACTACCAGAAAGTGGACTATGAACACCTCCCCTTCAAATGCATAACCTGTCAAGAGCATGGACACTTTTAGAGGAACTATCCAAAGAACGAAATCCTAGAAAAGGAAGATGCTGAAGGATGGAAAAGGGTTAAGAAAAGAAAAGCAAGCCCAAAACCCAAAGATCCAAGGCTTGGGCAGGCGAATCAACTGTCACCCTCAAATCCAATTCCTCCGAAGGAGCCGTCGAAAGAAGTTTCTGAAAAACCAAACGAACCTATGAAAGAGCCCATCGATATAGTTTCTCAGTCCCTGCCACCATCAAAAAATCTGATTCCAGCCAATGGAACCCCCCCTGCAGAAGATCCTATGAAGTCGAATGAGGAGCATATCTCTCTAGGCTCCGAAACTGGAGCTGATTCAGATGAGGGGGCCACAGAGACCAGCAACTCTGTTGGAACCCCTGAGAAGGCCCCTAGAGGAAGGAAGCCAGATAGGAAAAAAAGGGAGGAGAAATCATATGGGGACATTATAGTAGGATTCCAACAAACCATCCCAGATATGATGGAAACTAGATCCTCAAAAAAAGGAAAGGCTTTGAAAGGAGCCCCCCCCCCCCCCCCCCCCTTCTGGTTCTTAATATAGTACATCTCCTGGAATTGCAGAGGGCTGGGAAGTAAGTCTAAAGTAGAAGCAGTCAAAGATCTAGTCAGAATGACTTTCCCGGATGTACTTCTGATCTAGGAGACAAAAATGGAGGAGCCTGAGACCATCCTGGCTAGCAAAAATTTCTGGAAAAAAGAAGTAGGCAGAGCCATAAGCGCCAGGGGATCCTCAGAAGGTCTAGCCACCTTCTGGAACTCCTCATCACTGGATCTTCTTAAGGAACATAGTACCACCCACTAGCTATTCATGAAGTTACTGCATCACAAATCAGGACATCAGGTTATCCTTTTTAACATTTATGCCCCGGTGCTCCTTTCAGAAAAAAAAGATTGTTGGGAATCTCTAAATTATTTTCTTTCTACTAACCCTCATGAGAATCTTGTCCTCGCTGGAGATATGAATGTTACTCTTTCCCTCTCAAAAAAAAAGGAGGCTCTCCCGTAAGAGACCCGGCAAGGGAGTCGGTAGAAGACATCATGCTAGATTGGGATCTAGAGGATATCAAACCCAATAAAGGAAAATTTACTTGGACCAATAAAAGAGTGGGACCGGGGCACATTGCTGCTCGCTTGGATCGGTTCCTAGTTCATTCCTCCTTCCTAACTCTTGGCCTCCTCGCCACCTCTAAAATTCTTCAAGATTGCACCTTGGACCATAATCCCATCTCCCTTTCCTTGTCCTCTAGAGAAAATTTGGGCTCGATCCCTTTTTGTTTCAGCCCTCTATGGGTCTCCATGGATGGATTCTATGAGCTGGTTTCGGAGTCCTGGAAGAAGAGTGTTTCGGGTTCACCTTTCTTCATCTGGGAAGAAAAACTGAGAAGGATCAAAGATGACCTCAAAAAATGGGCAAAGAACCCGCCCTCCCCTATCCTTGAAAGGAAAAAAATCCAAAGGGCCCTGGGAATTCACCAGTTGCAATTGGAGTCTGCCCTGGTCACCCCGGATTTTGTGAACGCTAAGCTAGATCTACAAAAGGATCTTCACAAAGCACTTAGAAGAGAAGAAGAATACTAGCGAGTAAAGTCATGAAGCTTATGGCTCCAAGCAGGAGATAAAAATACTTCTTTCTTCCATAAGCAAGTTGAATCTTGAAAGAACCACAACACCATCAGAGAGATCCAATTTCAGGGGCAAACCTTCAAAAAATTTGATGAGGTCAAACATGCAGCCCACTCGTTCTATAAAAATATGCTTACAGAAGAGATGGAGGCCCCTCCTAGACCGGATCACTATCCACTTTCTGTGGTTCCCAAGCTAATCAATGAAGATGACAATCCAAGGATGACAGCCCCTATAACTTCTGAGGAGATCAGCAAAGCTCTCCAAGGAATGAATCCTGATAAATCCCCCAGGCCTGATGGATTCATGGCCAGATTCTACATAGCTTGCTGGGATATCATCCAAAAATATCTGGTTAAAATGGTGAGGAAATCCCATAACTGCAACAAAATAGGAGGGAGCACCAACTCCTCCTTTCTAGCTTTAATTCCCAAAGAGAAAGGTTCCCAAAGCTTCTCCATATTTCATCCTATTTTGCCTTGCAATACGGGGTACAAAATCATCACCAAAGTTATAGCAAACAGAATAAAAAAAGTTCTCCCCAGGATCATACCAAAGAACCAGGGGGGCTTCATCCAGGGAAGAAAAATTCAGGATAATATTATCCTTGTGCAAGAGGCAATCCATTAAAGCTGCCAAAGGAAGGAGAAAGGTATGATAGTCAAATTGGATCTTGCTAATGCCTTTGATAGAGTTTGGCTTAATTTCCTTCTTTTTGTAGTTGGTTTGTTGGGTTAGAGCCTGTATTTTGGGGCTCTGGATCTTCCCCCTGGTTAACAGGAGACCGACTTACTTCTTCCAAGCCTCTACAGCCCTTAGGCAAGGCTGTCCACTATCCCCCCTGCTCTATGGCATCCAAGTGTCGGTGCTAAGTTCCAACTGGATAAGAGCCTTCAGCAACACTCCCTGATCAGTCTCTCAATCTCTCCTAGAGTTAGGAGAATTAACCATGCTCAATTTTTCGATGATACACTCCTCCTGGGCCAGGCCAACCTTTCCACGGCAAGATCCTTCAAGAAAGAGTTGGATTCCTACACTGAAATTTCAGGCAGCGAAATCAGCTTGAGGAAAAGCAAAATTTATGGCTGGAACTACCCTCCTAGATAAATGATTGACATATCCAGGGCACTAGAAATGGAAGGAACCTCCATGTGGGAGTCCATTAAATATCTAGGAATTCCGCTAGTCAGATCAAATCCCAGAAGTAGCCTTTGGATGCCTCTGTTGGACAAGCTAAAGGCCAGGATGATGTCTTGGGGAGCAACCTGGCTAAACAAAGCAGGGAAAATAATCCTTATAAATTCTGTTCTTACCTCCCTTCCTCTCTATCTGGCGTCTATCCTGCTAGACCTGAAAGGAATTGTGAAAGACATTGAAAGCCTCTTGAGAAAATTCCTCTAGGAAGGGGGAAGAAATGAAGGGAGAAAAATGCACTTAATCAACTGGGATAAGGTCAAAGCCCCTAAGAGGGAAGGCGGGCTGCAAATCGGAGATGTGGCCACTCAGAATTTGGCCATGGGAGGCAAGATCCTTTGGAAAATGATAAGCGGAAAAACCACTTGGAGCTCCAAATCCCTCAGTACTAAATACTTATGTGGTCACAAAGAAAGGTGCCTTGATCATCCCCCCTACACTAGAAAAGGCTCCCCCATTCTCTCTCTCTGCCTAAAAGCCCTTGATCTGATTACCTCCAAACTCACCTTGATCCCGGGGAATGGCAACAAAATCAAGTTCTGGGAGGATTCTATTTTAGGGCAGGCCCCCTTAAAGCTCTTGGAGGGGATGGATAACATCAAAAATTGGCTCCACCCTAAAAGTAAGGTCACCCTTTGGGACCTTTCTGTTTGGAATTAGGATGACTCTTGGCATAAATGGGACCTGGGGGACTTCCCGTAGAATTTATGAATCGAAGCTCATTCCCTATTGGATGCTCTTCAAGGGTTTACCCCCTCCTCGGCCAAGAAGAAGGACACAAGAGGCTAGGGTTCTTTGTCTGGCCTTTACTCGGCTGCTATTGGTTATGCAGCCCTGTTGGCTATCCCTTGGGCTGCCCCCGACCCCACTGTGTGGAGAATTCTCTGGCTTGATCCCTCCCTCCCCAAAATTGATCTCTTCTGCTGGTCCCTTCTGCACGATAGTATCCTTTCCTAGGACAACCTTATAAAAAGAGGTTAGGAAGGGCCCTCACGATTCCCTCTATGTGCCTTCCATGACGAAACCTCTATTCACATTTTTCTTCTGTGCCCCTTTGCTTTGGATCTTTGGAATATCATTCTTGGTTAGTTGAGTTTTCCCCTCCCTCCTTCTATTTCCTCTTTGTTTTCCTCCTAGCCCGAGATAGCCCCCTTCTCCTTCTCCAAGTTGAAGTTGCTAAAGTAGTGCTGGATGTGGGTGCCAAAAATCCTCTACTGGAAATTGTGGCTAGAAGGTAATATCAGGATCTTCAGGGATATTACAGGGACACCGCCCCAAGTTGCACTCAAAGTGAAAGCACTTCTGGGAGATCTGGTAGCTTAAAATTCTAATATCTCCAATGAGGTAACCCCTGACAAAGATGAGTACAACTGGTTCCTTGATCTAGACTCCTCCCTTCTTGCTAGAACCAAAAAAACCTCCAAGCACTACTCCCCTTGGAAAATAAGGTTGGAGGAGTAAGAGTTCATAAAGTGGAGATATTATCTGGAGAAGCATCTCCTGCATGTGGATGAGGCCTCGAAAGGGAATCCCGGGCCTGCGGGAAGTGGAGGGGTCTTGCTTGACAACTTAGGGAAAATTGTTCTCAACTTTTCCTGGGGGCTGGGTTAGAACACCAATAACATAGCCAAAATTCTAGCCATCTGGCAAGGGTTGGCTCAGGCCAGAAGATTATCCATCAAGAAATTGGTTGTCATAGGGGATTCTAGAATCATTATCCAAGCTCTCAATCTGAAAAAGGCCCCTAAAAACATGGGCTTGGCTCACTACTACCGAAAGGTTAAAGCCCAGCTGAAAGAATTTGAAGAAATTAAGTGCTACCATGTCCTTAGGAACCTCAACCTGATGGAGGATCACGAAGCCAATATAGGTGCCTCCCTGAGCAAGGGAGTTATCCTCGTCAATGGGACTGAGAATCATGAGCCAATCCCTTAGCGATCATGGAGAGCGAGACGACAGGAAATCTCCTGTCAGAAAAGGGAGCAGCCCGAATATAGACTGGGAGTTATCCAAAGTGAAGGCGTGTAGGAATGAGGCATTCCAGGAAAGACAAATATAGGGACATGACAGAATATGGACAGAGCCTTCAAGACAGTCACATGGTTCTTGCTTACCCACTACCGGCTCTGCTGACTTGGGGAATGGCCCCCAATCATTGTCCTCAAGGGAGACAAGTACCCAGTGCGGGCAATCTGATGAAATCGGTGAGAATCTGAACAGTGGATGGAGGAGAAGCCAGGCTCGAGCCTCAGGAAGTCCTATCCCGCATTGTGCTCACTGAAAGCTACTCTGTCGGTTGAGAAGGAATCACCTAGTTTCTCAGAGAGGTCTATCCGTGCGCAGGTTTCTAGTATGATCGAAGGCCGAGCTGTTCAATATGGATGGATCGTCCTCCATGCAACTCGAGACATGACTCAGTCAGATCCAACTCGACCTGGACGAGGTGAAGGACACATTAAATCGGTTGGAGGTCAAGCAGACAAGGATGCAAAAAACTGGAACAAGCTGCTGGGAATCCATGACCCAGGAGCTCAAAGAAATCCGTGAGGAAATATTCGAGGACAACATGAAAAACATGAAGGAAATTTCCAAAATCTCAAGAGGAATAGGGAATCGAATGGCAGAATTAGAGAAGAAGGTAGAGGAACTGCTCAAGGAACATGGCAAGACACCGAAGATAGAACACTGAGGCAGGACCATAACCAAACGCAATCGAATTCTCTCCTTTCGGTTCAGTTTTTTCCCATGCAAGACCGGTTCTCTATATTTTGTATGCGTTATTATGGATTTTCCTGTTTTTGTTTAGCAGAGTCCAGAAATTTTGTAAAGGGATCTGTTAGTATGTCTATGCCCCTGTATCACTGGACAAAATGTATTTGCTGGATCAGAACTACTGTTTTTAAGGCTGTTGGCAGCTGTTTAGCCATAAGTTAATATAAAATCCCCATAACCGTTTTAGTAAAAAAAAATAATAATAGAAAAAAATGATAAATATTTATGGCTTTTTAATATTCACTTAGATATGTGTTTATATTTTAGAATTTGGGGTAGACTAGCACGTATGACTTTCCTAGATTGCATGAGAATGAGACAACTGTAATGATTTTTTGGTAGTTGTTACAAATTCATAATAAAAAATTAAAAAATGAATATCTAATGAATGGATAACTCATAGTTGATGCATGGATAATAAGCAATTCCTAGTAAACAATGGGTGATTGCAACTATTGATGGAGAACCAGTGACAAATAAGCTTAAGTTATGGCCTATCATAATAAACACTTCATATTAGATAATGGGTGATTATAATTACTGATAAAAAAAAAGTAACAAATAACTTTAACTTGTGGCCTATCTGTGTCCACATATGCAACTTAAGTGGTTGTGCTAGAATTAGCATGCCATGCTTAGTTGTTTGCATGACATGCTTAGGTTTTCCATATAGAGTTGAATTTGCTTAAATTGAAGTATGTGAGAAATAAAAATAAAAAATATTCCAAAATGTTTTCCATTCCATCATTATCTCTCAACCATTTGATCCATATCTCTATGATCTAGCCATAAACTATGTGGGTGTCCTAGTAATTGTTTATTCTTAATTTGGAACAACTGCCATAGAATCAATCTCATGGTATCTTTTTGATATTCAATCAAAGAATCCAATATTTTTTTCTTGAACTTCGTGATTCACTATGGTCCATATTTACAGTGCTCATGACCCAATCTGCTCCGAGATCAATATTTAACAATGTGAGATGTATCTCATGTGCATCCTTTGATATCCCTTCATCCTCATCTGCAATAAATTTATCAATTTCATCACACAAGATATCATTACAATCACAAGTGTCCATACCTTTACTGAAGTCTTCTTCTTGATTGATCTCTTTTGGGAACTTGCCTTATGATTCCTGATTTGTCTTTTCGGGTTCTAGTCTTGCCTTCTGATACATTCTCTCCAACTTGAACCATAGATCTTTAAACCCATTATCTAATATGAAGTGTTTATTATCATAGGCCATAACTTAAGGTTGTTTATTATGAGTCCTTTTGAACAACATGCTTTGGTTGGTGAAAATATCAACAACACTTGTCTGATCTCATTTCACCTTGACGGAGTTGATTATATGCCCCTGATTGAATAAATTGATCTATTTTGTCCTTGTGACAACCTTGCTGTATTTTAGGCCTTTATCATATCAATGAATAAGTAATTGCAATATGGATTATCAATAATTGGGTTGGAAACCTTCTTTTAATCATCTCTATATTACAAGTGTATTTTTCTTGATGTGAAAGATATTTTCATTTAATCTTAAAAATTATCTATATCTTAGCTCTAAGTAAGTTAAGAACATTATGAAAAATTGGTTATTTTATGATTGCTAATCTATTATTATGATTATAGTTATTTGCAATATATTTATTTACACATCTTATAAATTTGCAAAAATTGAAAATTATTTTACTTTACCACAAAAGGCTTACTATCACTTATACACTATTTTTTTGCTTGATAAATCTTTTCTCTAGTTCAATTTGCACCTAACAAGAGAATATATTAAAGTTTTGAGACAAGTAAATAACTTTTAATTTGAAATAAAGCATCATCTTATTTGCAATATTTTCGTTCGTGCATTTATGATAAGTTTGATTATACTCTTATCTCAACCTTTAAAATTTTTTATTAAATAACTAAAAATTAATCAGCACTCGCATATTAATAAATATATTTAGTAGTTTTATTAAAAGTCATATAAATATATATGTAAAACTTATCATGAAAGCTTTATTTCCTCAATTAAATATTTAATCATAATGTCAAATTCAAAAATAAAAATAAAAGTCTAAAATATATAACTTACTCTTGTTTAGAATATGTATCGCATCCTTTTCTTTTTTAGAAATGTCTGCACAATCTTTTGTATTTAAATCATCTTTATATTTATGAAAAGGTTCCTTTTCTGCATGAATTTAATTAAATCTTTTTCCCTATAATTTTGCATCAACCAAAATTATAAAACCTTTAAATTAAACTTTTTGACTTACTTCCAAAAAAAGAGGTTTCTCAACCTAAACTTTGAAAATTCACCTAAATTTAATAAAATAAATAAATTGAGAATACTATCATATCTTTATTTTCTCATGAATAAAACAAAAACGTGTGTGATTTGTAGTATATGTTATATGCATAAAAAATGCGTCTTGTGTATAGGAGGATTACACAAGCCTTGCAAATTAAGTTACACTCCATTTTCATGGGTTGAAGTTTAGAGATCATAAGAGATATATTAAACAAGATAGAAGGATATGATAACATGAAAATTGATCATCATGAATCTCAGTTTGTCATAAGTATTCAAACGATTTTGTGTAGAGACATGCCAACCAGTTAAAAGAGTTGCCAACCAAAAGCGTTATTTCACCTTCCACGTAGATACTTGGAAAATGGCTAAATCCTCCAATATGTTAAGGATGATTCTATATAAATGTGTTTTTGATATTAAGGGAATTAACCGAATCTTGTAACCACTTCATTAGGTCATCAATGAACTTCCTTGTTTTGTCTTATTACCAAACATATTTTATTTATCTCTAACAACACTAAATCCGTGAGTTCGTTGAGTTCCATTAAGAGAGATAAGATTACGTTAATCAATTTACAGCTTGGTAAGAGGTTGGATGGATAACGTTTGAAAAAACAGAAGGTCGACGTGTGAAATTTTTCTTCTGAACAGCCGAACTATAAGGAGATGTTGTTTGTTAGAAAAGCCAGCTTGTCTAGCTTATTATCGAAAGCAATAAAAATGCGAAGGTGAAACCCGGTGAATGAAGGATGAAAGATGCGGATTGGATGGTTGATTATTATGAAAAGTTACAGATTGAAACATGTGTAAATAAAAGCTCGAATTTTCTAGTTTACACTGAGCTTGTGGGGGCTCGTCTCCCACTTCATTAGGAAGATCAACTGATGATTTCAGATATGATATATTTTCTTGTTTTGGATATGATCCAAAAGGTCTCTTATCACCATTGACAACATAATCCTTCTTTTCACTAATTTTGGGATCACCAAGAGAGAAACTAGGAGTGAGTTCCTCTCCTTCACAATGGACCTTCATTTTGCAGTCCTCATATGTACATGAAGTCTTTTCATCCTCCCATGGATAAGATGGTTGTAGGTGAACATGGATGCTGCAAAAATAAGAACCTTTATCATCCATATTCTTCATCTTACCATCTTCATGTATAGATACTTTGGTGGCATGCTCCTCCACCAAATTTTCTGGTTCACACCCAAGCGGTGTGGCATTGTTTTCTTCTTCCTTATGTGGCTCCAGAGGCGATTGTAAGTCTTATTTTTAAAACTATTTTGGATCTAATTCAAAATATGTCTCTTCACCCATACATGATCCAACATTATTATCAGTGATCTGCATATCACCCCCAAAGATTTTGGAAGTGCATTCACCTTCCTTTTCTTCTTCCATGCATACACCTTGCAGTGACTTGCACTCCCCTTCATGGATATATGCCTCTACGTCATTTCTATTCTACTCTAAGAAAATTGAGATGTTTTCATATTTATTGGTACTCATGTCACAATATTTAGAAGCTCTGTTTGAAGAAAAACCAAACAAACTCTTGAATTTTGAACATGCATATGGATTTGAGGAATCTTCACCTTTGGTTTCTTCTTCTTTTTCTTCTTTTCTTAAAAAGGTGAAACAACTTGGTTCCTCTCTAGATGGCTTGCTGCTATTGAAGAAATTTTGATAATAATTCTTGGGCCATAATCTGTACTTGAAATAAATATAATCTCCAAAATAAAAAAATTCACAAATATTCTTACCAAAGCTAGATAGTCCTCGTAGCAGTGAGGCATGTTCTCACATGCTTCAATCATCTCTATCAAGTATTTCTTAGCCATTGGAGAATCAGATTTGATATATTCTCCATATGATGTCCAATAGTATTCATCATATTCATTTTTTGGTATGCCTCCATCAATATAGATCATTTCTTCTTCTTCATATTGTCTGCAGTACTCTTCATACTGCTCATCATAGTCATCCTCATAGTATGACATGGCTGCAAATTTCTTCACTGAGAGATTTCTTTCCACGAGATGATCCAAGGAAAGAGCTCTGATACCACTGTAATGTCCCAAGTCTGGTGTGTAGACCTGAACACTCTTTAATTCTTCAATTTAAATTAAAAATTCTAGAATTGAATTAATTCATAGAAAACCTTCTCGGACTCGAAAAATTAGGGAATTCTTCTGGGAAATTTTGCAGGAAAATGACTGAGCAGCGCAAAGAAACCAAAGAAATTCAGAAATGGAATTCCCTCTACCCTATCACATTTATATTTGGTTGCATTTAAGGTTCAGAATACGCACTCTGGAATCCTACTACCACGCTTATGGAGGGTACTGCGGAAGCTAAACCATGAAACTAAGGAGGGTATTTCGGTCTGTTTCAACCAGAGGCTTATGGAAAGTTGCAAAGGGTTGTTCCATCATTAAAATAACATAATTAAATGTTTTCAATAGTTTTCTAAAGTTCAGGAAAGTTTTGAGAAGTTTTGGATGAATTTGGGTCTTTTTGGCAGTTTTGGCGAAGGGAAACCCTGTGTAGAGGAGGATACAAAAAGGTGGTACAAGCCCAATGAAAAATATTTTTGGATCTAGGTATGGGAAAGTGGGCCTCTTAGTGACCCATAGGAACTGACATGGATTAGGTTTTGTTAATAGAACTTTTTTACATCACTTTTAGCAAAACTAGTTATTAAAAGCTAGTAATCTAGCTAAGGTCTAAAAAGAGCAGTTAAATCATTTCAAATTCATTTTTGTCATACATAAGGATTGTAACCAATGTAAATATCAGCTTTCTAAATATGTAAAATATCTTCATTCACTTCCCTATCATGGCATATTTCTTATAGCACTCATATTTATTCATTTTCCCCTATACAATGATAAAATCGGCCCTATTGGCAAAACCGAGACAAGATTATTTAAGGGAAAAGATGTTTCAACTTGATAAATGTAATTTATAGATTATTATGATACTTCATAACATAAATCATATAATGGACTGACCATTACAATGAGACTCCAAAAGTAAGGGGAAGGAGGCCCAGAACATCACCACCAAGGGGCTGTGAGCATAGGTAAAGCATAGGATTCAATGGAGCTTGACCTGAATGTGATGCAGGATGTAAATAACTTTGACAATTATTTAATGTCTACAATATAGAACTCCATACCAGCAAGGAAAGAGAAGAGGATGGAAGGAGAGGGGAATGGAAGGAGAGGGCTCATCTCTCAGTAGTCTGAGGCACAAAAATCAGAAGTAATGCTCATATAATCATAACTCATCACACATACAAACCAAACTAAATAACAGATTTGGAAATTCCCTTATGTATAACTTGGGTGACTTGTTGAGTAATTCCTTCACCTATTGAACAAGTAACCTGCTTACCAATTCTGTTCCTAAGCCATGAGTGGCCCTCCTTGATGGGATTAGCAATTTTGGTTTGCAAATGATGTTTCCTTGTTTGTATAACTTAAACCAAAGTAGAAATTCGACCTCCTTTCTCAAAATAGCAAGTATGAAGCTTAGTAAATGTTTCCATGTTTGTATCCTTAAGTCCAAAATAGAAACCATGCCCTCCATGAGTAATTAACAAGTTTGTGCATAAGGTAATATTTCCTTGCTTTTCATCCTTGCACCAAATTGGAAACTAATTTGGATAGTTTCTATCTTTTCTATGACATGTTTCTTTTTCCTTCTTTTTCATTGTTTCCATTTTTCTATCCTAGGCAAGTTTCCTAATGCACCCTCCTTCCTTGACAACTCATTTCCACCTTTAATTATTTTCCATAATAATTAACTAATTACAAATAACATGAATTTAGAAATTACATGCCTCCATGGTTTTCAATAATCAAAATTCCTAGGCATCATTAATTAATTCAATGTTTAACCCCTGGACACTTGACAAGGTCAACACTTTCAAGGTCCCTTCAAGGGAAGAACATGACACAAAATTTGATGGTGAGGGAAATGCTTCAGCTAATGAGCATATCAGAAAATATGAGTCAATTATCTGTGTTCTTACTACTGTTTACAAAGATGTTGTTTGCAGGTTATTTCCCCTCACATTCGAAGGTAAGGCATTTTGCTGGTTCAATGTTTCGCCTTCGCATTCAGTTCATAATTGATCGCAATTTAAAAATTTGTTTGAAAATACTTTCGATAATTATGATCTGATTAAGACTTATAAAGATCTTGGTGAAATGCAGGTGAATGATGGTGAATTAATCGACGATATCAATTTTTGTTTCCGACAGGTATTTCTTAGCCTACATGAGAATCATAGACCTTCAACAAACATCATGTTGGAATGGTATGTACAATATCTTCTCAAAGACATGGCTATGTTCATTTTACAAAAGGGCATAATAGATTTACATAAATCATGCGAGTACGGTCTTAAACTTGAAAAAGATTTCAAAATATATTCTTTAAAAATCTTTCCTTCTTTTTCTTTAGATGATGAAAAACATATTGAAGATGAATCGACGATTTCAAAATTATCTAAGTTAGATGAACAAGTTATTGTTTTATGCAATGAAAGAATTTCTTTACAAAAAGGAAGGAGCTTTAAAACAATTACACATAATACAAAATATGGATCAACCAAAAAGTGCATCCAAAGTTCTAATTATAATTTTTCTTCCCCAAGTAGAGATACTAAATGTTTCACTTCTAGATTTTATTGTTTAAAATTTAATCCCAAAATTTTAGAAGATAAATATGCCTCTAACACCTATAATGTTTCAAATGAAGATTCTATCTTAGCTAAACATTTTCATGAATTTAATAATATCATATATTAGAATAGAATTGGGAATGAAAATGATTTATCATCTCCTTCGATTAATTTAGAAAATTTTCTTTTAACATATGATAATCATAAAAATACCTTTTCTATTCCCTTTGATCAATCTATCAATCATGATGAAGATTTAGAAATAATTAATCAAAGATTTGAAAGCACTCGTTGTAGTTCATATTTAAAAACACGTAAACTTAATCCTTATTATGATAAATCTGAATTAAACAATCATTTTTTTGAATATCCTTCCTCCTCATCTAGTAATTTAAATTGTTATGAAAAAGATAGATCTTTGGAGAAAGAGTTGACTGAGATTGAAAATTAATTTCAGAGTATTTGTTCTAACTACAACTTGATTAAAGATCAAATTTTTAAGGAAAAGTTAATACAGACAAATATTTTGAAAAACAAGAAAAGACATGCTAAAGAAGAAGATGATAGAAATCAGCCAAGCACTATTCATAACAAAGCACAAGCCTATGACGTTGATTTAGTTAATACACAAAATCGCAAACTAGAAGGGAAAGTTGTTGATAGTTTAACTTGTATAAACTTCATTAATGTGAAATATTTCGGACAACCACATGTTTCAGGAAATATGATTGATAAGAATGTTTTGTATAACAATAAAACTTCTTTAAACAAAATTTTGTCTATCAAGCCTCTTTCTGAATCATCAAATTTTATGCATCCTTATGATAAGATGTCTACTCAATTCATTGAATATTATAGTTTCCAATCTAATTTTCATGATCCAATATTTAAATGGTTGGAAGAATCATATATAAAGAAGTTCCATTTACATTTTTCTTTCTTTGTAAATAGTAAATTTGATCCAATACTTCCTATCATTCAATATGAAGCACCTCAATTACCAATACTTGTGGTCGATGGATTGCATTTTGTAAAATTATAAGTGCTTCTATGGCTTCATTGACTTTTTCATTTTAGTTAATCTTCTGTATATAGTTTAGATTAGGAATAGGATAGCAAGTGACTTAGTTTATTTTTGTTTTCAATAATTTTTTGTTTTGGATTTTTACGTTTTGGTTTAATTTTAATTTGATCAGGTCTTGTTTTATTTATAAGTTTGATTGGTTTATTTTAGTAGTAAGTTTACTATTTTGAGCTTTCTCATTTTCTTCTTTTAAGAAAGGAAGCGTTTGTATATAAATAAATCTTTGCAGTTGAGTTTCAGTTGGTTCATCTATTTTGAATAGTTGTGATAAAGCTCAGTCTTTCAATTTGTTTAGACTACTAGATCTTCTTGAATCTAAAATAGACCTCTTATATTATTATAATATTTCTAAGTATGATTAGGGTTAATCCTCTATAATTTGTTCTTTATAAAGACAACTAGTTAGTTATCTCTTTAAAACTTAGTACTACAAAAATATTTATTAGTTTGAATTATTAATCATCCTTTAAAGTTTAATTACTATCTAAAAGATATTTCGGTCTATTCCATTAATAAATTAGATGAAATAGGGAACAATAGGTCTTAGTAATGAGCCGGTCCAATCAGGATCATGAAAATTTACCGGTGTGACATTACCAGAAAATCTGGTAATGGCTCTTGGTTATTGGATCAAGAGATAAGTGGTCTTAGTAATGAGCCAGCTGATTCATTTTTCTGTAATGATTTTGAGTGACAGTGTCTGTTGGTTACAAAACTAGAACTGTGATTGCTTCTTTTATCTGATTTTGTTTTAAAATAAAGAAAAGAAAGAATAGTTGGAAGAGATTTTAAAATTCTTTAGAGAAATAAGTGTCTACATTTTTATAACTAGTGATTTGGATTATCATTATTTGAGTGCTTTGATTTAACAAGACAATCTTTTAGTTTGTGTTTTAATCACATGAATGAGGATAATTTTGAAAATATTTGCATATATGAATATCATTAGATGTTGGTTTTTATCAGATTGAGATTTTCGGATTTCTCTAAGTAAGTATTAGACTATGTTTTAAACATTTTTTTTAAAGTAGATGGGTAGAGATAACTGGTTCTCCTAGGTATGTCGCCATTTGTTGGAATCCTAAAAACTCCCCTTGCTTTTACAAAAAATCAAGGATTCCCCATTACAAGTTTGTAAATACTTAGAACTTGGTTTTCTTTTATTTGATTTTATTTTGGTTTCATGATCTCATTTATTTGATCATTCTCTCCTTGTGCTACTTGTTGTTGGTATTAATTCTTCTTTTCATGAGGATTGGGTGAACTAAATGGCCTTAGTTTCTTGAATCCTTTTGTCCTTTGAAATACTTAAAGTTGATATCATACCTTTAATGAGTCCTTTTGAACAACATGCTTTGGTTGGTGAAAACATTAACAACACTTGTATGATCTCATTTCACCTTGATTGAGTTGATTATATGCCTCTCATTAAATAAATTGATCTATTTTGACCTTCTGACAACCTTGCTGGATTTTAGGCTTTTATCATATCAATGAATAAGTAATTGCAGCATGGCTTATCAAATTGGATTGGTGACCTTCTTTTAATCATCTCTATATTACAGGTGTATTTTTCTTGATGTGAAAGATATTTTCATTTAATCTTCAAAATTATCTATATCTTAGCTCTAACTAAGTTAATAACATTATCAAAAATTGATTATTTTATGATTGCTAATCTATTATTCTAATTTTAGTTATTTGCAATATCTTTAATTACACATATTATAAAATTTTAAAAATTGAAAATCATTTTACTTTACCCCAAAAGACTTACTATCACTTGTACACTTGTTTTTTTCTTGATAAATCCATTCTGTAATTCAATTTGCACCTAACAAGAAAATATATTAAAGTTTTGAGACAAGTAAATAACTTTTAATTTGAAATAAAGCATCATTTTATTTGCAATATTTTCATTCTTGCTTTCATGATAAGTTTGATTATTCTATTTTATCTTAACCTTAAAAGATTATTATTAAGTGACTAAACATTAATCAGCATTCTCATAATAACAAATATATTTAGTGGTTTTACTAAAAAGTCATATAAATATATATGAAAAACTTATCATGAAAGCTTTATGTCCTCAATTAAATATTTAATTCTAATGTCAAATTCAAAAGAAAAATAAAAGTCTAAAATATACAACATACTATTGTTTAGAATATGTATCACATCCTTTCCTTTAGAAATGTCTGCAGAATTTTTTTCATTTTAAATTATCTTTTATATTTATGAAAAGGTTCCTTGTGCATGAATTTAAATAAATCTTTTTCCCCTAATTTTGCATCAACCGAAATTATAAAACCTTTAAATTAAACTTTTTGACTTACTTCCAAAGAAGGGTTTCTCAACCTAAACTTTGAGTATTCACCTAAATTGAATAAAATAAATAAATTGACAATACTATGATATCTTTATTTTCTCATTAATAAAACAAAAACGTGTGATAGTATATGTTATATGCATAAAATATGTGTTTTGTGTATCGGTGGAATACACTAGCAGTACAAATTGTGATACACTCCATTTTCATGGGTTGAAGTTTACAGATCATAAGATATATATTAAACAAGATAGAAGGATATGATGACATGAAAATTGATTATCAGGAATCTCAGTTTGTCATAAGTATTCAAAAGATTTTGTGTAGAGACATGCCAACTAGTAAAAAGAGTTGCCAACCAAAAGCGTTATTTCACCTTCTGTGTAGATGCTTGGAAAATGGCTAAATATTACAATATGTTAAGGATGATTCTATATAAATGTGTTTTTTCATATTATGAGAATTAACCAGATCTTGTTACTGGTTCATTAGGTCATCAATGAACTTCTTCGTTTTTTCTTATTCCCAAACATATTTTTTTTATCTCTAACAACGCTAAATCTGCGAGTACGTTGAGTGCCATTAAGACATATAAGATTACATTAATCAATTTACAGCTTGGTAAAGAGGTTGGACAGATAACGTTTGAAAAAACAGAAGGTCGACGTATGAAAATTTTCTTTTGAAAAGGCGAACTCTAAGGAAATGTTGTTGAAGAATATCTTTATATTGCTAGTATTTCAAAAACAGGAACACCAATACATGGAAACAATTAATGCTGCCACTACAAAAAAAAACCAGGGTCAAAGAAGGAGATGCATGCATTAAAGGAGAAACTCGACACCCCTGTTGAATCATTATATCCCCTGACGTCACGATGTTACTATCGTGAACTTCAAAGGTCATTCTAAACATGGTTATACCTCCAGATCGTCCATTAAAAAGATAAATACTGGTTCATGATGGCAGTAGTCTTTACAAAGTAATATACAAAGCAGAATTCATCTTCATATAATGAATGGGAAAAGTCAGAAGGAATATCTTTATAGTTATCATTTTTACTACTCATATCTATTATTATTTATATATATAGGTTTCATTTTATGATCATATTATTTATTAATGTGGGCTTTCACACCATCGCAGGTAACTCAAGCGTTGGAGATTTTACCTGAAGTTGCAACAAGTAATTTTCCAGAAGATACTTGGAAAAATGTTTGTTAGAAAATCCAGCTTATCTAGCTTGTTATCGAAAGCGATAAATATGCGAAGGTGAAACCCGATTGGATGGTTGATTATTATGAAAAGTTACAGATTGAAACCTGTGTAAATAAAAACTCAGAAATTGGTGATTCAGTTGAACAGCTCATAAACGAATTGATCATGATGGCCATCGTTCAGGAAAGAATCTTGTCCTAATCACCTATATAAATGATAGATTCGACTGTTTCCTGAGAGGGGGGATCTCCACAGATCGGAAAGGAATGTTCTTTTACTGTATTCTGTTTTGGTATGTAAGTTTGTTTGTAAGAAAAAGGGAGACGCTTCCACGAGGGGAAGAACGCTCGACAGTTTGGAGGAATTTCTTCCTGTCAAACTCTGTGTCTTCTGTGTAAACGATTTCTTCCGAACATAGATCGAGACGCGCTCTTCCAACTGGTTTTTCTGTTGGTCTGTTATCTCTGTAATGATTTACAGATCTATAATTTTCCATAGATTTTCCCGTGATAATTTTTATGCAACCCATTGTAATCAGCTGTGTTCTGTAAGATTTTTCATGCTCTATGCACAATTAATTACAATTGATTTGATTATCTTAATTCATTTTTGCATATGGATTTTCATTTTTGGTTGTGTGGAATTATTACATTTATGCTTTCATAAACAATTTGCTTAAAAATTAATGATAAATTATTTTATTGTTTCTTTTTGAGGAAATTGATGTATTTATTGAACTACTATTTATTTCAACTTTGTTAAAATAAATTAGTATAAAACTATTACTATATGTAATAAAAATTATTTTAAACTTTTTTCTTTGCTACACGATAGTTAGGATAGAATAGAATAGACTGATTAAATTTTTGTTTTAAATTTTGATTCTTAAATAGAAAACTAAGATTTAGCAGCTGTTAGATCTATTTTCAGGTAATTAGTAAATTGTTTTGTTTCAGCTATTGGAATTTATTATAAATTAGTTTTGCATCTTAGTGTAGTTTTAGTTTCATCAAGTTATCCAATATAACTATGAGACTCTCTTGTTGACAGCGAACCCAAAAGGTAGCAGGGCCTTAGTTCCCGCGAGAGGTAGCTAATGCAAACATTCAAGGAGTTGTTTTAAGCAATCTAAGTGGGTTATCTCTCCTTGTTGGCATTACGATAGAAAATATAACCAACAAGTATATAAATCATTATGTCATCAATTCCATAATCAAATTCATCATGAGTCACAAACACAACATCGCATAAAAAGAGACACAAGAATATATGGAATTTTGATCTTTATTTATTGTACATGGAAGAAAACGGTCTTCTCGATTACAATCAACACCATGTACATGGAAGAAAACGGTCTTCTCGATTACAATCAACACCAACTGACGAAAAGAGAACCAACTCTCATAACATGGCCCAATCTTGTTTTCTTAGCTCCAACTAAGAAAGGTTTGATGAGTCAAACCCTCAAGTTCAAGATTGTTTTTGCAAGCAATCATATGGATCTGTTCTGCAACCAACCTATGCTCTTCACATCAATCTTTCTCTTCTGATCACTCTGCTCGTCAACATTGCTCATCAATCTATGGTCAATATCTTCATCAATCTCTAGTCAATCTGTTCATTAGTACCGCTCAACACTTATGCTCATAATAGCTGCTCATCACTGATGCTCAAGTATCTATGCACATCAACTTTGCTAATCATTGTTGGTTATTTTTTTCTATTCATTAATATTGTTGTTAAAGATAGTCAATTTTCTCATTTACACTTAATTGTACACCTCATCATACACAATTACTCAACAAGCAATTCTGCACTTCTTTCACTGAACATAAGGCATGCATCATCATGCATCATCATCAAAGGTATGCATCATTGTCATAGGGTATTCATCATCGTCATAGGTTATGCATCCTCAACATCAAATATACATAATCATCATCTTAGTGTGCACCATTTATGCATCATCATCATCAAGTATGCATCATAGTGCATAGGAGAGCATCATCACACTATGGTATCTATGTACATCATATTGTATACGAGTGCATCAACATCATAGAGTGTACATCATTATCACATACATTATAATTATAAAGTGTATCATATCATAGCACAAAGGTATGCAACATCATCATCATATCCTCCATAATGACTCCAAATATATATACCAATATAGAGGCTCACATACTAAGACCAAATATGAACTCTATCTATGAGAGACACGTGTCATCACAAGAGAAACCCAAAAGCATGAACCATACCTTTTCAAAGATCACAATCTGAAGAAATATTATAAAAACCAAAATAAGTTCTATATCATGTCACCACATAGCCCTCATAACAAACTTTCCAATGATCCAAGAATTTTGTAATTATGATTTCGTATCAGAAAACTATGCCAAGTTTAGAGAAGATGCCCATAAATTTCTCCTCCACAAAGTTTCACACTTTTCTCCAAGAGTTGTGAAATAGCAAAGACACAATTGATTGATGAACAATTGAAATGTTTGATATTCTATATATATAAGTTGTTGATGAAAGTTCATACTTCAAACTGGGCCATTCTGCAATTCAAAATTACAAATAATTAAATTATCTTTTCTTTGGTTGGCTAACCAAAACATGTGGGGTACACCAACTTCAAAAAATCATATCTCTTCAACCATAAGGACTTAGAAGATGATCCACATATAAACGGAAATTGATTGACAAGGATTATATCCCTATGATGGTTTTATTTGAAAAATCTTTGTATAACACCCTTAGCTTATTCAATATGTCCATGCTGTCAAAGACTCCACACATGAGGGTACCAAAGACCATACCACCAACTACAAG
The DNA here is from genome assembly GCA_001517045.1 of Pseudotsuga menziesii. Taxonomy (NCBI): domain Eukaryota; kingdom Viridiplantae; phylum Streptophyta; class Pinopsida; order Pinales; family Pinaceae; genus Pseudotsuga; species Pseudotsuga menziesii. Next base: position 115,266 of record LPNX011050076.1, read on the forward strand.
AGTTTCAAAGTATTTTTCAACATATCAATGCATGTCCATGGTCTCTACCTTCATCTACATCTAAATATCCATAGAAGCACAAAGAGGGACATACATCACCATTAACAAGCTACCAAGTATGTGCGTTCAAGGCCCATGACACCACATGCAAGGGTTTCAAAAACGCATTCAAACATATCATATAATATTTAAACAAGATACTTTACATGGAATTAAATCACATCACATAAGACTCCACCACCAAGTGACGAGGGAATCATGACCAAATATTCCATCATATCAAAGGATCCAACAATCATGGGCTTACAAACCACCACATGTATGGATTCGAAGACCTAAATCATTTCCAAATGCACCATCAATGATCATATAGTGTACAAGGGTGATCATGTGGGTGGAAAACCTTTTCATGCATAATGACCATCTCCAAGGGTTCCATGAACCCAACAAAGGCTACACGGGCATCAAGATATCCATCAACAGTTCTAAGTCTTCATCAAGTCATTAATTACTACAGCATGAAATTTAGAGACCATTAAGCCATCAAATGTGGGTCCAAGGTCTTCTTCATGGATTCTTCATTAAGCAATGGGATTCATAGGCTTCTCTAACCACCTCAACCACACCAGGAGACCTCCAAGGGTCAATATCCATCATGAAATCATATGTGGGGTTGCTAGACTTTCTTCTAAGGTACCATGACACCATCGAAGCATGAATGACCATAGAATGGGTCATTAATTCTTCTCCAACCCATATAAGGCTTCACCATCATTCACAAAGGATTCAAAACCATCTCCTTGGTCTTCATCATGATCAACAAGGTATTCAACATATTCAACAAGGTGTTGGCTACAAGATCCAGCCTTGTGGTTACAAGGACCTTGTCAACTGGGTACACGGTGCTTCATGTTAGATTTTTATCATTCAAGCTAGCATTAAATTAGGATATTCAACTCAGAGAATAACAAGCACATCAATCAAATACAAGAGCCAATAGACACAAATATTTTCCTCAGGGAAATAATAAAGGAGAATATCCCGCAACTTCCTCAGAGATAGAATCAGCACCAAAAGTAAAACCTGAAAACATAAAGATGATCTCCCGATAGCAGTAGTCTCTCTCTCTGATCCCCGCTTCTTCTCTCTCACTCATGCACCCTAGTGAGTGAGTGTATGTGAGATAAATAGAGAGGCTCACTCTCTATTGATATTATTTCATTCACTTTATTTCCACTCCAACATGTCGTCCTCACTTAACAATTACTTACCAGGTTCGACATCTCTAGGAGAGTCTAATAACCCTACTACCCCACAACTATGGGGACTTTTCCCCTCCGATCAATAATGAGGGTTAACCTTAAAACAATGGTGGGAAATATTGCCTCGACTTACAATAACTCACCTAGGGTTGACTTCTCTAGGATATTCTAATAGCCCTAGGGCCCCACAACTGTGGGGACTTTAACCCTTGATCAATAGGAAGGTTACCCATAATGACTTGACATGACTTGTTTATATTATTGAATCTCCTGATAAGAACATCGAGGCATGACATGACTCAAATACATTACTGACACTTCCCAGAATAAACATCGGGGTACAGTACATAAGATATACAGGTGAATACATTCTGAAGTTACATACATCAACACTCCCTCTTAACTAGGAAGGTATTCTCTCGACACAATTTTTCAGCACTGGTCTTCTTCTTTATATCATCTGGATGATCATCAAGTTCTCCTTATCATATTCATCTTCAAGTCATCTTCAACACGGATTTGGATAATCACTGGAACATAATCACTAGATCTGGATCATCACTGGATCTGGATCATCACTGGAACATCATCACTGCATCTGGATCATCACTCTATTTGGATCATCACTACTAGATCATTAGCACTAGATCACCACAGGTGATATCTCATGATTCTTCTCATCACAGGAAGTTCTACAAAACCAATCATTTTTCATGTTTGTTCTAGGCCTAGCCTTCATGTAGGTCTTTTTTAGCTTTTATCTCTGACCCTAAGTTAGAATGGCTTGCCCAACACTTACATCTGACCATGAGAGGAACACATCCAACACCATGTCAGAAAGGCACGCCCAACACTCACATCTGACCATGGGAGGAGCACATCCAAGAACCATCTCAGAAAGGCCCTACACTTACATTCACCAGCATGATAGGACACACCTACTATCATCTGTGAAAAGGCCCAGGACTTACAATCATCGGCATGGTAGGACACACCTACTACTATCTATGAAAAGGCACAACATTCACATCCACCCGCATGATAGGACACACCTACTATCATTTGTGGAAAGGCTCAGCACTTACAATCACCAACATGGTAGGACACACCTACTACCATCTGTGGAAAGGCACAGCACTTACAATCACCATCATGGTAGGACACACCTACTAGCATCTGTGAAAAGGCACAGCACTCACATCCACCAACATGATATCACACACCTATTATCATCTATGGAAAGGCTCTTCACTTACATCTAGTCATGTGGGAACCAATCCCTTAGTCACATCAGAATGGCTCTTAGCCCCAGACTAAGGATTCTTGGTAACTGACCAGGTGCCTCCATTCTCCCAGAGAATGGCCTTCAACACTTATATATGATCATGCGGAAACACATCCCTCAATCACATTAGAAATGCCATGCACTTAATCTGATCATGTGAGAACACATCCATCAATCACATTAGAATGGCCCTGCACTTATATCTGATCATGTGACAAGACATCCCACAGTCATATCAGAATGGCCCTCAACTCTAAGCTGAGTATTCCTAGTAATTGACCAGGTTCCTCCATTCAGAGAATGGCATTCAACACTTATATATGATCATGTAGGAACCAATACTACAGTCACATTAGAATGGCTCAGCACCCAAATCTTCCCATGTAAGGAACTAATCCCCTCACCATGAAAGAATGGCTTAGCCCTTACATCTGACCATGGAAGGAACCAATCCTCTCACCATGTCAGAATGGCTCATAGACTCATCACTTCCCTTTGGAGGGAACCTCGATCTAGAGAACACTAAGCTTCTCCCTGAAGTACTCAAACTTCACTTTGGCCAATGGCTTAGTCAACACATCAGTTATATGTTCGTCCATCATAACCTATTGGATCTTGATTGCTCCCCTCTACACCATATCCCTGATATAGTGATATTTGATCTCGATATGCTTCGACTTGTCATGGAACACCGAGTTCTCAGACAACTTCACACAACTCTGGTTGTCACATTATATACAATTAGCATCCAATTGGAGATCAAATAAATCAGACAGTAGCTTCCTCGACCATACTACCTCACAGCTAGCTGAACAAGCCGTGACATACTCTACTTCAACTATACTCAGTGCTATGCAATACTGTTTCCTGCTAAACCGAGAGATCACACCTGATCCCATGCCGAAGCAGTGCCCTGAAGTGATCTTCCTATTGAGGGCAATACCTACCCAATCTGAATCAACATAACCCTCTAGGTTAATCTTATGATTTGCCTCATAGTTGAGCCCATAATCAAATGTACCCCTTAGGTACCTTAGAATATGCTTTCAAGCAATCAAGTGAACATGTCTCAATGTGTTCATAGCAAAGCAAATATCTGGTCTCGTATTCGCCACGTATATCAAGGAACAAATCATCTGATGATACATCATGGAATCAACTGAATCTGATGAAGCATCATTCAATAGCTTCAGGTTCGATTCCATAGGTGTGGTCATGGCCTTGCGGTCTATCATTTTAAACCTCTCTAGGATCTCTACTGCATACTCCCCTTGTCCTAGGGAGATTCCTATCTGTATTCTTCCACACCTCCATGCCTAGAAAGTAGTGCATCACATCCAAGTCCTTCATCTCGAACGTGGTAGCAAGTCTCCTTCTTGCAACTTTAATGAGTTCCTCTTTTTTTTCATGAACAAGTCATCGACATATAACAGGAGAATTACTGGTCTTCCAGCTTCAACCTTGAAGCAAAGGTAAATCCTAGAGTCATAAGTAATCTCTCCATCCTGTCATACCATGTCGAACCTCAGGATCTTTTGCAGTCACTCCCTCTGAAGCGAAGCATGATACTCCCTCTATCTTTCGTACTCTATCCACTGAAAAATCCTGTACCGGAGTGACAAGTAGCTTCTTCTGCTACTAATATTTTATGTATCCATATAGAGTCACTAGATACCAATATCCTCTATCTTGAACCTTTTCAAAAGTTCTTCTCGCACCTATCTGTGAGCTTGTCATCTTCTATATCCTTTCATCTTTAAGCTTGTAGCAAAGGTTAAGATCTTCATCACTCTAGGTGATCCTCAATATCCTCATGTATGTGTTATCCCATGGGTGTCTTCTGATCTCGTATAAGGCCTTCTTTCATTCACACACATGATTCTTCCTGTCATGTGTCTTAAATCCCACTAGATGCGAATGTCTCTTCGTAGTCTATGCCTTATTTCCATGAGAAGCCTCGTGCTATGAATCCTGCCTTGTATCCCATGATGTTGTCATCTACTGCATGCTGGATCTTGTAGATCCATATGAAAGATACTACAGACTTTCCTTCAGGTCTTGATGTTGCATCCTAGACATTATTCTTCATTTTGGATTATTAGAGTGAATCTTGAACTGTCATCACTTGTTCTTTGGAACAAGTCTCATCCTTCTTTTCTTATAGGCGATTGCATAAGGCATATACATAATGGAAAATTCTTATGCATAAATATATGATTATGCATCTATTTTAGCCAATACAACATTCATCCATATCTCACGGAAACTTTCTAGATTCCTTCCATCTCTACCAGGACCACATTGAGATTGTGCACTAATCCAATATGTCAGCAAAGAGGTTTCATTCTAGATAAGCAGCAATGGAGAGTTGTATAGCACCAAGAGCTACTTACCCATCGCATGCATATTATTAGTATACTGTCATTACTGCAAACATTCTATCATGCATAACACATCAACTGAATATAAACAAATGCATAACAAAAACCAATATCATGAAATGAAAATTGAATACTTATCTTTATTTGTTTCGTAGGTAGATTCCTTGAGCCTTCAGCTTCATCATCTTCTTCATTCAAAATTTATTATCCAAATTCTAATATGGATAAGAGGTTCTTCAAGAGTTGAGTCCTTTGTATTCTGCATCACTTGAGGAATCTTATTTGGATGGTGAGATCTTGATCTTCAGTTGCTCCCATCATTTCTTCTCTTATTATGAGTCGAGCTTCTTCTTCTTCTTCCCAGCATCTGTTGAAAGTAATCACTTGCTTTTGGCACATATTCCTCGCATGAATGAATCCCATGATCCTAGGATTCCATTCAAGGTGGCTATCACCACTTTTTCATTCTCCACTTCTTCTTCTACTGCTACAAGTTGTTCTTTGATTTGAGAGACCCTTGTAAAGTATGACTGTATGGTCTCTGCATTTCAGATCTTCACATTCTTCAACTATTTTCTCAAAGTCATATTCCAATTTGTTTTCTTCCCTTCAAATAACTTTTTCAAGGAATCAAAGATCTCTTTCCGTGTCTTTAGGGAAGACACTTGTGGTATACGGTGATCCGTGATTGAATCAGGAATGATCTTCTTGGCCTTGACCAAGTTCTTATATTGTAAAGCTTCTAGCCTCATCTCCCTCTCGAACTGCAACATCTCTACTTATGTAGGTGTCCAATTCATTTCCTTCATAGAGATAATATACTTCCATGCTTGGAATTTTTCAACTTCACCAAGCTTACCATCAAGCTGATGTGATAGATCAGTTTGAAATGAGAACCTCAAATGAAAACAGTAAAAGATTAGATCTTACCGATTTGAGGTGTTTGTCCTTGTTCCAGAGCTGGCTGATCTAGGGTTTGTAAGAGAAACCCTAATTTTCAAAACTTGGAATATTTTATATCTGATTCGATAGAAAGATATAACTCTTCAAGGAGAGTTGTCCAATGTACTCCTTTTTTGAAAACAGTGGAGGGAAGCTCCCAGAACAAGAATCCCTAGTTTACCAATTTCTTCTGCAGAAATCCCTGATAGTGTTTCTATGGTATCTATGAAACTAATGCTCTTCTATATCTAACACTTTGTACTAAGTTAGCCTCACCTATCCTTGTTCCAACAACATAGGTTTCATTAGAATTGGTTTCACCAATTGGGACTTATGAGTGGTTTCCCAAGGTGACATGTTTCAAGACTATTCTGAATCGAGAAGTTGTACAGACTTCCAAGTCTCACTGTTTCATCTTGAAAGTCTGAAACATCTACCAAAGAAATTAAATTCTGTTCCATTTCTAGAACATCTTGAGAAATTTTATTTGTACCTTTGTATCTCGAGATATAGAAATTCTCCCGAGGTGTCCTAGTTAGGGATGAATCCTAGAAGAGGCTGGAACCCTAACTTGGAGGAATCATATCTCCTAGAATATAGAGAATCTGATGCTGAAACTTAGAAACAGTGTACACAAGGATTTTATTTTTGACCTGTGAAAGTTTCAACCATTGAGACTTCTGCAATACTAATATATAGTGAATCTACCAAAACTTATCAGTTTCAGTATTTTAGGGTTTTTCAGGCCCGAGGTCAAACTAGGGTTTGACTTTCCCAAAGTTTCACCCAACCAAAAATCTTGACCCAGGTCTCTAAAATTTGATTTTTATGAAGAGGGAAATCCTATTCCAGGCTCACACAAAAATTCTTCTTTTTTAAAAAGCCCTAATTTGCCGCACCAAAAACTGAAAAATGCGAGGAATCGAATTTCGCTTCGACAGAAAGATGCGCCCTTTAATGGAGATTCATGCTAGCATACTTTTACTAATGGATTGTGGAGAGAGACCCAAAAATTAATAATTCCTAGCTTCCATATCTGCACAATTTCTTCTTCTCAGGTTAGCTCTGATACCATGTTAGATTTTTATCATTCAAGCTAGCATTATATTAGGATCTTCAACTTAGAGAATAACAAGCATAGCAATCAAACAAAAGAGATAATAGACACAAATATTTTCCTTGGGGAAACAATAAAGGATAAAACCTTGCAACTTCCTCAAAGATAGAATCAACACCAAAAGTAAAACCCAAAACACAAAGATGATTTCCTGACAGTAGTAGTCTCTCTCTCTAATCCCAGCTTCTTCTCTCTCACTCATGCGCCCCCGTGACTGAGTGTGTGTGTGATAAATAGAGAGGCCCACTCTCTATTTATATTATTTCGTTCACTTTATTTCCACTCCAACATGTCGGCCTCACTTAACAATTACTTACCACGCCTGACATCTCTAGGAGAGTCTAATAACCCTAGTGCCCCACAACTGTGGCGACTTTCTCCCTTGGATCAGCAAGGAGGGTTAACGTTAACACAATGGTGGGAACTATTTCCTCAACTTAAAATAACTCACCTAGGGCCAAATTCTCTAGGATAGTCTAATAATCCTAGGGCCCCACAACTGCGGGGACTTTAACCCTTGATCAATAGGAGGGTTACCCACAATGACTTGACATGAATTATTTACATTATTGAATCTTCCAATAGGAACATTGAGGCATGACATGACTTAAATACATTACATACACTACCCAAAATAACAATCGAGGTACAATACATAAGATATACGGATGAATACATTCTGAAGTTACAAATACATCAACACTTCAAGGGACAAACCAACTCTATAATGGGTCCAAGGCACTGAAAGTGAGACTTGGTGGCATCAATGACAACCTGTGGGGACATTGCAAGTCCATGTTGGTATCAAGGATAATTTCATCAACAATAACCCCCTTTTTATTGATGACAACAACTCATGAACCCCCTATGAGCATGCTCCTCCTGTGAGCATGATCCCCTTTTTTCTTCATATGTCCCTTTGTCTTCATATCTCCTCCTTTGGAATCAATGAAAAAGGGTGACCGCATATATCTATCGCAAACCTCTGATTACTACTCACTGCTCCCCTTGTTAGCATGCACAATTCTAGGACCTATATCTATGCTTGGAGTAACCATCCTTTCTACTTCGATTTCATCCTCCAGCCTTATGAAATCAATTTGTTCTAAGGTGTTGTAGAGATCCTATGCTTTTCTTGCCATATTGAATCCATCCTCCCTACTTTAATAAATCTCTACTCTTTGTAACTTGTTGGTCTTTTTCATTCATACTTGCTTTTGGAATTTGTCATTTCAACATTTGTTCCCTCATTTGTATTGGATTTCCTTGATGATTTGTATAGCAAATTTCTTAGGGGTTGTTTCTATGTAATCCAACAATATTGGCCCTTGTGCCCAATGCCACTACAACTATAACAACTCATCGTACAACAATATGCAACAATGTGACCAAAATGGTTACTTGTTCAACACCTGACTGAGCTGTTGGAACTACCAACACTTCTTTGATAAAATTCATTTCTCCATGCCTAAGAGTGTCTCTGATTGTAGGCCTTTGTCTTCTAATATTTAAATATTCATGCATTGGTATTCATCCAACATTCATTGGTTCTTATTATTGATGTGTGTGAAGGATTCCTCCTTGGTTGACTTCTTTCACTTGCCTATTCTTGGTATTTTTTACCAAACCCACTACATGTGTAAATTCTCAATGTGTGATAGGTGTCAGCAACATGTCCAACTTGGTTACATGTCTAGCATCTAACTTTGTCATTGGTGCTTCAACATGTTCATTCATAATACATTAATTCAAGCATTCAATATGTTCATCATAATCCAATAAACAATTACAGTTGTAGAGATAAAACACAAGAGATGCTTATCTTTAAAAGAAGCTTGTCCCGCAACCAGCTATGTCACTGCAACATTCCACCCAGCCATAGGCCAGTGTGATCATCAATATCTCAGCTAAACTACTACCCCCAAGTTGTGCATGATTCCTACAAGAAATAAGGGAACTACAGCAGGCTTAGACATAGCCAAAGACACATCGAAATTCCTCCAAGCCAAAACTACATTTGGGTTTATCAGGCTGCTAAGGTGGTGGAAGGTTGAATTGATAAGCTAGTGATCTCAATCACAAAGTTATGGACACCTACACCAGATATTGCTTGATTTTCCCAACACCTACACACCCAACACAAGGAAACATCCCCTTCTCTGCTACACAGTCCCTCAGCGTATCCATTTCCTTTCAGTGCTCTTTAGGGTGTGCAAGAAAGAATAACCAACCCCTCTTGATCTCTATGTGTGGTTCCTTTCTACAATAGGATTATCAAGCTAATTCTTCCCTCTTCCACTCCAAACCAGTTCAGACCAAAGCACAGGATGAACACACACAAAATACAAGTTCTGGGTTTGAGGAAAACCATCTTGAGAGCCAAAAACAAAAATTCCAAATGGGTAAAACAAACCATTGATATCGATTCAATTTCCACAAATTTTTATGGGATTCACATGGCCAAAACAACCTCAACAAAAACCCAAAAATCGTGGGTCTCTTCTACGATTGACTGTGCAACAAAAAATTGAAATTCTCCAACCGTGTGAAGGAGGAAAGAACAGAAAAATGTCCAAGAGAGATCCCAGCCATTGAACATTAACGAAAAAATTCCCAAGCTTGGGGAAAATAAAGGAAAATGCTTCCAACGTGAGGAAAAATGCCCAGGAGCTCCCAAAAACACACGAGGAAGAGAGGACACGAATGCATAATGGGTGAGTAATGAATTTTTTGGTTCTTACTTACACATTAAGTAAAAACACGTTTTTCCAAAATGGGTGCTCTTCCCAATTCGAAATTGACCTCCATACCTTACCCTTTCCCATGCAATAACTAACTCAACCACTTCTGGAAGAAATAAATGATTGGGCATAAAAAGGCAAATTGGGTAGTTGACAGTTTTATGGTTTCTCCCTTTGAGATTTGTATTTATCCTATTGGCTCAAGAGTTTGAATTATTTCCCTCCTAATCCTTAGGAAATCATGCCCCCATCTCTTTAATGTTGCATTGGCATATCTGGTTGTGGGTATTTTAATTAAATTTCATATTTACATGATGTCCAACATTATAATGTTTCTAGCTAGCACAAAATACCATCGACATCGATTTTAATTGCCAAAACATAAAACGATAAATCAATGGTGTGGATTTTTACTTTAGCTCCACACCATGATTAATTACAATATTTACATCATATACATTTTTAATGAAAACAGAGTAAAAAATGGGGTGTTATACTTGATGACTTTGCTTTTTATTGCATTGTGTCTCTAGATCTCCTTTAAGCTTGAAAGGCTTCTGAAGAAAGCCTTATCTCATACCAATTGTTGGACACAATGGACACACTAAGAGGGGGGGTGAATCAGTGTGAGAGAAATTATAAAATGTTTCCCTTCTTTTAATCAATCATTATGCCATCTATTGCATAATCAAATTCAGCATGGGTCATAAACAAAACATCACATAAAAAGAGACACATGAATATATGGAATTTTGATATTTATTTATTGTACATGGAAGAAACAAATATTCTCGATTATAATCAGCACCAACTTATGAAAACAACACAAAATCTCATACCAAGACTCATCCTGGTTTTCTTAGCAACAACTAAGAAGGGTTTGAGGAGTCCAATCCTCAAGTGTAAGATTGTTCTTGCAAGCAATCATGTGGTTTTTATCCACAACCAACCTTTTCTCTACGTATTCGTATCTGCTGATCAACACTGCTCATCAATCTTTGTTCATTCTGCTCATCAATCTCTGGTCAATCTTCTCATCACTGTTGCTCAACGTTGTTTCTCATCATAGCTGCTTATCACTAGTGCTCAAGTATCTCTACACATGAACTTTACTCATCACTACTGGTCATTACTTTCTTCTCATTAATACTGTTAGTCAAATTGGTCAATCTTCTCATGTACACTTCATCATACAAAATTACTAAACAAGCAATTATGCTCTGCTTTCATTGAACATAAGGCATGCATCATCATGCAACATCATCATAGGTATGCATCATTGTCATAAGGTATGAATCATCATTATAGAGTATGCATCCTCATCATCAAATATACATTATTATCATCTGAGTGTGAACTTTTTATGCATCATCATCATCAATTATACATCATAGTGCATAGGAAAGCATCATCACACTATCATGTATGTACATCATATTGTATATGAGTGCATCAACATCATAGAGTGCACATCATTATTACATGAATTATCATCACAAAGTGTATCATATCATAACATAATGGTATGCAACATCATCATCATATCCTCCATAATGACTCCAAATATATATACCAATATAGAGGCTCACATACTAAGATGAAAGATTAACTCTATCCATAAGACATATGTGTTATCACAAGAGAAACCCCAAAGTAGGAACCATACCATGTCAAATATCACAAGATGAAGAAACAATAGAAAAACCAAAATAAGCTCTATATCATGTCACAATATATCACCCATAATAAGCTTTCCAATGAGCCAATAATTTTGTAATTTTGATTCCGTATGAGAAAGTTATGCCAATTTTAGTGAATACGCCCATAAATTTCTCCTCCACAAAGTTTTCAAACTTTTCTCCAAGAGTTGCGAAATACTAAAGAGAAGATTGATTGATGAACAAATGAAATGTTTGATATTCTATTTATATGAGTCATGGAGGAAAGTTATTACTTCAAACTAGGTCGGTATTCAATTCAAAATTACAAATAATTAAATTCTTTTTTGTTTTGTCGACTAACCAAAAAATGTGGGGTACACCAACTCCAAAAATTCATATCACTTCAATCATAAGGAGTTAGAAGATGCTCCACATATCAATGGAAATGTCTTGACGATGAGTATCTCCCTATGATGGATTTATTTGAAAATCCTTTGTATAATACCCTTAAATTCTTCAATATGTTCAAGACATCAAAGACCCCACACATGAGGGTGCCAAGGACCATACCACCAACTCCAAGAGTTTCAAAGTATTATTCAAAGTATTCTTCAACATATCAAGGCATGTCCATGGGATGTACCCTCATATACATCCCAGTAGCCATATAGAAAAAAAGAGGACCATACACCACCATTAAGAAGCTACCAAGTGTGTGGGCTCAAGAGTTAAGGCACCACATGCAAGGGTTTCAAGGACTCTTTCAAAGATATCATATAATATTTAAACAAGATACCTTCCATTGAATTCAATCCCATCAGATATGACTCCATCTCCAAGTGATGAGGACATCATGACCAAATATTACCTCATATCATAGGATATAACAATCATGGGATTACAAACCACCATATGTATGGATTCCAAGGCCCAAAACATTTCCAAATGCACCATCAATTATCATATAGTGTGCAAGGGTCATCATGTTGCCATTTATTAATCCGTCATAGTAATATAGGGACTAAAACACAGTATCATAAGAGATTTTAGACAATTAAGCATGAAACATTGGCATAATGGTGCTGCAATAAAAGTAGCATCTCTGTATAATCAATAAAGAATGAGTAATACAATACAATAGTCATGAATGCTACATGAATTCCAAGACAATTCAAATACTCAATGAGGTAATTCGAATTGCATGGATTTGTGTAGCTTAACTGAATGTCATCCACAGTCAACACACATAGTTAACCACCAAGCTAATCAATAACTGACTCTCACACTAAGTCCAAAATGGATCGGAGTGCAATAGATGACCTAATCTAACTGAAAGTGACTCATCACATGTAAATGCATGTCCAACTTAAGGAGGTAGCGCATCCATAATTCCAAGTAGCTTCGATGGAGTTAACTGAAGTAAACATGTCATTAGAAGTGGTTGTAGGCACCAGTGTTAGCTCCAGTTCATAAATATTGACCAAAATAATCAAATAATGAATGGAGGTGCCTTCAAAACTCATCTTAAGTGATTGTAACAATCAATTAGCAATTAGGTGCATTTATGACACTCAGATCACCCCAAGAATGCTCCTTGTTTGAAGGAAGAATCCCATTTATCCTCCTTGAATGAAGGAGAAGGCTTAGATGGACTCCTTGACTGAAGGAGGGCATGGGTGAGCTCATGCTAATTTCATAGTGTGTTCATCTGATGCCAAGTAAGTCAATTAATCTTAGGATAGTGGGTAAATAGCCCAAAATTGACCAAATAAGTGTGCATGTTGGGTAAATGACTCCAACACCTCCCCTTAAGCTATAATCAGGAGGAGAAAAAAATGCATAAAATGCTAGGGCCCTGGAAACAAAGGACATAGGTCACCCTGTACAATTATGTAACTCAAACAATGCTCAAAAATAAATGTAAGTTAGGAAAGAGGGAAAACCCAGTGGGAAAACCCCCCCTCAAGATGAACACTAGAGAAGTAATCTGATGACCTCGATGAACTCACCCCCAATAATGAATGGAGGCAAGTGAACTTGTTCTCTAAAAATCTCTCGGTGAAGATGTCTTCAATTTGCTAGTCAGTAAGGAAGCATTGTAGAATGATGGTCCTGTCATGCACCAATTCCCTGATATAGTGCATGTGTATCTCTACATGCTTGGTCCCTTTCCTAGTAACTGGATCTGTGAAGATCTTAATAGCACTTTGATTGTCACAAAATATGATAGTGGTCAAAGTACTACCAAAATCAAACTATGAAAGAATGCCTTGCAACCAAACATCTTAGATGCAAGCATTCATTGCTCCTCAGTACTCGGCCTCTACTGAAGACAATGCAATGGAAGCCTGATTTTTTCTAGACTAGCAAATGGGGCCACCACCAAACATGAATACATATTCAGAAGTAGAATTCTGATCAATAGAATATCTCGCTCAATCTGAATCTGTGTAACCAACCAACTCTAGCTTAGAGTCTGCAACATAGTGAATGTCGTAGGTCCTGGGGCCTTGAATATATTGGAGGACCCTCTTGCCTTCCTTCAAATGAATATTATGAGGATTATACATATATCTTGATACAACATTCACAACATAACATATATTAGGATGAGAATGAGTCAAGTAAAGCAAGCTACCAATCAATTGGAGGTAAATTATGCAATCCATGGGTGGAGTGTTTTTTCCTTCTTCAAGGATAATCCCTGAAAGGAAAGAGAATGGAGTAGCCTTAAATTCATCGATGTTACACTTAACTAATAGGTCTAATATGTATTGATATTGAATTACCATTATCCCATCATAATTTTGTGCAATTTCAAGCCCCCAAATCGCTCATCTCAAATGCATCATGGAGGGCAGTTTTTATGACTGAAATGGAAGCAACAATGCTACCTGTAATAAAAATATCATCAAAATAAAAAAAAATGATGATAAAATTACCATCATACTAATTTATATACACATTCATATCTGATTCACACCTTTGGAAGTTTTGCGAGAGAAGGAAGGCATCCATCTTGGAATACCACTCTCTTGGGGCCTATTTTAACCCATATAGTGACTTCTTTAATTTGAAAACCAAAGCTGAATCTGAAATGTATCCCTTAGGATGATTCATGTATATCTACTAATGAATATCTCCATGTATAAATTCATACTTAACATCCATGTGATGCACTTTCCAGTGTTTGGATGCCGCAATTTCCAAAACTAGTCGGATGGAGTCCATTTTTGCAACTGGGGCAAAGGTCTCATGATATTCCACTCGTTGGACCTGGGAGAACCCTTTTTCTACCAGGATTTCCTTATATTTTCAAGTTCTTATATTAGTAGAAACACTTTTTTGAAATACCCACTTGCATTGAACTAATTTCCTCCGCAGAGGAAGAGAAAATAGCTCCCAAGTAGCATTCTTTTTAAGAGAATTCATATCTTCGTCCATGGCAACCTTCCATCTTGGATCTTTCCGATCATGGTAGTAAGACTTAGGATCTGAAATTATCATTAAATAACAAGTTTTAGACAAAAAATAGTCATGATAAGAGAGTGCAATACCTGCTCTTTGGAGTCCGACCTAGTTCTTCTTGGATCATCAAGATTTCCAATGGTGTCACCGAGGGAAGAAAGTGTCTGTCTAGCCCAAGTTGGGAGATGTGTTTGCACTTCAGGTTATGAAATTGAACTTGATTATTTTTGGTAACTAATATAATATATCATATGTTCCAAATAAGGTTCCAAATCATAGTCAACACCCCCAATTTCATCATTTAAATATTCAGTAGAATAGGAAGGAAATTCAACAGTTTTCTCCTTCACTAGTTCTACCTCTTGAAGAGGCTCATAGAACCAAACACTTATTTCAATGATGATTTGTTTTTTTCTCATATCCAAAAGATTGAAACCCTTAGATTCATCAGGATATCCAATAAACAAACATTCAACACTTTGTGTTTGCAAAGCTTTCCTCTTATCATGCGGAATTCGGCTCCATGCAGTGGACCCAAACACTCTAAGATTGGACACATCCGGCTTGTGTCCGAAGTAGGCTTCAAATGGGGTATTCCATTTTATGGATGAGTGAGGAACTCTGTTCTGAATGTATACATAAACATTCATGGCCTCATCCCATAAATTTGCAGCCAACTTCTTGGCTTCCAGCATGCAAGTGGTCATCTCCTTGAGAGAGCGATTCTTTCTCTCCGCTACACCGTTTTGTTGGGGACTATAGGGGACTGAATTTCGGATATGAATACCACTTTCAGAACATATATGCAGCAAATAATTACTAATATATTCCCCTCCATTGTCAGATCTCAAAAATTTTATCTTTTTCCCGAATGCATTCTCAATCAGTGCTTTTAATTCAATGAATTTTTCTAAGACACCTGACTTTTTCTTGATGAAGAAGGCCCATGTATATCTAGAAAAGTCACCTATAAAAGTAAGAACATATTGATGTCCATTCAAGTTTGTGATGGGAATTGTTCCGCTGATATCAGAATGAATCAGCCCTAAAATTTATGATGCTCGGCTTGCCTTCCCCCGATCAAACTTATGCTCAGAATGCTTGGCCAAAATATAGCCATTGCAAATTCCGGTGGTAGCTTTGATGACTAAGAGGGATTCAACCATGGAATTTTTCTGTAATTTTTGCAATTATTTTAATTTTAGGTGGCAAAACCTCTCATGCTAGATCCTACTAACCTCATTTCCATGAGTCGACAAAGCTGTGGGCTTTGCATCTTCCACACAATGGGAAAACTCATTGGATTTTGCATGATGATTTGCAAAGCCTTTTACCACAAGTTTTTCGGATGAAAGTTCAGTAATTTGTACATCACCAGGGTTGAAGGATACTCTCTTGGGAACTCCAGTGTGGGTCATTTGATAGACACTCAAGAGTTTTGATGAAAGAGATGGTACATACAGAACATTGGAAAAATAATTGTGCTCAAGATTTACAATACCTTGTCCTTTTGAGATGATGGTAGAGTCATATTCCATGTGGATGGGAATGCTCTTGCTGTTGTCAAGAGAATATAAAGAGTATTTGTTGTCCATCGTGTCGTTCGAAGCTCCAGAATCTATGAGTAGATTCATGGACTTTGAAGTGCTTTCCATGAGAGCATGACCTCTTTCATGCTGGTATTCCCGATCTTGATTTTATTTCCTCCAAAATATTTTTAGAATATTTATGTTATTTCTATCAAGGAGAGAAGTAGCTTCATCAAGATTCCTTTTCAAGCAGGCATGTTTAGGGTGGAAGCCCTTCCCGTAGTATGAACACTTGAATTTTTCCTTTTCATGGTGGCCTTTTTTTTTGTTCTTCTTTGAGCTAGAAGGCTCTTCTTGCTATTGGTTTTGAACTTTTGGATTAGGAGCTTTGAATTTGGTTTTAGGGTTCTTTTGCTACTTTCCTTTCCCCTTCAAATCCTTGGGTCCCAAAGCAAAGAGAGCTTGATCATGGGAGGATTTGATGATCCCCATTTGGATAAGCTTATCACGCTCTCTTGTTAGGGACTCATTGAAAGCATTAAGTGAAGGAATATTCCATACAGGGGTTGTGACATTCCCTACACAGAATGTAGAAACAAACATCGAATAGTTAGCTCCAAGTTTTGAGAGAATGGCAAGGATGAGCTGATCATCCTCCTTCTTCACTTCACACTGCTTCAGCAAAAGGACTATATGCTTGAATTTTGTGAAAAAATCATTAAGGGTCTCAAAATTTCCAAGTTGAAGATACATAAACTCGTTTTCAAGATGATAAACCATCAAGTCATCCTATTTTCCATACAGGGAGGTAAGTTGGTCCCAAATCTCTTTTGGAGTCTTCAATCCCAAGAGGTGGAATAGAAGATCCTTGGATATAGAGAGCCACAAGAAACCAAATGCTTCATATTTCTTATTCAAGAATATAAACTTGTATATAACATGAGTAGGATCTTCTTCTATGTCCATAGTGACCCGGTAGAGTCCTCTGGCATGTAGATGGATCTCCATGTCTCCTTTCCATTGATGGAAATTGAACGTAGTATATCAAATTATTGTAGCGAATAAAGTGAGACTGTAAAAACTACAAAATAAAACAATAAAGTCACCGTAAGTTCAAACAACCTACAAATTTTAGGCTTTCATCACACCCATCATAATCAATTAATCAAGCTTGATCAACAATTCCTTAACATTGGGTATTAAGTGGTAAGCCTTTGCTTTTGGTGCAGTTCTAGAATTTTGAGCTTTTGCTCAATTTTTCATGCAAGATCCGTCAAAACCATATTTTTTAGAGAATGAGATTCATCCCGCCATGAGATCTAATACCATATTAATATGTCACAGTAATCTAGATACTAAAACACAGTCTCATAAGATATTTCAGACAATTAAGCATGAAAATGGCATAATGGTGATGCAATAGGAGTAGCAGCTCTGTATAATCAATAAATAATGAGTAATACAATACAATAGTAATGCATGGTGCATGAATGCCAAGACAATTCAAATAATCAAGGAGTTCATTTGAATTTCATGGATGTGTGTAGCTTAACTGAATTTTAGCCATGGTCAGCACACATAGTTAACCACCAAGCTAATCAATAATTGATTCTCACACTAAGTCCTAACTGAATTGGAGTGCAATAGATGAATGATTCTAACTAAAATTGACTCATCACATGTAACTGCATGTCCAATTTAAGGAGGTAGCACATCCATAACTCCAAGTAGCTCTGATGGAGTTAATTGAAGTAAACATGTCATCAGAAGTGGTTGTAGATGCCAGTTTTAGCTCCAATTCATAAATATTTACCATAAATAATCAAATAATGAATGGAGGTGCCTTCACAACTCATATCAACTTATTGTAACAATCAGCTAGCAATTAGGTGCATTTATGACACTTAGATCACCCCAGAAATGCTCCATGTTTGAAGGAGGAAGCCGAGTTAGCCTCCCCGGATGAAGGAGAAGGCTTAGATGGCCTCTTTGACTGAAGGAGGGTGTGGGTGAGCTCATGTTGATGTCATAGTGTGCTCATCTGATGCCAAGTAAGTCAATTAAACTTAGGATAGTGGGTAAAAAGGCCAAAATTGACCAAATAAGTGTGCATGTTGGGTAAATGCCTCCAGCAACATTTATGTGGGTGTCAAACCTTCTCATGCATAATGACCATATCCAAGGGTTCCATGACCCTAATAAGTTCTACATAGGAATCAATCTCTTCATCAAAGGTTCCAAGTCTTCATCAAGTCATTAATGGCCACATCATCACCTTTAAGGACCATTAATCCATCAAATGTGTGTCCAAGCGCTTCTTCAGTGCTTCTTAATTAATTAAGGGGATTCATAGGATTCTTCAACCACCTTAACCACACCAGGAGACCTCAAAGGGTCAAGATCCATCATGACATCACATGTGGGGTTGCTATACCTTCTCCTGCGGTAACATGAAACCATCAGAGCATGAATGACCACATAATGGGTCATTAATTCTTTTCCAAACCATATAGGGCTTCACCATAATCCCTAAAGGCTTTGTAACCATATCTAGGGTCTTCAACACCATCAGCAAGGTCTTCAACATCTTCAGCAAGGTGGTGGCTACAAGATCCATCCTTGTGCGTACATGGACCTTGTCAACTAGGAAGGCGGTTCTTCAAGGAACAAACTGACTTTGTAATGGCTCCAAGGAACTGCAAGTGATACTTGGGCATCAATGACAACCTATGGAGACATTGCAAGTCCATGTTGGCATCAATTAGAATTTCGTCAACAATACCCCCCCTTTGTCATTGATGACAACAACTCATTCTATCCCTGTGAGCTTGCTCTCCTTTTGTATTCATCTCTCCCTTTGTGTTTATATTTACCCCTTTGGAACCAATGGAAAATGGTGACCAAATATATGTATCTGAAACCTATTATTAATAAACACGATCCTAGGACATGTATGTATGTTTCGAGTAACCATCCTTTATACTTCGAGTTCTTCCTCCATCCTTATGAAGTCAAGGTGTGCTAAGGTATTTGAGAGACCCGAGGATTCTCTTTCCATATGGAATCCATCCTCATTGCTTCGAGCAATCTATCCTATCTGTAACAGTTCGGTCTTTTTCATCCATACTTTCTTCTTGGAATATGTGCTTTCAACATTTGTTCCCTCATTTGTACTAGATTTCCTTGATGAGTTGTATAGGATACTTCTCAAGGGTTGCTTCCATGTACTCAAAAAATCTTGATCTTTTTTCCCAAGTCCAGTGTGACTATAACACCTGATCATATGGCACTATACAACAATGTGACCAAAATTATTAAATGTCCAACACCTGGCTGAGCTGTTGGAACTGCCAACACTTCTTTGATCAACTTCAGTTCTCCATGCCTAAGATTCTCCCTAACTATAGGAATTTCTCTTCTTATCTTGAAATATTCCTGCATTAGTATTCATTCAAGGTTCATTGGTTTTTCTTGTTGATGTCCATGCAAGACTCCTCCTTGGTTGACTTCTTTGAGTTGCACATTCTTGGGCTTTGTGACCAAAACCACTAAATGTGTAGCATGTCAATGTGTGACAGGTGGAAGCAATATGTACAACTTGGTTACATGTCAAGCATTTACATTTTTCATTGGGGCTTCCAACCCTTCTTCTTCCATATAATGTACAATCCAAAGCCTAATCACCAAAGTTAGAGTAAGATTAGCAATAACCGATAAATCCACTTTCATACCTAGGTCTTGGAGTTGTTTATTTTATGAGTAATCCTTGTTGCATTATTGAGCTTCCAAATTATTTGTTTTCATGTGCAGGTGCATGGGGAACAACTTTGGATGTTGATAGACCTGCTTCTGAAGTCTTAGGAGACCAAGTGTCATCTTCATATTTCTCTTTCTCCTTCTTGTAACCAAGACCAGGTTTGTCACGTAGATATATTTGGAAATCCAAGATCTTATCTAGGACAAACAGACTATCCCTGAAATTGAAAAAAACATGATTCTTTTCACCTTTCTTCTGGAGACCAACTACCTCCATTTCCAACCTTTGGATTGTCTACTCCTTTTGTTCCAACTAATTCTTCATGGTTTATTTTATCCTTTTTTCTTCCTCAAGCTCAGTCTCCAAATCATGACTGATCTCCCCAGTTTCTTCAACCTCTTATAAGTCTTCACTAGGTTCTTCTTGTTCTTATTTTTTATAGATCAATTCAATATTTAGTCGTTCAACTTCAACATCCTTTTCTTTCACCTGATCCCGCAACTCTTGATCCTTGTGTTTTAAATTCACAAGGAACACTTTAATTTTCATGGTCTTATGCTAATATTCATTCAAAGAAAAAAATATTTTCTTTTTGAACTTCGTGAATTCACTATGGTTCATATTTACTGTGTTCATGACCCAATATCCTCTAAGATCAATATTTAACAACATGATATGTATCTCATGCGCAACCTTTGATAGCCCTTCATCCTCATCTACAAGAAATTTCTCAATTTCATCACACAAGCTATCATTAGAATTACAAGAGTCCATACCTTTACCGAAGTGCTCTTCTTGCTTGTATTCTTCTTGATTGATCTCTTTTAGGGGCTTGTCTTCTGATTCCCAATATGTATTTTTTGGGTTTTTTTATTTCCTTCTGATACTCTCTCTCCAACTTGAACCATATATATTTGTCTAAAGTGTACTCCCCTACACTTTCCTTCACTGAGTTGGGAAGTCCATCCATGAGGAACTTCAAGGTTGCAGTATTGTCCTTCTTTGCTTCCTTTTTCATAGCTAATTTTCCCTTCATATTTGATGGAGCAGGTGGATTGATCACAATCTACCAAATGCCAAATTTCTTCAGATATTCCTTCATCTTGATCCTCCAATCGAAATAGTATGTAACATCAAGTACATGCATGTCATTACTTGATGACTCTGCTTTTTCTTCCATTGTGTCTCCATATCTCCTTCAAGATTGCAAGGCTTGTGACGAATGCCTGCTCTGATACCAATTGTTGGACACAATGGTCATACTGAGGGGGGATGAATCACTCTAAGAGAAATAATAAATTTTTTACCTTATTTTAATCAATCAGAGTATATCAATCATTATGTTATCAATTGCATAATCAAATTCATCATGAGGCATAAACACAACATCACAGGAAAAGAGACAAAAGAATATATGGAATTTTGATCTTTATTTATTTTACATGGAAGACACAAATATTCTCGATTACAATTAGCACCAACTGGTGAAAAGAGCACCAACTCTCATAACATGACCCGACCTAGTTTTCTTATCTCCAACTAAGAAGGGTTTGAGGATTCCAATCCTCAAGTGCAAGATTCTTCTTGCAAGCAATCATATGGATCTGCTACACAACCAACCTCTGCTCTACAAATCAATCTCATCACTTCATTGGTCAACACTTCTCATCACTCTGCTAGTAAACATTGGTCATTAATATCTAGTCAATCTGCTCATCAATCTCTGGTCAATCTGATCATCACTACTACTCAACACTGCTTCTAATCATAGTTGCTCATCATTGCTGCTCATCAATGCTACTCAAGTATCTTTGCACATCAACTTTGCTTATCACTATTGGTCATTATTTTCTAGTCATTAGTATTATTGGTTAAGTTGGTCAATCTTCTCATGTACACATCATTGTAGACCTCATCATACACAATTACTATACAAATAATTCTACTCTTCTTTCACTGAACATAATGCATACATCTGCATGCATCATCATCATAGGTATGCATCATTGTCATAGGGCATGCATAATCATCATAGGGAATGCATCCTCATCATCAAATCTGCATCATCATTCATATCAGTGTGCACGGTTTATGCATCATCATCAGCAATTATACATCATATTGCATAGGAGAGAATCATTGTACTATGGTATGCATGTACATCATATTGTATAGTAGTGCATCAACATCATAGAGTGTACACCATTAAAGGATGCATTATAATCTTAAAGTGTATCATATCATAGCATTAATGTATGAAACATCGTCATCATAGCCTCCATAATGACTCCAAATATATATACCAATATAGAGGCTCACATACTAATATCAAAGATGAACTGTGCCCTTGAGAGACATGTTCCATTACAAGAAAAACCCAAAAGTATGAACCATACCTTTTCGAACATCACAAGATGAAGAAACAATATAAAAACCAAAAGAAGCTTTATATCCTGTCACCACATAGCCCTCGTAACAAGATTTCCAACGATCCAAGAATTTTATAAGTCTGATTTTGTATGAGAAAGTTATGCTAGTTTTAGTGAAGATGCCCAGAAAAGTTTCCTCCACAAAGTTTCGCACATTTTTCCTATAGTTGCAAAAGACCAAAAAGAGAATTGATTGACATAAACAAATGATATGTTTGATATTCTATTTATAGAAGTTGTGGAGAAAGTTAGTACTTCAAACTGAGGCCGTATGCAATTCAAAATTACAAATCAAAGACGATGGGATTTATATATAAGAAAATACAAAAAAGTAATAGATATAATTGGCAGTACCTCTTAAGGTGAGTACCTAAACATATATATATATCAGTGTCACCTATGAGTTTACACCAAGGCTATTTATATAAGAAGGTGATATTTATACCTAAGCAAATACAGAAGAGTAATAGATATAACTGGTAGTCCCTTTTAAGGTGAGTACATAAACACATAGATCAAAGTCACCTATTTAGTTAGAATTACTTATATAATTACTATATAGTTATTAGTATTTTTTAAGATGTACTATTTATGTAGATACGTGTTTATATTTTAAAATTTAGAATGGAAAAGTAAGTATGATTTTTCTAAATTGCATGAATATGAGATAATATGGTTGTTATTCAAAATTCAAAGAATAAAAATGGTAGTCGATGCACGAATGCATCGATAACTTAGGTAGTTCATGGAAAATAACAAGAATAAGGTGGGTGATAACATGCAACTAGGCATGAAAAACTTGTAGATGAATTATTAAAAAAACATATGAAAAATAACTAGTAGTCGATGCATGGATGCATAGATAACTTAGGTAGTTCATGGAAAATAATGAGAAGAAGGCGGGTGATAACATATAACTAGGCATGGGAAACTTGTAGCTCAACAATTATAATATATATATATATATATATATATAATTGGTAGCTGATGCATGGATGCATGGATAACTCATGTGGTTCATGGAAGATAATGGGAAGAAGATGGGTGATAACATGTAGTTAGGCATGGAAAACTGGTAGCTAAACTTGTTTAGCTAGAAGAATTTCTAATAGATAGATCAATTAGGTATTGGATTGAGTTTTAAGTCTATTTAAAGGAGGCTAGGGGTTAGAGAGAGAATACAATTGAGGAAGCTAGGAGGAAAATAAATATGACAATTGAGAGGTGAATAAGAAAATAGAAAGGGGATTGATATAGGTGAATAGGAGAATCTGGTAAATTTCTTGCTTCTTCTTCTTCATGCCTGTCATGTAAATTTTTGTATTGCTTATTTGTATAAAGAATGCTACATTTTTTCCAACAAAAAATTAAAGTATCTAATGACTATGTTTTTGTTTCTTGAAACACATAAAATAAACAATACATGTAAGCATTGATACACAATTTACAAGATATGTATGGTCCCATTTTTGTGATGTAAGATATACATTGCTTACAATATTGACCATCTTTTGATTTTGCATAAACTAAAACTCATCCAAAAGCCTTTATGTTCACAATTCAATATCAATTAATTTATCCCCCCAACAGGTGCAAGCTTTGGTTTCTTTGCACCGAGAGGACCGAGGTACTATGCAACCTAGTATAGTATGGGGGAGATGTTGTAATGTAACGTAACGTTACATTATCAAAAATAAAAAAAATAATTAAAAATAATAATATCGAATCATAAAATAAAAAATTCTAAAAGGTATTTAAAAAATCTATGCTAACATATCAAATACAAAATTAAAACTTAAACCCAATCTAAGAAAGACAAAGATCAAATTTATTGAATTAAAAAAAATATATATATTATGCCTTTTAAAATTGCATCCTTCTTTATAGTTAATAAATCCAAGTTTAACATAGTTATATATTACTCAGTAGCTTAAATATCGAAATTATATTAAACTAGATTCTATTTTCCACCTTTGTTTAATACTTTTATCCGTAAAATATGTTAAATATACTAATATACTAGTTTTATTCATAAGATTGTTTTATCTTCAATTTATTGTTTTACTGATGTAATCAAATTTTCATTGATATAATTTGTTTTCAACTTGAATGGATACTGTGTTCTTATTGGTACACATACCAATGAACTCTAAATGTGTGATGACAATTTTAAATGTGTACTGACAATTTTATGTTATTTAAAAGTACTTTGAGAATGAGCTATATTATCTGACACTACTTTGAAAAGGTTTCCTTTGTGGCTAACTTTTAGAGTAAGAATATTTAAGCATTTTTCAAAAGCTTTAAAAAACCCAATTGTTTTTGCTTGTTTTTGCTAACTCTGAGTTGAATTAACCTTGTCTCTTCACTTATGATCACTCTACATTAGACAATCAATGCACGGACTTGAATTCTTATATGGAAGACATATAATATCCCATGTTTTGTTATAGTTATGAGGATCATTATTCTGCATTTTCAGTTTATCATTGTTTATTTTTTATTTTTTTTATTATTGATGGTTTAAGCCTTGAAGCAACTTAATATATTTATTAATACAATTATTTAATGTATAATAATTTTCTGTTATTAAAGATAAAATTTAAGGTTGTTTATTTATGTATTTTTTTAAATTATCTATATATTAAAAGTTATTTATGCATCAACTACTAATTATAAATGGACCAATTACCACTTATTCATGCATCAATCCAAAAAAACATAAATATTAATTACCCCAAATTTTAAAATATAAACACTTATATTTTATAATTAATTATTTTTTCAATAATGCATTCCAATGTATTAATCACTCTATTTTATTTTAAAAAATATAAACGAACATAGCAAATAAAATATAAACAAACATAAGAGTGATAATCAGAATTATTTGAAAACATACCCGTGGTGATGATCAATGATTATTTATAACTTTCTATTGAACTTTGCATCCTTCCATAGTCTCACTTGCAAGCGCTCGCTCACCCCTATTAGGATACAACTTCTTTACTTACCTTCCTAATTAGTAACTCCAAAATTCCATTGATCGAAAACTCCAACTTAAAATAAACAATACACACAAGAACTCGATGAAAAACATTTTATTGATTGTTTAAAATTATAAATAAATGAAACGTAATATATTTATAAAACAATTTATGAAAAATAATTTGAAATAAAATTAACTAGTTTTTATAAATAAATAATTATTTATTTTCCTTTATGTGGTATTGGATTCCAATAAGGTTTGTATCTAAGTCACTTGAGACATGGACACGAGACATGGGGATTTGAGTGTTCGACATGGACACAGTGACCCCTGGAATCAGGACACGTAGGACACGTTTATATATATATATATTAAAAATATAGACATATAGATCCAAACTATTACAAATATTCAATAGAAATCAAAATCAATGCACATTTAACATTAGTAATTACCCATTTAAATCCTTCAAATCTTCTTCACCTGCACACCAAACACACTTTAGAATCCTCTCCACACTTGCAAATGATAAAAAGAAAGTGAAAATTTTGATTTAAAGCAATTCTGGGTGTTTTTTTAGTGGAAAACGTGTCCTGTTTTCCAGACACGCATTGACAGTCCTCGGACACGCATGTCCGAACACAGTACATGCTGAAAAGATGTGTCAGACACGCTATTGTAGCTTGTCTATGTCCGACACGTGGACACGGGACACGCAAGCGCTTTTGGACGTGTCTGATTTCATAGGTTTGTATGTGGTCTATGTTTATGGATTTAAAAGCGCTCCAGCTGTCTTTCTTTGAGTCGATGATTCCTGCATAAAATATTACTCACACATGGAGGAGTACCCTTGAGAATAGAGATGTTTTGGGAGTTTCATCCATGTTGGAATCTTTATGAATTGTTCTTGGCCCAAACACAAGAATTTGTATGCAAAGCTAGATAATCTGCATTTTAACTTACATGAGTGTGAAGGGAAGGTTAATAATGTTAATAGCAAAAGCATAAATGGAAAATAAATTTAGAACAATCACATTAATAAAATAAATTTTTTATGTGGTAACGCCTTTTAATAAAGAAACATCTATGGGGTAATAGAGTCGGTAATTTTATTATTCAAAAAAGGAGATCACAATACACACAATAAGCTTATTTCTTTTTACATTTACATGCTTACATATATATCCTTCTTTTCACAGTAAATAAACAAACTTTATTAATTACATAAACAACCCAATTCTATTTTGGGTTAATATGTTTCGACAATAAGCAGAATAATAGGAACTATCTATATCCTCTCGTTGTATAAACTATGGAAGATGAACAACCATAGCCTATTTTGAGGTGAATTGGTTGTCACCATTTTCAACACTATCCATCTTGACAACAATTTACCTGACCCATTTCTCTTCTTTATTCATCACCCTTCCTATAAAGAAAGAGAAGCCATGCACCACTGCAAATTCTCTAAAAGACTGGTTCCATCAACATGTCTGCACAATTTTCTTGAGTATGGAACACTCCACCTCCATCAGTAAATTGTTTTAAAAAATGATGTCTTGTCCCATTTTTATAAGATGGACTATTAGTCAAATACACAACACTTTGACAAACATAGAACACCTTACCCTGTGCTTGTCCAAACTTACCGAATAAACCCTTGCATTCATATGAGACATTAGATGAGTTTTGTTTCATTTTATCCAAAACACCTCCAAATTTTAATCATAATAACCACATAGTAAATCACCACAACAATTGTAGGTGATACTCGTGCCTCTAAGATACCGAAGCACCCATTTTACTACTTCACCTAAATTTTCCATATGTCTGACAACATCAACTTCATGTGAAATATTTAATATTAACCATTTCATTGCATACATCAAACCTCGTATTGAACTATAATATGGTGTATGAGACATAACCTTTTCTTCCTTATGTCTAAGACATATACTTGAAGAAATCTTATGATGGAAATCTATAGAAATATTTACTGGTTTCACAATATTTATATTGAAACTCATCACTATATTTTTCGTAGTCTTGTATTCTAATAACCAAATCTTACCATCTTTTGTCGTATTTGTGTACTTCTATGTCCAATATTTGTTTTTCCGCTCCTTGATTCTTCATCTGAAATGTCATATGCACACGAACCTCTTACATGCTGATTTCAACAATGCTCTTGCTGGAAAGAAGCATATTATCCACATACCATGAATATCATCATTAATACCTTTAAAATAGACAAATCCTGGTCTTACGTCCCTTATGGAATTGTTTCGTAAGGGCTATGAAAGAATAAAACATCTTGTACAATAACTTGGGATCCATCAAGCCATATACCACCATACAACATGACTTAATTATGAGTAACTTCTGATTGTTCCATAAAATCTACATCTATGTAAGTGTTGATTTTTTGGGAAGTAGGATCCCACAATCTACATCCCTTAACTTCCTCAACACAACCAACAAATATAAAATACAAGTAGAAAAAGTAAAAGAAATATTTTAACACTAAAGTGAACTTGAATTTTACAAGTACACGCAACCCTTTCTTGCTCATATGAACTAGTTGTTGATGGCGTGAACAAGAAGATACATCTATTTCCCCATATGCTGCTTTATTACTTCCTTCTAGCTTTTAAAGATTCCCAATATTTATATCCTTCATCATCACTAACTACCTTTCAACACTTTTGGTTACCCAACTTGACTTGTATACTTGTAACCACTAGAATCCAAAAATCTTAATGAAATCAAATTCTTCTAAAGCTTGGGTACATATCTCACATTCGTCAACCTTCTTACAATACCATCGAACATCCTGATTCTAATGCTCCCAACCCTAACAGTTTTACAAGAAATACCATTTCCCATAAAAGCAACACCTTCATCAACATATTGGTAAGAATTGAACCAAGCTCTATATGAACACATATGATGGGAAACACCAGAATTTAACAACCATCCTTCCTAATATTGTGAAATACTAGAAACACATAAAGCTTCATCAATCATACCTGAATCTGTCTTAGCCAAATTTGATTCCTTTTTGGCATTCTCCTCGGATTCTTTTCTTTTCCAACAATCTTTCTTGAGATTCCCTACCTTCTTGCAGTACCGATACCTTCCTCTACCCTTTTTTCCTATTGACTTAGATTTGGATGTGCGTCTCAAATTCTCCCCTCTTTTTGTAGACCAACCTATATCCACTATTTCTTTTGATGTTGATGTTTTTGCACTAGTTTTTCCCATCACCTCCTTAGACAATAAAGACCCACAATAGTATCAGAATCAAAACTCTTTGTTGTGCTAAAACACATATATGTGACATGTGATCCCAGGTGTTTGCAATGGAGCTTGTACTTAAACTGCAGAAGTGCAAATCCCATACATCTCAAGTTGACAAACTTCATATTTAAAGAGTAATTGCATTTCATTTCAGATTTGGAGAAAGACAAGTGGTCAAGAGCTAAGATCTCATAACAGGTATACCACAACAGGGCTTTGTTATTCCAAGGAAACAAATTTAAAGACTAGAAGAAATATACATACACATAAATGAACTTGGGTAATCCTTCTAAATACATAAATTACAAACTTCATTTATATAATATGATTTAAAATATTCTAAACAGAAACACTTTCTGAGAAGAATGAATTATGAACACAATGACAGGTTACAAGAATTCAAGATAAAAACTTCATCATAAATGAATTCATAAACTAGAATAAATAAAATATCTTTAAATTTTATTCACAATTTAGTAATAGTTAAGCTAACTCACATTCTGTATACAAATCATCTTCAAAATGGTATTTTAAATGTAACTTACAAAGATACAAAGATTTATTGTTGTGACTCCAGCATTCACTCTCTCAACCCTCACCAAAAACCAACATATCTCCCCTTTATCATTTGATTAATTACATTTGTAATAAATTACATATATAAAGACAGTTTCCAGATCTAAAAGTCTAGGGTCGAATATGCCATAAATACCAAAATCAGATTCTGATGGAAATCAGAAAAATTTCTCGAAAAAGTGGCCTCAAATAGCCACCTGTATTTGTTAAACTGTGACAACTATTTAAATTCTAAGAGTTATTTTTGTGAATAGATCTATGATGAAAAAAACCCTCTTTTGTTTTTTAAAAATTCCTATCCAATTGAATGTAATACGCGCCTAAATATAATAATAAAAACATGAAATTATTAAATTTTAAGACCTGGAAAAATAAGCCATAAAGATGCATTCGAACATTTCAAACCATGAAACCTGTTGCAAAACTGAGGGAGGTTTTTGTGGACGAACCATATATTGAAAAAAATATCTTTGTCTTTTCTAAAATTCACTTCCATATCCTCGTAATAGGTGTCCAATGATATGACTAAAACAGAGAATTAAGACATTCTGATAGCGTAAACATATACACCATCTTTACAATTCATTGACGGAATGTTGTAAGTTTGGAAATTTCATCAAACTTTGGACAACTCTCATACAATAAAGTTCAAAACCATGAGAACTTGAATTATATTATACCATTAGAAGAGATTACTTAAAATATAAAAGGCAAGCTATACTCATTAATAAGAAGAAAACACATTAAAATAAACCTAAGGGGTATCAGGTAATATGGATTCAAGCACACTTAAAAGACTCAAATCAAACATTTTAAGGGATTCAAAAGAAAACAAAATGATATGAAAAGGAAAAGTATAGGTTACAATTTTAGTGCTAACAGCTAGCTCCATTTGGGGATGAAGGCCTCCATGTGAGGCTCCAAGTACCTAGTAGTTCGAGTTTCCTTACTCACCGGGCTATGGATTCATCTGTTCAACCAGCCTCTGTAACACTTCCAAAATATACCACTTATTCAAACAAACTAATAAACTACTACAAACTAACTTCATTATACAAGTATGATAATATTGTGCAAATTGAAGAAGAGCAAATGCTCAGGAAGTGACCTTATTACCTATGGTACCCTATTCTAACTAGATCTCCAATTTACTCAAGTAAATGTAAATTTCCACAACAACCATTCAAGTAACTCCATCACTGAAATAATCCCATCTTTGCCACTGGTTAATAGATAAAAACGAAAATATAAGAGAAACCACAGATACTCCTTCAGAAAATCATGCTCACCCACTAGTACCGATGAAAAGATGAAATACAAAATCATCAAATAATTTGAAATATATGACTCCAATAAAGTTGCTACTGGATATTCAAAACCATGATAAAAAAACGTGTTGATTTAGACCATATGACTGCTAATGCATACATTCCCCTTTGTTGGGAAAGAGGTGACCTCGTTTTTTTGATATCAACTCTTGATCATGAAGACTGATGGTTTCCTCTTCAAAAAAATGGTCACATGATAATTGTATAATAGGTATTAAAAAATTTCAATTATGATTAACAAAAAATATATAGTTATGAATACAATTATCCTTTACTGTTACTACATGCTCAAACTAATTTGGAAATTGATCACAAACATGATCTATATCCATGCTCATAGAAAAATATGAAAACATTGTAGAATCGAGTCCCAAATCTGAATCATAATTACACTCTACTTGTTCCTCCTCTACATGCAGGTTTCCAAAGTAGGCATGATCTTGAATCCTTTTGTAATTTCGGATGTTCTCAACTTTCATTGATCCATTTGTGATGGCCATAAATTCCTTCTATAGATGTGAAAATGAAATAGTAATAGGATGCGAATTGTCTCCATTGTCTTTTATGTCTTCGATTATAATATGATTTTGGTAAAAACCTTCAATTTCTTTTTCAAAATATGCATCATGACAACCATCTACTAGCTTATTAATATCAGTTTCCATGCATGCTAATAGAAAAAATTGCTCATAGGCATCATTCTTTGACTTTGAAACATAACTATTAATTATAGTATCTTCCAAAAAAAACTAAAGATAATGAATTAGTGTCTTCAAAATAAATTCTTACATCTAATTTGTGTTGTTTATTCTCTTCATTATATTGTTCTAATCTCCATCCCTTCCTTGATCCTCAATCTTTCTGCAAGCTAGTATATTCTCATCAACCTCTTTTGCATCTGAAAACATTTGCTACAAGGAAGATGAATTCCTCTCTCTAAGAGATAAATTTAAATCATGATGACAATGAGCTGACGCATAGTATAACATGGACACTTTTTCTGAAGGTTTGATTTCCTTAGGAATGTTGAGATAAAATCTCTAGAAACTTCGACTGAACTTAGTAATAGGATCAGTATCCTTCCTTCTCAGAGCATAAAATTAAGTTAAGTACTGATCGAAGGACCTATTCTCTCCCCATAATATTGTGAAAGCATAAATCATCCTATGAACCAATAGAAACAACCTCTATATTTTTAAACTAGAAAGCATCATCTCTAGCCAAATATTTGGAAAATAACCTCATAACAACATCCTCATGCATAATCTCAAAACTACCAATGAAATTGTGGAAATATTCCAAGTCTTTTTCTGCTGTGATATGATCTTATCTAGTAAACAGAGAAAAACATTTTGAAAACTTGGGAGGGTAAGGATGAAGAGTATATGACAACTTAAAAGATTTAAAAAAATTCCCTCTATTTTTTTACTAAACATCAGTGGATCGAGGGTGAGGTTCAAGAGGCTCATTGTAAGCTTCAAAAATGATGATAGAAGGTAGTGAATAAGATTTATTATGTATGGGAGGTCAATGATAATTACATTCAGGAGAGATGGCTATATGTACATCATGTTGCACATGTATTTCAAATGAAGGAATAAGATAAACATCAATAATGCAAGAAGAATGCATACTTTTTTCTTCCAAAGAGAGTTATGAAGGTTTATGATCTTCAGAGTAAACAAAACAAAGAATGATTCTTCTGACATGCAATGGGAAAGACAAGAAAAATCTTATGAACAAGAAAAAAATCTCATGGAGGAAACTAATAAGCTAATTCCTAGCTTTTCACTTACATCTCTACATCTTTCAGTCAGCAAAATTGTTCTTCCAATGGAGTCTTATGATTGTGGAGTCAGCCGGTGAAATATTGTGTAGTCAATATCCTGTATCTATCTTTTTTTCACCATCAAAAGACAGAATTACTCAATATACTTCAAGGAAAACAAATTCGTTCCTTCGTTCCCTAAAAAAGATGTCAGAAAATGTTTGCACTGGAATTTATACTTATATTGAAGAAGTCAAAAGCCGATACATCTCAAATTTCAATTTGAAAATTCATATTTAAAGAGTGATTGCATTTCATTTTAGGTTTATAGAAAGATAAATGATCAAGAGCTAAGATCTCATAACAGGTATACCACAATAGGGCTTTGATATTCCATGGAAACAAATTAAAATGCTAGAATAAATATGCATACACATAGATGAACCAGGGTAATCCTTATAAATACATAAAGCATAAATTGTATTTATATATTAAGATTTAAAATATTCTAAAAAAAACACTTTTTAGGAAGAATGAATTATGAACACAATGACATGTTACAAGAATTCATGATAAAAATTTCATCATAAATGAATTCATAAACTGACATAAATAAAAAAGATTTAAAATTTATTCAGAATTTATTAATGGCTAAGCTGGCTCATATGATGCATATAAATCATCTTCAAAATGGTATTTAACACATAGCTTACATAGATACAAATAGCTCTTGTTGTAGCTCCAACATTCACTCTCTCAACCCTCACTAAAAATCAACAAATATCCCCTTTACCATTTGATTCAATAAATTTATAATAAATTAAAAATATGAATAGAGTTTCTAGATCCAAAACTCTAGGGTCGAATATCCCAAAATAGCAAAATCAGATTCTGAGGGAAATCTGGAAAATTTATGAAAACAATGGCCTGAAATAACCACATGTATCTGCTAAACTGCAACATTTCTTTAAATTTTGAGAGAGGTTTTAGTGAGTTGGTCCATGATGAACACAAACATATTTTTGTTTTTAAAGATTACTCTCCAATTTATTTGAAGACGTGCTCAAAGACAATGACAACAACAAAAAAACATTAAATGTTAAAACCTAGAAAATAAGCCATAAAGATCCATTTGAATGTTCCAAACCATGACAGCTATTGTAAAACTGAGGGAAATGTTTTTGAATGAACCCATTCTTGAAAAAAACCTCTTTGGGTTTTTTGAAATTCACTTCCATATCCTTGTAATATGTGTCTAATTATAATGACTAAAACAAAGAATTAAGACATTTGTAAACATATACAACATCTTTACAATTCGCTGCTAGAATGCTGTAAGTTTGAAAATTTTATCAAACTTTGGACAACTCTCATAAAATAAAGTTGAAATCCATGAGAACTTTAATTATATTATATCATTAGTGGAGATTAATTAAAATATATGAGCCAAGCTATAATCATTAATAAACAAAAAAACACATTAAAACAAACTTGAGGGGTATAAGATAATATGGAGTCAAGCACACTTAAAAAGACTCAAATCGAACATTTTAAGGGCTTCAAAAGAAATAAAATTGAAATTAAAAGGAAAATTCTAGTGTATAGTTTCAGTACTAAAACCAAGATTGAGGCAAGGAACATGATAATGTGATTGCACTGTCTTCTTCATCCAATCTTGCATCCATACTAGCTAATTGACAAATTAGGGTATTTAATGTATTTATATGATCAAGTATTTTTGTACATTCATTCATTCATAGAGTGTACAATTTCCTCTTAAAAAATATCCTATTCATCAAGGAATTTGTCATGTTTAGGATTTCCATTATGCTCTATAAGCATGCTCCAATCTCCTCTCAAGCAATGTCAAACAAAAATTTCATTTGGCAAGAATAGACGAATTAAACTGAGAGCTATTGTGTTCAAATATTCCCAATCCTCATCTGAAATATCTATAGGTTTCTTTTATTTACTCACCAAATCATTTTGTAATCCTTGTTTCACTAACGGATCCCACATCTTCAATTTCCAAAACTCGAAGTTGTTTTTCTTGTTTAATTTAAGTATGTTAAATGTACAAAATCAGGAGTCATTGTCCATGGTACTTGCGTTGCATCAAGTCTAGAACTTATGTTGTATTAATTTCATAACACTCCAACAAATCCTAGAATTAGCGTCCCATTTAGCATCCCTTTTTAGTGTAATTTGTTTTTTACATTGAGTGGTCAAACTAGACGCTAAATGGGATGCGTCATGGAAAAAAATTAAAGCATCCAAAAAAACATATTTATTTTCTTCCTAGATAGAATCCTTTATGACTTCCAAAATAGTGTCTATTATTTTTCTTCCAAAATAGTATCCAACTTTGCTTCCTAAACAACGTTGAGGTTTGCTTCCTAAATAATGTCTTATTTGGCTTCCTAGGGAGTGTTTGATTTTGCTTGTTAAATGACATCCCAATTAGCACCATATTTGCATCCTTAATAGCACCATGTTAGCATCCAAATTAGCATCCAATATTGCATCAAATTTTTTCTACCACTTTAGCATCCCATTTTGCACCATGTTGTACTTGCAAATATGTGCCAATTTTTGCTTCCAAATTTGCACCAGTTTTTGCTTCCTTTTTTGCATCATGTTTTTCTACCAAAATGATGCAAACTATTTCTTCTATTGTTGCACCATATTTTGCTTCCTATGTAGCACCATTCTTTCCATCCAAAGTAATGTCTTATTTTGCTACCATATCAACGCCATGTTTGGCTTCATCATTAGCGCCATGTGTTGCATCCTTTTTAATGTCTAGTTTCACGTATTATTTTGCTACCATATCAAATCCATGTTTGGATTCATCATTAGTGCCACGTGTTGTATCTTTTTAATTCCTAGTTTCACATATCTAATTTTTTGGTCACTAAATTAGTTGTTTTTAGTAATTTTATATACGAATTTTGGTTTTTTGTTTTGTAACTTATCTATCATTGTTTGGTCACTTATCTCCTATTTTTTGGTTACTAATTTAGTTGTTTTTAACCGATAATATATAATATCATTAGGGTAGGGAGGAATTGAACCACCAACCTCTTGCTTGTAAGGTAGATTCTCTTCCATTGAGCTAGCATCCTTTAATAATTTGGGAACCTAAATTACATAGTCCTCTATAATGATAAAAATGATCAATACACAACTTTGAGTATCTAATGGTTAAAAAAGGATGATAGATTTTATAAGTTCACAATATATGATCAAGTAGGTTATGAAATCCATAAACCTTTTCTAGGAATTTTGAACAAAACTCAATAAATTGGCTTAATGGAATTGAGAAAATCACTATTCCCTAGCAATCGTAAGTGCGCCACTATATGATACCTATCAACAACAATTATCTTAGTGTGGATGCCAAGGATATAGTTGATAAGCATGATCATCCTAGATCCATTTATAAGTGGAGCAATAAGGAGAATCAAAAGATGATGATCAACCCAATAGTTGGTGTTTCACGTGGATCCTATCCATCAAGGGATGAGCAAAGTTCTTTCTTCCATCAAGCTAGTAAGTATCCACAAGGAAAAATGGCTAGGATATATCGTGATTCCAATTCATAATGTTTATTCGCTTCCCAAAATGATGTTGCAGTGCTTGCACTGGGATATCTACATGATCCCTAACAACATTGGATATAAGCATATTCATGGGGCTATAGAGTATAGGATGAGGCTGTCTTTTTATCTTTTTCTTTGGAAAACTAGCCATGATTTGAAACATTGGGAGAAGGAATAGAATTGGATATACTTAAAAAACTACACATTAGAGGAAATTTGAGGTCTAAAATGGGCCTCCTAAGAAAAATAATAAAATATTAGTTATTACTTTTGGGGGAAGAAGGAAAAAAAACTGCTTTTTTTGTTCGTATTTTCAACATATCTCCCTATGTTTTTACTCAAATTCCGAATGCGGAAGATTGTTGGATGCGGAATTTAATTTCACATCTAACGATTACCCACACTGCATACATTTTACAGACCCCTCTACCCCAAAAATAATAAATTCTTGAAAAAACGTGATGATGATGTCATCATCACATTTTTTAGGTATTTCTTATTTTTGGGGTAGCGAGGTCTGTCAAAAGTATGCAGTGTGGTTACTTGTTGGATGCAGAATTAAATTCCACATTCAATGAGATCTCCTGCTTGGAATTTGAGTAAAAAATAGAGAGATATGTTGAAAATACGAACAAAAAAAGTAGTTTTCTTTTATAACAAATATGTCAATTCAACCATTATGGTTGACATATTTTATTGAAATTCTATTGGTTCCTGAATTTAAACTCACAAAATTTATTGTTGGCACGTTTTCTTATAAGGCCCATTATAGACCCCAAATTTCCTCTAATGATCATGACAGGGCATACAACTCTACTGCATAGTCATTGTGCAGATGTTGGAAATGGGTATAACTTCCTAAGGACTATGAATGGAATCCATTTAAATATGAATGTAAAACCTTCCATGTTACAGGAATACTCGATGGCAGTAAGCTTATTGTTTCTAACATAAAGAAACAAAGAAATCCAGAAATGGAAGGTCCAAGGGGATACACATAGCATTAGAATGAAAAATCAACACCCTAAAGAAGTTCCATCTAGATTTTGCATTGTAAATAAGAAAGCATTCATAATATAGACAAAATTGACTGTGATCTTAAAATAGGTCATATTTCACTTACGTGTTTCACAATGTGATTACTGTATTGGTTAGGTTTCCATTTTGGTTACTACAAAAATATCTTCTCCTGAAAAAATCCATAACCTTTAGAATCCCATTATTATCGATTGGTAGATAATATCATATTTAAAGCATAAAGTTCCATCTTCAAACACTTGTTTCAATAATCATATCTCATAACAAAAGAAAGATAAGAAAAATGAGTAATAAAATCAAGAAATTACCTTTGACGTCCCAATGCAAAACTTGGTTGATATGACATTGCATACATTTGTTTACAAACACAACCTGCATCATACAACATAATGTAGTGTTTAGATATTAAGAACTAGAAAAGTGTTGCATTATTGAATACTAAACAATATTTCCCTTCAACTTGTGTAATTATTCTTAGTTACTAAGTAAGTTGCAATGGATTTTAGATTGAGGGGAGTTAAAAAAATTGTATTTCGTGTTAAGACGTGCTAGAATAAGTGACGCTCAATAATATATTAGGATCCCTATAAGTATATCTATATGTCAAATCTACAAAGAACCTATTCATGCAGTACTACAAAAATAGAAGAGCACAATGAAGTCATTTTTCGAGCAACATGATAATTATTATTCAAAGTTGTCTACCGAAACCTTTTTTAAGAAGACATTCATATAATCGTAGTTAGCTATACTCAGTTTAAATGTTAATATATTTCAATAAAGATTAAATACATATTCAACAATAAGGTCTTTCACTTCAACAACTATGACTATCTTGACTTATGTCCACCTACAGAGCAACAACATTGCCATACACTGTAATGTTGATGAGCTTAACATGAACCTACCTACATTTAACACCCACTAAGAAATGTACACTGCTCTAATCTCTACTCTCATTGTTTCCCAGGAAATGAAATGTACACTTCACTAATCTCTTAAATCACACAAAAAAATTGTATCGAGTATCATACATGACAAGTTGGAAAACTAAAATCTATTATGAAAATCATCTCAAAACAACAAAGAGTATCACAATTTTAATATATATATCCAATGTTTTCTATGACTAGGGTTTTGTATTCAAATTTGGAGAATTAAATTGAAAAAATCACCAATGCAAAAGTGAAATGATAAAATGTGTGTGAATTCTAATTTGTCTTTAAAAGTAATCCCTAGTCATTTCAAAAGTTGCAATTAAGTTAGCGTGTGCATGAAATTTAGCAAATTTCAATTTTTTTAAAGATGTCCAACTGCAGTGGCTAAGTTTACATCATTGAATTCTAACTTTAATTGCATTGCTAAATCACATAGCCTGAAATAACTGATGGTCTTTGCGACTCAACTAATGTTGAAGTAATGCCTGAGTGTCCAAATCATGTATATGTTTATCTAGACCATTTTCGGCCTTCTGTTCCTTTGCTACAGAAAAAACACCACATGGACTATATAATTAGCCAATAAATCGTCTCATAAACTAGAACCAAGTGATGCTACAAATAAATAACCAAAGTAAGCTCTTTCATTTCTCAACAGAAATAACTTAAAACACAATGCATCAAGCAATCTGCAAAAAAACTCACATCATGTGACTACCACTAATATTTTTTTGGTAACTTAAATGGATGTGTGTATACACACCTATGCTTAAGTGTATGTATGTGGTTGTGTATGTCCATATATAATATGCATATAATGAAATTTAACATTAAAGACGACGTACATAAAAGACAACCTATAGAACCTGTTCAACAACATACCAAGGCAAGAAATGCTATTTTTTCTAATGCTGGCTTGATTTCAACCCAGTTGTGGAAGAAAAGAACCCAGTAACATCTGATGATTTGTTTCTATGAGGTTTCCAAAATAGTAAAGGACATCAGATAAGATATCAGGGAAATCACACTTTATCTCTGTACTTGTATCCTGAGAAGAAGGTACATATCATCCCATGACAGGTCAAAAATTTATCCTTAAGGAATACATTTCAAATCTATTAAACAAAGCTAATTATAAACTTTTGTTCATCTTGGTACTCCATATAGTAGGACAAAGCATGCATGCTGATACAAAACATATAACTATTCTTGAATATATAAATCTATATAAATAGGTCTATTATATCAATTATTCTTGTAAGCAACAAATTGTAAAGGATTCAGGAATTATTCACATTTGCAGAAATTATGTCCTCGAGAAAATATCTATTATTATAGATAAAATGTAATAGAAACCCTACAATGTTTTAAAATATTAGCAAGAGAAAAATATTCTGACAGCTAAAATGTTACAGAACTACTAGGTATTCAAAGCTCACATTCAAGGACTTTGCTTTAACACCAAAGTTCAAAATTGTTTCTAAATAATATCGAAGGATTATTCTATGTGAAATCTGTCAAATTGAAATAAGTGAAAAGATATCACTAAATTGCAATATGCATTTCCTCTCAAAAAAATCATGACCAATGAAGCAGTTTAATTTGTCATTCTAAATAACAATGACTTTCACAATTATCCAATGAAGCAGTTTAACTCAGTATGATAAAAAAATCCATATCATAATACTTGACTAGAAACTTAGCATAACTGAAAAAGAAAGGGAGGAGCAACAATAAAGCAGCAACACTTACCCCACTTGTGATTCCTCTTATAAATAAAGGTGAAAGGGATGCAAGCACACGCTGGGAAACACTTTGGTTGGAAATTTCAGAAAAAAATTGTGTTTGAAGCTTTGTTAACAATGTCATGCCGTTGTTCTTTTCCATTCAACAATCTATTGCACAATGTGTTTTTCCATTTCAACAAATTTTTCCTCACTTACTTTCTTTACCAATGGGACAAGGATACAAGAGTAGCAAAAGAATATATTAGTCTATCATGAAAAATATGCCAAGAAAAATAAATGTAACTTCATGGTTGTAATGTTTTAGAAACTATTATAGACTCAACACACACAAAATACACTGCTATAACTATAAACTTAAAGCTAGCATTCTTTAAGATGGCTCCCATTACTGTCACAAGGTCATAACTCGAATAGCAGAGTGTGAGTTTGTTAGCTGCCCCACCCAGTGTCAAATCCTGCCAGTGAGATGTTTTTCCAATAATGGTAACATTGCCCTGCAGTGGCTTGGATGGAATATTAGCCCCCCCCCCCACTCTTATTGGCACATCTCACCTCTAGGCTGAGTCGCAATATTCCGATACATGTGACATGCAAAATGTTGCATATGCCATATATCCTATGGGGTGTAGTGGCAACCAGTTGGCTTGATACTGGGCCTAGACCAGGTCATTTTGTCCAGTTACTGATCCCTCCAGCCTTTTAGGAAAAATTATGGCTCCCATTGCTACTTTCATTAGGCATATGAATATGTCTTTGGAAAGTTCTTCCTAATTTAAATTATTGAGAAATTATAAATAATTTTCGAGAGTGTCACACAAATTTAAAAAAATTTCAATAGTATAAGCAAAATATTACACAAAGAACATATATCCATGCATGTAATATTGTATTTGTGAATAAATAAAAGGGAAACCAAATTGCAGTGTCAGTTCCATATTGGATACATGAACACTATAGTTGTATGCATTATTTAGATAAATATTTGGCTATCCAGCTAGCATCTCTTAGATGATACACAATCTTAGATGAGCAAAGCTAGATTCTTAAATGACCTTAGCCTATGATATTAGATCATTCACAATCTTAGATGAGAAAAGATAGATTCTTAAATGACCTTAGATCTTAGATCTTTAGAAATACAGTATTTGGTGATTCCACAATATTAAATGACCAATTTTGTATTTATCATATTATACAATTCATATAGATGCGGCAAGTTATTGATGCAAATTTTGAGAACAACGAAGATCAAGAGAGAAGTTTTCCTTGCATGGGAGATGTAACAATTGTTATACCAATTATGCCTAGAATATGCAAAGAAATATCAAACAAGAGTAACTATTTATAGGGATGGATTAATTTTAAAAGCAATTGCTAGCAAACAATATAGAATTGAAACAAAGAGGAAAGTATCTTTGACGTACTACCATCTATAACTAAAATGTCATGTAATTTGCACCAAAAATTTGGATTTATGAATTAAAATTATTTAGCCAGCAAAAAAAATTGAGTAAAGAAAAGAACTCCCAATAACTTCTCAGTAGTGTAGCATTCCCAGATTTATTCTTAATTTCATTGCAAGCTCAAAGATAGGATTCCATAGTTATTCTCAATAGTTGAAGAAAAGATTTAAAAGAGTAAAGAAACAACAAACCATTTTATTGCAAGCCCAGATACGTCCCCAACTACATCATCAATTTTTTGAAGTACAGTCTTTGATATTTTAATGTACAAATCATTATCTGCTTTAAATGTGTCATTTTTCAATTCATTCAACAAATCATATGTTTCCATGTATCTATAATCTTTGTCCTTCCTAGTAACCTTTTGAGAAGTAACATGAAATAACCAAATATTCTTTCATCGCAGTTTCCTACCTCTAAAGGGGAGGCATCATAAAATAAACTGAATATACATCAGCTAGTAGATTTCCCTAATGGAAATTAGACTTCAATCTAAAGCGAATTTTCATATAACCAATGACTGAAAATAAAATAATTAGAAAGTAATTTCCAACGAAATATGGATTCTGAACACATGTGTAAGTTGGAACACCACAACAAGTCAATCTCTCCATATATTCAATAAAGAAACAGATGAGTATTATGCCATTAATAGTGATGTTCAACATTTGAGAATATGATGTCTTCAATATAGCTTTAGGTTTTGATTTTAATAGTTTTCCTTTTGATGTACAACCTTTACTGATCAACCACTTGAAACTTGATGCTTTGCCTTCAGTACTCTGCAGGAGATTAATTACAAAAAACATATATGTAAATATATGCTGCAAATGACAGATTCAGAAATCTTAGAATTAGAAAATAAATTAGATCAAATACAGTTATTTGTATTGATGAAATCTTTACACGTTCAATTAAAGGAAAAGAGGAGTAGATTACAGAAATGTCTCTTAATGGCTGATGTCACTTTGTCCCCAATGCTCCCAAACTTGTTCCTGGGCCAAGAGATCCAGATCCAACATGGGGTTACCGTCATACACTTCAATCAAGTAAGAATTAGCAAGCCTCTAATAGCTTTGGTTCTGCACTGGTTGTGTCAAAAAACTTGCCGATAGATTTTTCAGCAACCTGCCTCTTGTAGTAGTCAATATCCAGGATAAGTAATATCTAGATGCAGGTTCGTGGGGAAGTTGCAAAGATCCAGGCTAGATACCTTCTGTAGGATATCTAATATTAACTAAGTACTATATTAGTTTTTCATCGAGCAGCGCCATGGGAATATAACTAATTTGTTATAGAACTTTAATAAGAAGAAAAAAAGGACAATAGAAATAGGAACTTTCAAAAAAGAAAAGCAGAGAAAATATAGGAGCCGTTTCCTTCCAAAGAAATACATTAGCCAAAACTTAACTCAGTTATAAAACTAAAGTTTACTACATCACTTTATTATAGAAATGTTGGAAGACATGTGCCACTAGTATTAATCCGAAAATACTGATGTGGTAACTGACTAGAGGGATCGTTAATATCTTATATATTTCATTGTTGACATAAAAATATGTGCGTAGTCAACTTTTTAGGTCCTGGTCCTAGCAAGCATGCCAGCTTTGGGATATGATCACCCCTTTCCTGAGACACAACCACCTACACCTTCAATTTTCAACCTACTGACATAGCTAGGATGAAACCGTGCATTACTAATCTACCTACAGCCTACACCCTTGCTCGGAATATGAAGATTATTGCTATGGTGACACTATCAAAATATACACTACTGAAAATAGCAACTGCTTGCGTGTCACTAAAAATAGTCACATTAGATTCTTTTTTTGCGAGGAAACCAGATATGTGCTCTGATTCGACATGAAATCCTTGAAACCCTAACTACTAAAAATAGCAGTGTCATAAAAATTATTGCATGTTTCCCGAAAGAGGCTCATTGGAATTGTGAGCTTGAAAAGACCAAGAAAAAATAGCTAACTCTAACATGTGGATTCTATCTGAGGGACTGTAGAAAACTGAAGGAGAAATTCCCTTGTGTTGTGTGGGGCAGGTTGGTTCCATTGCTGGTGGAAGACTATGGGGATACCCATTGTCGTTGATAGGATATTCACTCCATTCAAAATGGAAGAAATCCTGTCACTTTTTAGCATGCATGGCGTGTGGCATTTTTCTTTGCCATAGGAC
Source organism: Pseudotsuga menziesii (assembly GCA_001517045.1). Taxonomy (NCBI): domain Eukaryota; kingdom Viridiplantae; phylum Streptophyta; class Pinopsida; order Pinales; family Pinaceae; genus Pseudotsuga; species Pseudotsuga menziesii. The sequence goes on from LPNX011050076.1 coordinate 158,775, forward strand.
CAAGAGCCAGAACCATGGCCAGCGTGTGGCATTTTTCTTTGCCATAGGACCAAGAGCCAGAACCATGGCCAGATAAAATAGCATGGGCAAAGATCCAACGACCAACGATAAGTGATGATAAATCATGCAGAGATATATGCCTTGGGAGAGAAGAGCTGAAGAACAACCTCTCCAGCCCCCTGTCCAGGGCGAGGTTGGATATCATAGAGAAACGTTGTAAAGGGGTGGGTTCATTATGAAAAAAATCCAGTTTGAGTGCCCCGATGAGGTCATATTTCCTTGGACCTCCTAAAGATGCAATTTTATTATTAAAGAATGGCGAATTAGGTTGCAAAGCATGCTTGACTAAATCGCGCTTTACTAATCTACCTACATCCTTGATGAAAATTACAATCCACCTATAATTCTTACGATGACATAGGAAATGGCTTCAGTGATAGAACCAATCCCTTACATACAAAACATACCATTGAACACATACATAAGGGTTACAATGAAGATACAGAGATTAGCAATAGAAAATCTTATCAATCATAAAATATTGCTCACGGTATTATAGTTCCTTTCTTCAAAATTATACCTGTAGCATTCCTCCAACGCAGATCAATCTACAACTATTAAAATAATAATATTAAAACTGATTTAGGGAATTGTTCTTTGTGGGTAAAGATAGTGAAATATTTAATACCTTGAGAACTTGGATGGTGGAGGCCACAGACTCTCGATAGGGTGAATTTGAGGAAATAACAAGTAGTGGCTACAATGCAGAGTCGTTCTAAGAAGCAATGGCCTCTATAAATTCATTCACATATTCTGAAAGTCTCTTATGAGCTTCTCCCATATTCATATAATCATTTCCTCGAATCTTTTCAAACCATTGATAGTGGTATGAGAACCTTCAAGCTGCACTGTAACTGATGATTCTCCTTCTATGCTGCTAGCATGTTCACCTGAAATGGGGTGGATAGAAACCCTTTCTCTGTGTGGAGAAGAATGTGTAAGATCAGTTCTAGAATTTTGCTTCCTCGTACTGTAGGACATAGAAAACCTTGGACCCTGAATTTCAGCTACCAAAATTGTAGCATTATGTTCACTTGGCTCATTATGTATTGACACCAATCTCATCAGCATGTTTAGAACTGCCTGAATTCCAACTCCATTCACTCTTCTTAGATGTGTCTTCAAGCATATTCTTAGATCTAGATAGATTACTTATTGAATTATAGAATTTGTATTGTATGATACTATACACGAAACTACCCTCCCAGGGTTTTATCCTACTCCAAAATAAAATTATCCCCCATCAAATTGAATATGTAAATTATTGATGTTAGACCCTGTCATGTCCATATTTGAAGAAATATACACAAGATGATCAGATTTATAAATACCCTTTTCTGCAATATTCTGGGTTTGCGAAGGAAGCTCCTTGACCTCTTCACAAGTTCGATCGTGAGCAGGTTGAGAGATCACACATATTTGAAGAAATATACAAAAGATGATCAGATTTATAAACACCCTTTTCTTCAATATCCCGGGCTTGCGAAGGAAGCTCCTTGACCTCTTCACGAGTTTGATCCTGAGCAGGCTGAGAGACAACAAAAACATTCACGATCCAAATATTGATCTAGGACCTCCTATTCCTTTTCATAGAACACCTCTGAAAAACCCTATCCCTCGAGAATCAATTACCGCTTTTCCCTCGTACCAGTGATCAAATTTGAAGGGTGGGTCTTAATTTCAAATGGAAGGTCATTTATTCTTGGAGCCAAAGAAGGGTAATATAAGTAATTGTATTTACATTGACAAGTATAAATTACCTAAACCCTTCATAAAAGAATGCAAAAAATAAATATTGTTCTTTCAATTTTTTACATTTTTTTTATAATTGAGCATCCTTTAATATTTACATGAAAAAATGATATATTTTCAACAAAACTTATTTTGAACTCAATAATTTGTCATATGTGTATCATTAATTTACATTTGAGTAACATAACAACTATTCCATTGTATTTTTTGTAAGTTAGAGCACACTTCATTACAGAAAAAAACTACTTAGACTATGTCCTAACCATATTAAGGCATCCAAATGCAATCCAAGTGCAATACAAGATTGAGAGATCTAAGAAAGATAAGGAATGGGTACCTAACATAAAATAATACACAACTCATAAAACATTAAAAAACAAATCCTACATACCAAGCAAGTTAGCAAAGCTAGCATAACGAGGGTCAGAGCATTAAATTGTTTTGTTCAACACTTGTCCTCAAAGCATACATGTATGGGATGGAGGGGAAAGGGATTCAAGCATAAGTCAATTGAATCCTTGCAACTCACTGATGTCTGAGTCTCAACAATATGCCTTTTAAATTGAACCAAAATACCAAAAGAAGTTTATTAATGGCTAGATTTGAGAAAGTTCTAAGTGTGAGTAATTAAGGGCTCATGGCTCTAAAAGTTGTTGTGTTTTGTACCAGTCCATGATTCAATGAATTGGCATTCAGAGGTAGTAATTTAAGTTATTTAATGAAAACATATAATGCGTATACCTCTATGTCGAAACTGTTTTCCATGCCGATGTAGGCCACTACCCTCTTTATTGTCTTACCAAAATTATGGACTTCACCTTCAAATAATGCCTTGCAATCACATTGGTAAGGAGTTATAAGAAGATCACAACAATCCAACCTATCAAATGTTACTTAATAGAGTTAATTAAAGACTTATATGGTAAGCTTAATATAACACTTACTTATACTTGTCTCTTACTCTTTGCATCTTGACACATTTAAAAGTTTATGGTTGTCTCTATGCCTTGACCCAATTCGTATTATAAGGTGAGGATGTGCATGCATAATAATCCTTAGTTATGAGTATGAGATGAGAATTTAAACGGAACGGGATGTAAAGACAAGTAATTTTTATATGTACCATGGTGGCGCTGAGGACAAATGTTGTGAGAAACCACAATATTTGGAATTAGGATGGAGGGAGATTACATCATGATCATGTCACCCATCAAATTGAAGACTCTTCTTAAGCCAACATTTGTTTTTTTAATTTTATTAATAACCATTGTTTCTCCATATCATGTTACCAATTACACTTCTCTATAGCAATGCACAAATCGACCTCTGCATAGTTTGTGATCCTAGCTACAAGTGATTATTTGTATTTGCATGACATCGAGTGTTGTTTATAGTTGTCATGAGTCCATGATACTCATACAAGAAATGAAGTCTTATAGAGGATGAATTTTCAAATCGACCTTTTGAATTTCATTTTGACAGAAAAAGAGTCGACATTGGTAGCGAGGTTCACATAGGTAGCAGGCACAAAGTTTTGAGCTCGTTTTAGGCCTAGTAGTAGACTAGTAGTTATTTTCTGTTATAGTCGTAGTTGTTGACACATTGTCACACTTTATATTGCATCCCCAAGTGACTCAAGAGTCAGAGTCACATATCAATGGCTAGTGTGTCGTAGTCATCAATGATTATTGGTCATCTTGCATAACTAAGCAATGAGTGCATGGCATGAGTGAGTGAGTGATTATCATTTATTGACTTTCTAATATTTTGAATCATGACTTGAACTTTATAGCATAGAAATTTTAACATATTGAGAAATTTATGTGGATGGGAAATTTCAAATGTTTCCCTTCTTTTTAAATGTTGATATAAATTATGCCCTTCTTAATTGGAAAGGTAAAATTCAGATTTTTAATTTTTTTTGAAGGGAAATCTAACTTTACACATCTGGGAAGGGCTAGAACCCTTTGGAAGGGTTGGGAAGGGTTCAATTTTGAACGTTTCCTCCTACCTCATCGCTTAGCTTATAAAATTTCTTTTTCACTAATACCATTGTTAAACTTAAGGAAACATGCTTCCATCAAATACCCATATTTAGGGAATCTTAAGAATCTAAAGGGGATACTTGAATAGTAAAGAATCCGCAGAGTGATGGGCTCTCACTGGATGTACGTTTAATACATTAGCCCTTCGAGAATGTCTAGGACCATAAGAAAATGCACCCAAAGGTCATTACCTCTGTCTCCATATAGCTAAAATCTACTCCCATAAAAGTTTTGATGGAGTTCCAAATTTCCTCTAAGACATCCGGCGACCAAAACCCCCAAGGCAAGTGTGTTAACTTCACCCAGACTGAGACTATATAGGTTTTTTCCAGTTTCACATAAAATAATAGTGTCCATCTCTTCAGGATAAAAATGGTCGATTTCCACCTCTAGATATAATTCAAAATCTTCTATGTATCCTATCTAGACCTAAGAAAAAATCCATCCAACCTATGGCTAGTAATTGGTATTTAGGAATGTACCCTATACTTGAATCCAGTTATGATGTAATCACTCCCAAAAAAAATTAGCAACCATCCTTCGATCCTTAAAAATACCAACCACACCCTGTTCTACAAGACCAACCTCTTGGTTCATTTTCACAATGAATCCTAAACACCAATCAAACTTGGCTACCCTTCTTTCGAACATACGATTTTGAAGCGCCTATAGTCAGTAGCATCCCTACTTCTTTTCCAACTCCCATCACCTTTTATATAGTATTGAACAGGGTTGTCTGCATCATCTCTTTCATTCTACCCTAACCCTAGGTCATGAAATAGTGCCTAGACAATCGCATTCATCAAATCCTACCATAGGGTAGGGTTGTGATTCATATAATGGGGCAAGGGTTCCATTCTCAGTGGCCACGACCCAGGCTTATTCTTTCCCTCCCCTGTAAATTCTCTGATCCAGTCTCTGCTCCTCTTGTCTACACTGACGCCATTTCCCTCAATAAGCTAGAAACTGAATGAGGCTTATACTAAGAAGAAACTTATAATGTGAAGGAGAGTAAATCAAGAAACATATCAGCTAAATTGTTTTTCTATGACAAGTATCTAGGGAGGATCTATCCTATTAATTATGTGTATCAATAATGTAAGTGTCAACACATAGTCCATATTAGATAATGCCTTCTAGAGAGTGTCCTACATTAACAACACCCTAAGTTTAATCTTGTGTGGCATCAACCTACTCCTAGTAATGGCCAGGGTTGAAGATAATTTAAAATCTAGGGAAAAAGAACTCATAGTATAAGGAAGGACACTAGTAATGTATTTATGAGTAAGTAGGTGTCATACCTAAATGAATCTTTTAATCAAATTGATTGTCATAAAACATCCTAATGTAGTACAATATGGAGCTTTTGTGGATTCGTATCTATCAATTAATGTCTTAACCACTTCCTCCTTGTTCTTAGCCATTTTTATGCTTATTTAGAAGTGGTTAAACCTTGGATACCACATCATGGAGGTTACTAATGATGTGTTCTAGCCTTGAGTCTATTTTTGGCATGAAATCACACATGTGGATTGCTCTTTCATCTTCAGTGTGGACCAATTCTTCATTCAAGACTTATGTTTGTAGGCATCATCAAATCAACAACCAAAATAACATGGAAAGCAATACCAAGGTATATTGATTAGTGATGTTCTCAATACTTATTTGACTCTTAAAATATCTACGGAAAAAGTGTAGGTACCCCTCATTGAACTTTTGAAATCCCAGTCCAAAGATTTTGAATAAAAAGGGTATTAGAGTTGAAAAAGAACAAGGATATGTCAGTTGTGTCAACTTGTTTCAAGGTGTGAACCAAGGAGGAGGGAACGGTACTCATTGTTCATTCTATGTTACATTGTTGGCCAATGATCTAGTTTTTACAAGTCATGGGTTATTCAGAACTTCCTACCTTCTTGGATTGATTAAATAATGTCAGCACTTTAGAGATCTTGCATAGGAACCTCCCTCTTTACTTTACTACTACCTACCATATTATACGTTTGTGCTTGGTTGGGTCGGAACTATGATTAGTCGTATATTTCCTAATTTTTTTTACTTATGTGCATCATACTATATTTTTCTTTATCGAATATTAGATTAATTAGCTCAAGCACATTGAAGGAAGACACGGGTTTATACAACCTTTTGAGTTCCTTCACAGGGCATGAAAAGAGTGGGTTGCTACATAAATGTATTCCTGACTTAGTAGCCTCAAATAATGTGATGCCCCTCAATGTTTTGAAGAATATTGGCTTGCAAATATCTAGACCTTATCAAAGTATGTGTTCTACAGACTCAAGGAAAATCAAGGTCCTTGTATTGATCAAAGACTTACAGGTAAGACTTGCTACATACTTGGATGTTGGAATTTTTATGGATAGTCGGTGTCATTGATGTGCCATATGCAAGGGGTATGTTTCTCTCTAGGAAATGGGTATAAAATTTAGGAGGAAGCATTTAGTTGGAAAAATTCATAAACCTAAATACTATGTTCATTGAGATCTGTATGCCCTTAACTGCACAATTTCGCAAGATAAATAGTTAATCACCACAAGGAGAGAATCTTTACCTTCTAAGAGTGAAAAACTAGTGATGAATTTGATATATACCTCTTCTCACTTACGGTTAGTAGCTCCAAATAACAGTTTTCCTAACTAGAAATATCTGGTTAAATAGGATATAGTTGAGAGTTCATAAGGATAAAAATATAATGATGATAATGAATGTGATGATTGATACAAATATTAGTTATGTTGGTATTCTTTGATTTTATAAATACTACAATGTTACAATAAACTTGATGCTAGTTATAATGAAGATCCATTTATTGTATGGGAGCATGAGAGTATGGGAAGTTGGGTCCTTACACAAAATGAGCTAGATTTGTACTTCTAAGGAATGAATTCCTAAGTAGATCAATTTTTTTGAAAACTTGGAGCCCTCACCAAAATTATATTTAGCAAAGGGATCTCGTGTTAAATTTGTATCCTGGTCATGAAGAGATTATTTTCCCTCTGTTACATTGACAGTGGAGTGGTCAAGCTAGTGTGATATTAGTAGTGAAGGATTGGTCAAAATCTTGGGTGAGTGTTGGTAACTAGGTGTTCATAAAATTTGCACCAAAATGGCTAGTGGCAAGGGATTATTTCATGTTCCTTGTAAGTTAACTTACTATATTGTACATGTAGCAATGTTTTGAGGAATTTTTGTGATCATATAGATAAATATAGTGAATAATTTTCTCCCTTGTCACCACATATCCCTACTAGTATTATATATTGATCTAGGAACAAATCATCAATCTCATCAAAGATTAATCAACAAATAACTCATGAAATCATGTAATCGGTCTATAGGAATAGTAGTCGCTCTGTATTCACATAAATAATGAATGATTAAAATTACAATGTCATGCTACAAGCATGAATGAAGAGACAATTCGAATTCCTTAGGAGGTCATTCGAATTGAATGAGTGAGTCTAGCTTAGTTGACTGTAATCCATAGCCCACACTCAGTTAACCACTTATCAAAGCCCTAATTGAATAAACTAACCCTAACTAAAGTCGAGGTGCAATAAATTACTGAGTCTCAACTGAAAGAGATCAGACACATGTCATAGCTCACCAACCATCAAGAGGTAGTGCTACACTAACTCCAATGAACCCCAATGAGGTTAACTGAAGTTGAAGTGCACATCAGAAGTTGGTGGAGGTGCCCCTATTGAATCTAGTTCATGAAATAATCATTAAATAATATATTTAATGAGAGGAGGCACCTTAACTAACCTTTTTAACTGATTGTAACCACAAGTTAGCAATTAGGTGCATTAATATCACTCAGATCACCCCCATAGTGCTCCAGTTAGCCTCCTCGAATGTAGGAGAAGGCTAAGTTAGCCTCCTTAACTGAAGGTAGGCATGGGAATGACTGGATGATGTTAATTAATGCTCCACTGATGTCAATTAATGTCAATTATACTTAGGATAGTGGTTTAACTAGGCCAATTTTACCAAAAAGAGTGTGTATGGTGGTAAATGTCTCCAACACCCCCCATTAAGCTATACTCAAGAAAATTTAGAAAAAATAAATGCATAAAAATTCTAGGGCCACAACAACTAAGGCCATACGTCACCCTGTCCAATGTTGAAACTGAAACAATGCTCAAAACAAAATAAGTGAGGAAAAGAGGGAAAACCTAGTGGGAACCCCCCCCTCAAGATTTACACTGAAAGTAGTCTGAATCACCCTAATGAACTCACCCCTAACAATGAACAGAGGTAAGTGAACTTATTTTTTGAAAATATCTTGGTGAAGATGCCTGCAATCTGCTCATCAGTCGGGCTGTATTGCAGAATGATAGTCATGTCATGCACTAACTCCGTGATATAGTGGATGTGGATATCTACATGCTTGATCCTATTCTTGGTAACTAGATCCATGGATATCTTAATAGCACTTTGATTTTCACAAAAGAGGATAGTGGACAAAATACTACCAAGATCAAACTATGAAAGAATGCCTTGCAACCAAACTGCTTGGATGCAAGCATTCACCGCTCATTGATACTTGGCCTCTGCTAAAGATAGTGCTATGGAAACCCTCTTTTTGCTTGACCAGTGAATCAGGCCACCACCAAACATGAATACATATCCAGAAGTATACTTCCAATCAATAGAATCACCCGCCCAATCGGAATCTGTGTATCCAACCAGCACTAGCTCGGAGTCTGCAGCATAGTGAATGTCGTAGGTCCTGGTTCCCTGAATATACTGGAGGATCCTCTTGGCTTCCTTCCAATGAATATCATGAGGCTGATGCATGTATCTTGATACAAAATTGATTACATAACATATATCAGGCCGATAATGTTTCAAGTACAACAAGCTACCAATCAGTTGTCGATAGATAGTGCAGTCCATGGGAGGTGTGCTTTTTCGTTCTTCAAGGTTGATCCCTGAAAGGAAAGGGAATGGTGCAGGCCTAAATTCAACCATGTTAAACTTAATGAATAGGTATGAAATGTATTTGTACAGAGTGACCATAATCCCATCATAATTTTACTCAATTTTGAGCCCCAAAAATGGTTTTAGAAGCCCCAAATCACTCATTTGAAAGGCATTGTGGAGAGCAGTTTTGATGGCTGAAATGGAGGCAACTGTGATACCTGTGATCAGTAATTCATCAAAATATAAAAAAATGATAATTATATGACCATCATACTACTTTAAATATGCATTTGTATCTGATATACATCTCTGAAAGTTTTGCGAGTGAAGGAAGGCATCCATCTTGGAATACCACTCTCTTGGGTCCCGTTTTAACTCATATAGTGACTTCTTTAGCTTGCAAACCAAAGATGTATTAGTAATGTAGCCCTTAGGCTAATTCAAGTATATCTCCTCATGAATATCTCCATGCAGAAAGGCTGACTTAACATCCATGTCATGCACTTCCCAGTGCTTGGATGTTGAAATTGCCAAAACAAGGCGGATGGAGTCGATTTTTGCAACCGGTGCAAAGGTCTCATGGTAGTCCACTCCTTGGAATTGAGAGAAAAAACTTTCCACCAGCCTTGCCTTATATTTTTAGGTTCTTACATCAATATCAACCTTGGTCTGGGACACCCACTTGCACTGAACCAATTTCCTTCCCGGAGGAAGAGAAACTAGCTCCCAAGTAGTGTTTTACTTAAGAGAATTCATCTCTTCATCCATGGCAACTTGACATCTCGAATCCTTCCAAGCATGATAGTAGGATTTTGGATATGAACTAATCATCAAATAGAAATTTTTATATAGAAAATTATTAGGATAAGAGAGTGCAATACCTGCTCTTTGGAAATCAGACCAGGTTCTCCTTGGATCATCCGAATTTCCAATGTTGTCTCCTGTAGAGGAGAGTGTCTATCGGGACCATGTAGGAAGATGATTTTGCACTTCAGGTTCTAATTCAACATCTGATGATTACTGCACACTGATATCAAAAATCATAGAATCCAAATCAGGGTCATCACCCCCAATTTCATCATCCAAATATTAAGTAGAATAGGAAGGAAATTCAGCAGTTTTCTCCTTCACTAGTTCCACCTCCTGAAGAGGCTCATCAAACTTGACACTTCTCTCGATGATGATCTATTTTGTCTTGATATATAGAATATTGAACCCTTTAGATTCAGCAGGATACCCAATAAAAAAACATTCTTTTCTTTGTGGTTGCAAAGCCCTTCTTTAATCAAGCAGAATCTGGGCCCATGCAATGGACCCAAACACTCATAGGTTCGACACATCCAGCTTGTGTCCAAAGTATGCTTTGAACGGGGTCTTCCCTTTGATGGACGAGTGTGTCACCCTTTTCTGAGTTTATGCTGCAGCATGTATGGCCTCAACCCACAAATTTGCAGCAAGCTTCTTTGATTCCAACATACATGTGGTCATCTCCTTGAGAGACCGATTCTTCCTTTCCGCTACTATGTTCTGCTCTGGAGTGTAGGGATTTGAATGTTGGACCTGGATACCACTTTGGGATAATATGTACATAAACTCATTACTAACATACTCCCCTCCATGATCAGATCTCAAGATCTTGATCTTAATCCCAGAGGCATTTTCGATCAAGGCCTTCAACTCAAAAAAAAAATCACATACTTCTGATTTCTTTTTGAGAAAGAAAAACCATGTATACCTTGAAAAATCATCAATAAAAGTAAGGAGATACCTTAATCGATTCATGGATGTGACAGGCATTGGACCAGTGATATCAGAATGTATCAGCCCCAATATGCATGTACCTCAGTTTTCTTTCCCCCGATCAAACTTGTGCTCAGGGTGTTTTCTAATCGCACAACCTTTGCAAATTCCCGTGGTTGCCTTGATGACCAGGAGTCATTCAACCATAAAGTGTTTCTGTAATTGCTGCAAATATTTGAAATTAACATGGCCAAACCACTCATGCCACAGCCTACTAACCTGATTTCCATGAGTTAGCAGAGCGGTGGGCTTTGCATTCGCAACAACGTGAGAGAACTCATAGGCTTTTGCATGATGGTTTGCAAGGCCTTTAGCAATGAGTTTCTAGGATGCAATTTCTGTTATCTCAACATCATTTGGGCTGAAAGAGACTCTCTTCAGCACTATAGTATGTGTCATCTGATATACACTAAGGAGATTTGATTCCAGAGACGGTACATACAAAACATTAGAGAAAAAACCATTTTCAATATCTATAGTACCTTGTCCTTCTGAAATGATGGTGGAGTCATCTACCATGTGGATGGGGATGGATTTTCCAGTCTCCAAGGATGAAAAGGAGTCTTTTTCAGCCATCATGTGGTTCAAAGCTCTAGAATCAATCAACAGTGCTTTGGACTTTTAAGTGCTTTCCATGAGGGCATGACCTTTTTCATGTTGTGGTTCTTGTTCTTGCTGATCTCTCCTCTGAAAGATTTCTGGAATATTGATGTGATTTCTCTCAAGGAGAGAGGTAGCTTCATCAAGCTTCTTCTTCATGCAGGCATGTTCAGGGTGGAATCCCTTCCTGTAATAAGAACACTTGACTTTTTCGTTTCCATGGTGCCCTTTTCCTTTGTTCTTCCTTGAGCGAGAAGACTCATCATGCTGCTGATTTTCAACTCTAGGTTTAGGAGCATCAAATTTAGTTTTTGGGTTCTTCTGTTGCTTTCCTTGAACCTTCAGATCTTTGGGCCTTGAGACATGAAGGGCTTGATCACGGGAAGATCTGATGATCCCCATTTGGACAATCTTGTCATGTTCACATGTTAGGGACTCAATGAAGGCATTGAGTGTAGGCATCTTCCACCCAGGGGTTGCTAGCTTCCCCGCACGGAATGTAGAAACAAAAATTGAATAATCAGCCCCAAGTTTGGAGAGTATGGCGAGGATGATTTGATCATCCTCCTTCTCCACTTTGCATTGCTTCAATAGTAAAACAGTATGCTTGAACTTTGTGAAGAAATCATTCAGAGTCTCGAAGTTGGAGGGTTGGAGAGACATGAGTTCATTTTCAAGTTGGTAAACCCTGAAGTCATCATGCTTTCTGTATAGAGTCTCCAATTTTTCCCATATTTCTTTCAGAGTCTTCAATCCCACAAGATGGAAGAGGAGGTCTCGGGAAATAGAGAGGCACAAGAAACCGAAGGCTTCATCCTTCTTGTTCAATAATGTTGATTTTTCTATGGCGAATCTAGGCTCATCTTCAGTGTCCATGGTGACTCTAAAAAATCCTCTGGAGCGCAGCTGAATCTCCATATCACCTTTCCAAGAGTGGAAATTGTATGGAGTCAAGAGATCTACTGAGGAGGCCATCTAGATGTGCTAGAGTGAATGCTTTACCTATAGAAACCTAAAAATCGAAACAAAAAGGGAAATGTAAGGTCGGGCAAGCTGTACATTTTAGGATTTCATCACACCCAGCTTAGTCAATCAAGAAAGCTTGATCAACAAGTTCTTTACTTGGGGTATTAAGTGGTAAGCCTTGGCTTCTGGTGCAGTGCTGGATTTTTGAGCTATTGCTCAAATTTCATGCATAAATCTATCAAAAAGCTTTTTTTTGAGAGATAGAGCTTCATCTCATCGTAAGATATGATACCATATTAATATTGTATATTGATGTAGGAATAAATCATCAATATCATCAAATATTAATCAACAAATAAGTCATGAAATGGTGTAATTGGTCGACATGAATAGTAGCCGCTCTGTATTCACATAAAGAATGAATGATTAAAATTACAATGTCATGCTACAAGCATGAATGAAGAGACAATTTGAATTCCTTAGGAGTTCATTCGAATTGAATGAGTGAGTCTAGCTTAACTAACTGTAAGCCATAGTCCATACTTAGTTAACCACTTATCAAAACCCTAATTGACTCAACTAACCGTAACTAAAGTCAGAGTGAAATAAATGACCGAGTCTCAACTGAAAGATATTAGACACATGTCACAGCTCACCAACCATCAAGATGTAGCACTACACTGCCTCCAATGAACCCCGATGAGGTTAACTGAAGTTGAAATGCACATCAAAAGTTGGTGGAGGCGCCCCCGTTGACTCAATTTCATTAAATAATAATTAAATAATATATTTAATGAGAGGAGGCACCTTAACTGACCTATTTAACTAATTGTAACCACCATTAACCATCAAGATGTAGCACTACACTGCCTCCAATGAACCCCGATGAGGTTAACTGAAGTTGAAATGCACATCAAAAGTTGGTGGAGGCGCCCCCGTTGACTC
>LPNX011050076.1:172039-184628 GCA_001517045.1 Pseudotsuga menziesii
ACCATTTAGCAATTAGATGCATTAATATCACTCAGATCACCCTCGAAGTGCTCCAGTTAGCCTCCTCGAATGTAGGAGAAGGCTAAGTTAGCCTTCTTAACTGAAGGTAGGCATGGGTGTGACTGGATGATGTTAATTAATGCTCCACTAATGTCAATTAATGTCAATTATACATAGGATAGTGGTTTAACTAGGCCAATTTGACCAAAAAGAGTGTGTATGGTGGTAAATGTCTCCAACAATCCCAACATGATAGTGGTGTGCACAATTGATGGCTATGGCCAAAGGATAATCTCTCTTTGGTAATGGATTAATATGTTTAGATTTTGCGGAAGATAATTTCTATTACAATTTATGTGTATGTTTAGATTTAATGAAAAATGCCCTTTACTAGTATGAGAAATAGATATTTCAAAATAATGTTCTTGTATCTTAGTTGATCAATGAGCAATATTACCTGAGATAAAAGTATGGGACAAAATAAATTTGATAATAGATATAAGAAATTTTTTTAGGATCGAAAAGGTTATCTAAATTACATCAAATGAAAAGAAGGTATGTGAATTTTCTTTGGGGTATTGATATCTCATACAATAAATAAAAAAGGATGTAAAAAATCCGTGTGAACCATCCATGATTTTCTTCTTAGACTATGTTCCATTCTCATATGTTAATGTCATCCCACATGTAATGCAATGTACCAAATTTGGCAAGGTTAACATGTTGCGTAAATGGTGTAATTGAAATTGTGAAATTTTATTTCAAAGGAATACTTGAGCCATAGGACACTCCTGCATCCCATTACCTGAGCTTTTCCATAGTGCACAACAAAGATATTCGTTAAAGTTTATCAAAGTCTATCGCTTGGCTTCACAGTAGGCATAATGCAAAATAATACTCAAATATGTAAGTTCAAGGATGTTTCACATAATAAATGAAGCTACTTTAAAATTTAATAGAAATTTAACAAACCTAAAAAGAATCGTCAAAAATTGAACCAATTATTATAAATCTTTAACGAAAAAATCCACCAATGCCTTAAAACTTGAGCAACTAACTGCTTTTTTCCTTGAGAGATGTCTGCTTATAAGGCCAAATATGTAAAAAAAAATATGGTCCACTTCTTCAAAGTAACAGTATGAGAATTATTTAAATGCTTGTTTCTTCATTCCATTTTAAACCAAGACCAAAATTTCCTTAAGAGTACAAATAAAGTTATCTCTTGTGTTAAGATTGATATCCACTTCTTGTGCCTTGGATATTATTGGTAAAATGAGGGTATGGATGTGGGGGGTGTCCAAAACAACCTTGTAGGGTGACATTTTGGTAGCACCATGATAGGTGGTATTGTACTACCTTTATGCAAGGGGGGTGGGGGGAACTACTAAACCCAATGGGCATATCAGCCAATGTAAAACCCAATGGCTAACAATATTTTATGGTTAACACCTCACAACCTCTTTTAATTGTTATTAACTCAAGTATCTCAAGTCCTGTAGTATACATAAGTATTATGACATCCATCATCATAGTGGACGTCGACGTTGTCATCATCATCATCTATGCCATATGGTACATCAACATTATCTTGATCATCATCCTCATTATCATAATAATCATTAGCATCAAGTACATCATCAACAAAATCATCGTCATCATTGTCATTATGGTCACACATATTCCATTAGTGTTCTTAATCACTCATCGACATTAGGATTCATCTCATGTAATTGTTAAGGTCATTTATATGTCGTTATAGACATTACGATGATAAGAGGGTTTTTTAGATGTCATTGCAGACATTTAGGTGCCATTAGAATAAATTAGGATCCAAAAGTGATACCACATGCATAATCATTGTTGACATCCACATCGTCATCATCATCATACAATAAATCAACATCATTGTCATCGTCGTAGTCATCATCAATATAATTGCGATAATAATGAGCAAGGAGCCATACTACCTCACAAGAATTGATGATACACTCTTATACTTATCAAACCATATCCATACGCTCCACCATAATTATCATAATTCATCATCGTCATGTTGTTAGGGACAATCATATGCCATTAGGGTCTATCAAATGTTGTTGGGGTAACTAAAATTCCATAAGATCAATTTAGGTTACATTAAGGTAATTTACCCCTCAATTAAGATTAATCATGATCCAAAACTGCCATGATTACGATCATTTAGGTGCCACTATGATAAATTAAGATCCAAAAGTACTATCACATGGATCATGATCATTGACATTGACATTGATATATCTGATGTTATGTCAGACGGTTCTCGAACACAATTCCTAGCTCTAAACCTAGTGCAATTCCTAGCGTATTTCCTTTCAAAATTTTTGGCATTATTCCAGGTGCTATACGTGGATCTATACCTAGTGCTATGTTGGATTTTTTCTAGGTGCAATTCCTGAATCTATACTTGGCTCTATGTTGGAATTTCTTCCTATAAACAATCATGGCACATTTCCTATCGCTAACCCTGGATTAATATATGGTGCTATTTTATTCAAGACGTTTTTTTGGAGGCTATTCTTGGCGTTATATGGGATTCTTTTGTGGATGCTAATTGGGACATTAATTGGGATTCTAATTGGGATGCTAATTGGGATGATAGTTCTGATTTTAATTGGGACATTAATTTGGATTCTAATTAGCGTTCAAAATAGCGCCAACTTTTAAAAAGGGACGATAATTAGGATGCTAATTGGGATGCTAATTGGGACGCTAATTGGGATTCTAATTGGGATGCCAATTGGGATGCTAATTGGGACGTTAATTGGGATACTAATTAGCATTTAAAATAATGCCAACTTTTAAAATGGGATGCTAATTGGGATGCTAATTGAGATGCTAATTGGGATGCTAATTGGGATTCTAATTGGGATGTTAATTGGGACGATAATTGGGATGCTAATTAGCATCCAAAATAGTGCCAACTATTAAAAGGGATGATAATTGGGATGCTAACTGGGATGCTATTTGGGATTCTATTTGGAACTCTAATTGGGATGCTAATTGGGACACTAATTAGGATGCTAATTCAGATGCTAATTAGCATCCAAAATAGCGCCAACTTTTAAAACGGATGCAAAAAATGCCATCTCGTGGAAAAGCGTCGACTTTGTCCAAAAAATGATGAAAAATACACTAAAAGTGATAGTGGACACTAAAAAGGAAGGTAAAAGAGACGTTAATCACAGGGTTTTGTTGTAGTGTAAAGTTATCCATGAGACATGTGTTGTATCAAGTCTGGAACATATGTTGTATCCAGTTCATCAACTTATGTTGCATTAAGTTAAGAGATTGTCTTGTATTAGTCTAGGTTGTTGAGGTTATGAGAGATGCCTTCACTATGATCTTATGTTGGATTAAGATCATGATCTTATCTTATATTAAGATCAGGACCTTGTGTTTTATCAAGGTAGGAGACTTGTGTTGTATCAAGTCTGAAACTTATGTTGTATTAAGTTTATGAGTCTTGTGTTGTATCAAGACCAAATGACTTGTCTTGTATCAAGTCATGAGGATGTACTATGTGATGGATTGATAGTCATGGTCATTAGGTGCTATAAGTATCTTTTAGTGATTATATAACCCTATAGTTATTTAGTTTATCAAATGACTATATGACCCGAGGTAATACATATGATCATAGGTTGGAAACAATTGTTCTGAGTATGATATGATAAAGATGATTAATTAATTAAACAATCATGGACATACAAAATTAATTAAATGATAAATGAGATGAGCACATAGATAGAATAAGGATTCGAAGTTCCCATGTCAAATCTCCAGTGAACTTGAATTGCACATACATCAGTTAAGTCGAAATTGTGGAAAACAAGTTTTAGTTAATCAAGGAGTCTATTCCTTGATTTATGAAAAGTGGTTGTTTTGGATGGAACTGATAGTGAAGTACTAAATAAATTCAGTTAAACTCCTAACTAATGGTCAAGCAATTTGTTAATAAGTTCACAACCAGTTCAATTCAATTCAAAACAATTCAGTTAGAGGCAGTTAACTCCAGTGAATTAATGGAGGGCACATATCTTCAGTGTGGGAGATAAGTACGAGGTGACAACTTGGAAACAAGTCAAAGAAGGAGAAATAGGTAATGAGTGGTAGTTAATGGTTACATGAATTTGGGAAATGATCCAACCAATCTCATCCTGGTAACAATTCTGTCCTCCTCCAAGGTGACATCCTCTTCAAGAATGAAACCAAGATAATATGCACTCTTCCTATTGTCATTATTATCGTTGAAACCAAGAGAATGTGAACTCTTCCTATTTGCATTATTATGCTCGATAGAATCTCCTTCTCCATGAAAACCTCACACTCTCTATGAACTCGGGTTCTCATAACCAAGCTTAGATACCACTTGTTAATAGAGAAATCCTAAATTGAACAAAAAAAAATTAAAAATCACATGCATAACACACAGATTTTACATGGTAAAACCCTTTAATAGGGAATCATCCATGAGGAAATAGAGTTGGTACTCTTACTATTCGAAATAGGAGATCACAATACACACACAATAGATTGTTTCCTCTTTGCATCTACATGCTTACATATATAACTTTACCCTCACATTTTAAATAAATTGTTGGTCTTCATTTTTTACCAAGTTTTGCACTTATGTTGGCTATCCTTTTGTATTGAAAACCTTCCATTTTCTTTCTTTTTGTTCCATACTTCTATAGCTTTTCTTTCATTATATGGTCCTATCATTGCCTCATCTTTCTAAGGTATTTTTTCTTAATTAGATATGATCTATCACGTGTTATTAATTATTTTCAATTATGAGGTGGTTATAAGCTTAATTATTGTGGGATTGCAACAATTGTCTCTTTTGACTACAAGACTACAGGCTACTAGAATTGAGTAATTCGATAATATAGACATGCTATCTAGATTATGAGAATTACTAGAATTGTATAATAAACACATATGATACTTCACCCAATCAAGGATGAATTCCAATGATGGGTAAAAGATGATATTTGTTCCCTAAAATTTGCCTTGCATTCTACATGAGAATTTCCACTAACTAGGCTCGTGATCGATAACAAATGGAGTCATATGTAATTTGGGCCTCATGTAATGATTCATGTTATTAGTCATGAAATCAAATATTAATATGTTTTCTATGTTTGTCATTCCATGCCTATCTATAGGAAATTGAGATCCACGTTAAATGGATCACCAATGTAGTTGGTCATATATGAAGTTAGTTATATATATATATATATATATATATATATATATATATATAGAAATGTAAGGAGGTTAGGATAGACATTTTTATTTTGNGTTCATAACTCTTTTACATACAATATATCTTTTATGTTGATTAATGAAGACTCTATTGTTCTACTAATTTTATGATTTCATAACCATTGTGGTGCACTTAGCGAGGAGGCCCCCCTATCCTGAGTTGCACTGGTAGTGCTAAAATTGTAGACATGGTGTGCAAGTGTGTTTGGTATTTTTAGAATCTGTTCAAAGTTCATTTTAGGTTGATTGATGTGTGACGTTGTATCATAGATCCATTTCAAAGAGAATGATTAACACATTTCTAATTCTATTACATATTCATCTTAAGTAGACCACTCTATATATTTTAATTCTATTGATTCAATTCATCTCAATATAGATTATTTAGTATACTCCAATGATGTTGCATATTCATTTTTTAGTTGTAGTTTAATTTTATATAGTATGACTAGTGTTGTGAGTTTAGCTTTGAGCTTGTAAAATTAGTAGTGAATGCTTGGGTTTTCTTTCTGTTTCTTAAAATATTAGAGAGAATCAACACTTGAATGGTGTTCCCAACACTCGAGAGATTGTAAACCTAAGAAGTTCTTAAACGTGAGAAGTCCATTAACTAAGTTACTCTTGACTAAGTTATAAAGTGATTAATAATAGCCTTGATTTTGTCAATAATTGGTTTAGCGGTTTACAATTGGACTATTAAGATGTTTAAAGAACTAAATGTAAATACTATGTAAACATTTCTTCACTAATTATAATCTTTAACTAATTAAATGTAAATGTTAAGTAAAACAAATACATTTGTGCTTAGTTTTCATTTTAAGGCTCAATAAGTTATAAGAATTGCACTACTCTTAACTCTTGGACTATAAAGAGTTCAATTTTATTTTATTTTAATTAAATACATCATGTACTTATTTTCCAAGAAGACCAAGAAGACAAATATATTTTTAAAAGAAATAAAAGAATGAATAGTAAAGGGAAAAATAATCATAATAAAATAAATATGCCAAATAAAAAGAAGAAGAAAACAAAAAATAATAATTATTTTATAAATATTGTAATTAGTAAAGAGTTATGAGAAATGTCGTCACCTTTCATTATGCAACCCTTCATTTTATATTTATTAGGAACGGAGGATAATGAAATTAATAATGGGATAAGAAATTATGTGATAAGTAATTATCAAAAAGTGACACTTATTTCCCTCTTTCTGTGAACCTCTTATTCCCGTGGAACTCTTTCCAGAACCGTAGGACACATCCATCAGAGGTAAGTATTGTACTCGCACAATTTTTCTTATTGATGAATAAAAGTTGTTATAATTATTGGTACAAAATGCTTATTGTGAATTTTATATATGCACGGCATTACAAAAATGTTGATACTGTTTGTTTATTTAAATTTATTTTTAAATAAATTTTTATAAATAAAAATAACATTTAGAATTTAAGGTAGGGAAGAGGAGATATTTAGAATGACACGAGTATAAGATGACGAGAATAAGATGAGAGTTTGGATGATTCTCTTCAGCGATTTAAATATAACTTCTACAATTTCGAACAACATAAGCTACACTAAAAATTATTTTTCTTTGAAGTATTTCAGATGAATCTATGAATACAATGCATCCTTGGCTATATTTAGCATCCATGAAAAGGATGTCCTCCAAATAAGGTTTATGTGTGTACTACACATAATCATCCTACAGATCATTGTTCGCCTTCCTTGATTGAAAGCAATGTACTAGGGGGAAGAGGAGGCGATAGAGAAATTATGCATATTAGTAGCTAATAAATCCATGGCATCCCCATTCATCAGGTTTTTCTACTAATCTTATTAATTCAAATTCTGCATATTTTCGAGGACAACAATACACTTGGAACCAAACCACCCCTTGGAAGGCATGGCCTCAACATCCAAAATCGACCCACGCTTTGCAACAAGGAGGAAGAGGGTATGGATTTGGGACCATTCTTTCACATCCTTATCTGATGCAGAATCAACCTCCTATGCAATCCCAACACTTTCCACTTTTCTAGAATCATTTCAACAATATCAACCTCAACCATTTTTGCAAATTCCTATTCAAAAACAACTACCAGCTATGCAACCCTAATAGCTTCAAGTGATTTCCCCACATCCCCATCAACCACACTAACCTCCTTTACAACTGGTACCTATCCCAAATAATAATCCAACACAACTTGGTCTTTAGGATGAGTTGCATCCCTTCCCAACATATACAATTACTCTTGTAGGATTACATGATATCAATTTACATATGTGAAGGTCCTTCAAAATTAAGACCCTATCATTATAGAGGAAGAAGAGGAATAACTAATTACTAATACAATTAGTAATAAGTACTCCCTAGTGGAAATAAACAATCTACTACCCTACTAGAGAAACCATCTTCTTCGGGAGAGCCACCTTATTCAAAGAGACTACAATTAAAGAAGAAGTCATTTCTCCTGATTACGATCTTCTTACTGAACTTAAAAATGTATGCATTAAAATTCCTTTGCTACAAGCCCTAAAATATATAGTAATTTATGCTAATATGTAAAGTGATTATGCGTAAAACAACAAGGGAGAAAAATAAAAAACCCACCCACCATTCATTTTGTTGGAGAAACAAATGACTTAATAAGTGGTAAGAACCCCATTGAAAAATAGTTATATCTTGGGAACCTTGTTGTCTCTATTCAAATTAATGGACCATGCCTCCCTAACACCTTGATGCCTCAGAGCGACAATTAATATTATGACTATGGGAACTATGAAATGTTTGAATTTGATGAATATTCGTCCAACTCCATTATCCTTGAGCTTTCTCACTGTTGCAAGATCAAACTAGAAGGGATCTTAGAAGACATGATAGCAAATTTATATTCATAGACATATCATGTAGACATTATGGTCCTACAACCCAAGACTCCTTCAGTAGGACATCATGTCATTCTTGGGAGGACTTGGCTTGCCACTCCCAATGCATTCATAGGATGCAGATCTAGTAACATGATTATCTCTTAAGGGGATGTAGTTAAATAAATCTAATTATTTCTACCAACAAAGTCATCGAAAAAGACTAAAGATATTCCATGGATAGACAAATCAAAAGTGGTGAAGAGATGATTCATCCTATACAATATAGTTAATCACATAATAAAATTTCAAAGAAAAACAAAGGATAAACAAATTCATACTTTTCTTTGTAATTCTTATATATATATAAATATAAACTTCATAAAAATAGTTTTAAACTTATGTAGATATTTTCTCTCACTAATTTATTAGCGAAGAATTATACCTTCCATGGTGCTAGTCGATAAAACAACTTATTGAAAGGCATTACTTTTTGTACCCAACAAACACTATAATTGACCATCACCATCAGAAGATATAACCTTACTATGCTTGGACCTTAGACTTAACCCCTAAATAGAGATCTTCTTTAGGGAGCTACGAGCTTCAATCCTTTGGTCATGATAAAAAAATGAATGGAACTCATCCGGACTATCGTTAGTATGTCTCTATGCTCTCTACACAACTTACTTTATAACTATGATACCAAATTAGATTTTTAAACATGTAAGAAAAATAGAGACATGATAAATAGTGAGTCTAACATACTAATATAATTATTATTAAATTAACAATATTACTTAAACCTTATATTATACTCTAACAAAACCAACTTCAAACCATGTCTCCATAGGAAAACAATATATGCAACGTGCAATCCAAGAACACAAGACAAATCAAGATCTTCATATATCAGAGCGATAAAAGATAAGAAGAAAAAACAAGGTATTACACGCACATCAAGGATTTTAAAATCGAGGGAGGCACGACTCTCTCGAGAGAATCAAACGGTTTAGTATATTTTCCAAGCTGGGGGCCAGAAGCGTTTAATATATTCGACTCATTACTTAATGCATCATAAAATCCGTTCGTCGGGAAGCCATGATCAAATCCTCGGGTGAACATTACACCCAACAATACGGAGACCTGCATGTTACCTTATCGTTTCCCCGATAATTTCTGCCAAATGATATGCAGGAAAGTGAGGATTCTCATAAACCCCGGGCCGAGAGCAACAGCGTATTCATTCAATCCTTGTTTCATGTGCGACTCGATGAGATTTCGAACTTGGCCTCGTCTCAACAAAACCATCGCGCCTAGTTTCAAAAGATTCTCTGACTCTCGTATATATAATATATATATTCCTCAGTGACCGAAATGTATATATAAGAAATCGCATGCCGTGAACGTAACGCAGACGTGCAGCAGTTCTTTTCATCATTCGCTTTCACTGCGAGCAAGATCCACCTTTTCTTATCTCTGAAACCCTATATATAAAGATGATTTTCCCGAATCAGATACACGTCTTTGCAGCTTCAATTTGATCCTTACAGCGTTTGTTTACTGGTCTATTGTTTAAGCTGGCAATGGCAGAGTTAAAGTCTCGTGGAATATATATTTTGTTTCTCTCTCTCATTGTATCGCTGTGGGGTTGTGTATTTATGGTCCAAACCACAATTGCTAAACAGATCCTGGTAGGAGGCCAAACAGAAGGATGGCACTATGGCTTCAATTACGCCGAGTGGGCGTCAAAGGCAGGTCCATTTCACGTGAATGATACGCTTGGTAGGAATTCAAACATTACAATATATGAATAGAGAATTTGATATTATCTATCCAATGCTATATTCATTTTCTGAATTCCTTGATTTGATCTTTTTTGCTGAAATATGTGTTTGTGCAGTGTTTGTATTTCCTCCTGCAGAGCCTGACTCTATTCCTCACAATGTCTATGGGCTGAAGAATAAAATCCAGTACAAGGACTGCAATATTTCGGGTGGTTCGTTACTTGCTGATTCAAGAACAGCAAACGGGAAGCCCTATCATTTCAAGTTGAGAAAGGCACATCGTTACTATTTTGCCTGTGGAGTGGGCAATGGAACTCACTGCGACCTTGGTCTCATGAAGTTTGGCGTTACCGTTCAGCCTTAATGCTAAGTTGCAAACAGTCTAGTATCGCTTTGCCATTAACAAGCCAGGAAAGATGTAGTGCGGCTGATGCGCAGTTAACTTATGTACTGCTAGATATACTTTTATGTTTCTATCATGATAGAGCATATATCTATGTGTTAGATATGCTTTTATGTTTCTATAATGATAATTTTATAATAGTTTGTAGTGTGGCTTCCCTGTTATAATCCAGTATTGTTTGTAGGGAATGACTAAATAAGTATCCCCGCGTTCATGCAAAAAGTATTGTAACCACATTATCAATATTGATTCAAGCTTTGGGCTTAAATCTTTTTCCATATAAGGAAGCTCTGCAGATTGTTCTGGATATGGAAACAGATAGATGTTTCAACTTTCAATATGAAGTTTTGTTTTGGTTTTAAACATATAAGTCGAAGTAATTTATATCAGTATATATTCTTGCTAATCATAACAATTAATTAAAACAAGTGAGAACAGCAATGTATTGCCTGCCTAGATTTTACTTTCCTTTTGTTCACGCTCATGAGTTTTTATGTGTTTTTCTGTTTCCGGTTGGGTGCTCGAATATTATGGCAAAACTTTGTAAAATTAACTTTTATTGCAATGTTTTAAAAAATAGAGGCCGTTGGATCCATTTTAAATTGCATATGGTTTTCACTTTTCTTCAATATTTGGTTAGTTCCAGCATCTTTCTAAAAAAATTCTTCCATCTTAAATAACAAGCCGTAACTAATCACTGTATAAATCTTCAAATCTAAAAACGAATAAGCTTGGAATATTGATAATGCGCCCGAATATCAAAAGTCTTGGAATATGTAATGTATATGTATGGTCTCTAGCTAAAAATTTCACTTTTAAATACCATTTGAGCAAAGAAATGGTTTCTAACTACCATTTCAATAATATTCAATATCTCTCCCACAACAATTGTTCATGTAAATAATTATTGATGATAATTAGTATGGATGGAAATCATACTTTGGAGTCTTTAAAGATGTAACTTTTGTACCACTTTTTTATATTTTTTGATTGCAAATACATTTTTGGATTGTCTTCTATGGCTTTTCTATCTTTCCTTTTAAACTTTTATCATTTGTCAAATTATTCCATGATTTCTTTACTTCTATGTATTACATTTTTCGGCTATTAATGATAGTTTTTCAAATTATTCCATAATTCCTTTACTTTTATCTATTAATATTTTTCACCTATTTATCAAAGTTTTTTATATAATGCATTTATGAGAATGAAAAAAAAAAAATAAAGAATGCAAGAATTATTGTAAGGTTACTCAAATAGAAATCGCAATGGAACCTAAAATTGTGTATCGCTCAAAACCAATATTTGTGAGAAGATCGATTTCTAGTAATAGGAGTTTTTAAAATGTTTTTGTTGTTACTTATTTTAAATGTTCATTAAATTATTAAAATAGGTTTAATGATTAATAAAATGTGTTATTTTTGTGGAGGTGACATGTTAAAGAAAAGGATAGAGTTGTTCATTAGCTAGTTGTGGCAAAGCTCTAAAGTTATACGATTTTTGAAATAAAGGATCATTCGGATGAGCTTCGATTGCGAAATATTGAATATACCCTTCAGAATTTGTTACTCCCATAGTAAAATACCATTAATTTAATGCTAAATTACATAAACTAGAAAAAAAAAACAGTATGAAAAAAATGACAAATGTAATTCTTAAATAAATATTGACCATAACTCTTAAAGAAGATATCCATACAAAGTCAACTATCATCCAATTGAAAGAATTTAAAAGAAAAAAAAGGGAAGAATGTAAGATCGTAAAGCTAGAAGAGAAACATGAAAGAAATTAAAAGAAATACTAAGGAAGAAAGGGAGACCGTAAAGTTAGAAGAAAAACATATATATGCTCCCAAAAAAATATTTATTAAAATTTTTAGCTTTATCTATAAACAAGCATAGATCCAAATTCTAGGCTCTATAAAGTATTGAGATGTATCAAATCTCTCGAGATGCAAACCTTTTCTTAGGTATCCATTGATTTGATTTAAACCAAAAGACACATCTTTTTATTTAAGGTCCACATAATATTTTTTTTATTAATATTTAATATTATTTATGATGGACATATAATATTTTTTATTATTATTTTTTGTTAGGAAAGAACATTGCATCATTTCTCCACACATGGTTTTAAAACCATATGCAAGGCCCTCATACAACCATGGGTTGTTTAGGAGGCCTTGCACATGGTCTTAAAACCATTTGCAAGGCCCTCCTAAACCATG
>LPNX011050077.1:8334-20847 GCA_001517045.1 Pseudotsuga menziesii
TTTCTTTCAGACTCCTTAACATTGAAAGCAACCATGAGCATGTACTGTCCTAGGCTCGTAAAATCCACACGACAGTACCATTCAATTACTTCAGAGTCTTCTTATTTGCTTTCAGACTCCTTAAAATTGAAAGCAACCACGAGCATGAACTGTCATGGGCTCGTAAAATCCACATGACAGTACCACTTTATATCGACACTTATTCTAGTTCACTAACCCATGAAGAAGTCCCCCCGCGCCTCTTGGCGCTATGATCAATCCTCTCGGCAGCACCTCCAATCAGGTCGCCTTTGTTCAGAGTATTCTGCAGTCTCCTACCATGTTACCAAAGCTTGAGTCTCCCTCAGCCCAGTGAACTTCCCAGATCACATACAGCTATGATACTTTTACCACCAATCAGTTTCATATGCTGCCCGATCATCCCCGCCATCATACTCTGAACAAAGGAAGTTTGAGTCCACTCACTCTACTTGCCCAGTTGTTCCCCCCAGTTTACCACTCCTGCCATCAGTACTATCACAGTTCGGTTTTTCACCTCGCGCTCCTGTCAAGGAAACATCATTGCCTTGATAGTTGCAGGTCTCCCTCTGTCGACGACAACAACTCTATTCCAGAGGATAGACCCAGAGGTCCCTGCGCCTTGGACCCATCACCATCTGTGGTGAGTGCCTACAGATCATTCTAGGAGGACTTCTCATTTCCTCTCTGAATGATTGTTTCTCACATGCTCGACATCAGCACCTTGATCGCATCGTTGAGAATCGCGCAGGATTTATGTCCCCTCCATGATTTGTCGAAGACCCCGGATTTCCCCCGACTCTAGCACATTGGTGAGTCACTTCAGAACGCTCAGTTATATGTTCCCGTGGATGTCCGGGCTGCGTCGGCGATTGTATTCGGAAGCTATCCGACTTCATGCTTCCTCGAGTACCCAGATTCAGTTCCAGAATAGCGTACCATCGCGATTATGACCATTGTCACTGTGATCTAGCAGCTTATCAGTTCCTTTGGAACCACATTCAGTAGCACTACCCTCATTTCAGTGCATCAGTTGTTCAGCTCAGACATGGTCATCCCAGCAGTATGTTCCAGATTGATGTCCCCTTTGGACTCTCATGATATACACAGTTATTTTTATGTATCTTGATACGAGCATGGGAATGCCCGCCTCGTCCGTATATTGAGATTTTTCCTCATTCAGTATTTGAGGACCATTTATATTGCTATGTTATATTCTGATACGAGCATGGGAATTCCCGCCTCGTCCATATTATCAGATGATCCCTCATCCATTATTGAGGTTATGTACTTTTCATTCCTTGCAGGTGGTTCGAGATTGGTGTCCCAGACTTCAGTTGCTTCCTTCTCTTCTCCACACCCCAAGAAAAACCAAATATGACTCATGATGTCCATCGGCCATACGATGAGCTCCTGCCCTCACACATCAGGGGGCAATCTGTTAACACCCAAAAATGGTTAACTACCTCATCTACCCCATTACATGGCTCATTTGTCCACTTTCCTACCATATCTCCATCAAAAACCCATAAAACCATCTAAAAGGTCACCAAAAAGCTTAAAATGCCTCCAAAAGGCTATAAAATCCTTTTTTTCCTCCAAAAATATCCAAAAAGGAATAAAAATATAAAATAATGAGGAAAATGAAAAGAGGAAACCCTAAACAGCTAAAACCCTAAAAAGCTGACCTAAACCACATGGTTTTATAAATAAGTGATGGAGACCCATTATTCATCATCCATGATCATAAGTATCCTACCTCTGCCGAAATTGTTCCTAAAACCCTAGCTTACCATTAAGCTACTTTCACCATTGAGAACTCTTTTTGGCCCATTTCCACCATCGGAGAAAGAGGAGAAGCAGCTTGGAGCTCGAAGCCACCGACATCCGACCAGCGCAACGGACTTCACCAACCTTCACATCGGAGGTAACATCAATAAAGATCATTATTTATTATTTACTGTTTTTGTTTCATGTTATTTAATCTTCACCGTATTGCTTCATGAATGTCTAGATTAGCTTTTATTTCCGTTTAACATTATTTAATTCATATATCATTGAACTCCTACTAAGGAATCCATATTCCTTAGTAGGTGCTCATTCGCACAAGCTAGGGCTAAAACCCTAGCAACAAACCTCATCAGGGTTCATTGGAGTCATTGAAGCGCTACCACTTGTTGGTTGGCTTGCTGTGGCATGTGTCTGACCTACTTTCAGTTAGACTCAGTCATTTATTGCACTCTGACTTTAGTTAGGGCTCAGTTGAGTCAATTAGGGTTTTGATCAGTGGTTAACTAGAGTGTTGACTATGGCTTATATTCAATTAAGCTAGACTCACTCATTCAATTTGAATGACCTCCTTGGTAATTAGAATTGCTTTGTTATTCATACTTGCAGCATGATCTTGTATTGTATTACTCATTCTTTGTGTGAATATACAGAGCGGCTACTCATTTTTTTAGCCCTATTACACCATTTTCATGACTTATTGTTATTAATCCTTGATGAGACTTGTGTTTAGTCCCTAGATTACTGTGATAGATTAATAACGACTTACAGACTGTTATTAATATCATTAGAGGAATTTTGAGGTCTAAAATGGCCTCCCAAGGAAAATAATAAAATAATAGCTTAAATAATAAAATAATATTTATTAATTTTGGAGGAAGAAAGAAAAAAATACTTTTTGTGTTCGTATTTTCGACATATCTCCCTGTTTTTTTACTCAAATTTCGATCGGGATAGCTCGTTGGATGCGGAATTTGATTCTGCATCCAACGAGTACCCACACTGCATACTTTTTATGGACCCCGCTACCCAAAAAACAATAAATACCTGAAAAACATGACGATTCTAAAAATACGAACAAAAAAATAGTTTTTTTATGATAAATATGTCAATTAAACCATTATGGTTGACTTATTTTATTGAAATTCTATTGGTTCTTGAATTCCAACTCACAAGAACTTATTGTTTATAAGGCCCATTTTAGACCCCAAATTTCCTCTAATGATGTCTTTTTCTCAACTCTTGTTGCTCTCATGCTCTCTAGTTTATTTCTTTTATCTACTCCTATTGATTCGCACACAGCCTGGATCAACTCTTCTACTCTACTGTTGCACACTTAACTGTAGATTACTTCTACTTGATGGTCTGCACACTCAACTGCAGATCTGCGGCTCAATAGCCTTCTACTATCAAACTCCTCTCTGAGTCAACAATGAACTAATAGCTTTCTCTATCTAACTCTTTGAACTACTGAACCAAACCGAATCTAACCCTTTTACAGAGCGAGTTCCTCCTATTTATAACATTTACAAGACCGCTCAAGGTCGACTAAGTACAACTCAGTTATTACAGACACAAGTAGCGACAAAATATCTTTCATTACATTAATGCCGGCCCATACCTAGCCACAAAATTCCTACATTACATTAACCATAGCCTTAACTAGCCGTGGAAACGTCTTTCAGCTTGTCTGTATCGGTCATAAATAGCCACAAAACTGTCCTTTAGTCTTTTTCCAGCTCTTCCTTCTGTAGTATTCCTTAACTTGTACCTGTTCAGCCTTAACTCTTCTACTTGCCTCTTCCACTGAAATGGATCTGCCTTTCCTCATCGCAACTTCCTTTTCTCTGTTCTTGCACTTCTTCCTTTACCTTTGTTTCTCCTTCGCGCACCCGCTTTTCCTCCTGCGCTTGCGCGCCGGATTCTTCCTTATGCACTTTTCCTGGCCCAACATTCATTAAAAACAATGTTGATAATACTTCCAGTTTATGTAGGAATGTGTGTTCCGTAGGGTGAGTGTTGTAGGAACTTTTGTTCCATAAGGGTAAGCGTCTTTCGAGTGCCTCTCTGATGGGGATTTATAATTTTAAATTATTTATGTGTATATTACTTCTATATATGTGTGGAACCGGAGCATTCAAAATTAATAGTTTACTTTTGTATATATATAATCTCACCATTAAAGAAACAAAAAAACCCCCAAAAAATCTTTTAAATTTAATAAGTTAAAAAAATCACAATACCCATATTTAAACATATGATCCTTTTAAAACATATGAACATTGTCTTTAAATAGGCCTACACCATTTTTAATGTATTCTCTATCAATAAAGAATAGTTATAATTAGTTATACATGGATTAATGGGTAACTATAAGTTGATCATCTTCCTTTTCTTTATATCTAAAATTAAAATTGGTTGGTAGAAGATAAAGGGTTTTTTTTAAAAGAGCATATGCTTTGGTATCCAATTCTGATAATTTTTTTACAACTCTTTTTTTTATGAGGGAATAAACTACATGTTTTTGGATAGAGTGATCATTAAGATCACTCTTGATTATATTATTAACCATAGTATATGTTAAACTTGTATTTTTTTATAATTGGTAGCTAAACCATTTTTCTTTCCATTATTATCTTAATATCAATTTAAAAAAATCAGCTTTGCCCAATTATTTGTTCCCTCCCATAATGTTGCTCTAGAAAATATTTGGTGATTTTTAGTTAAAGCATCTATGAGTGCTTTGAGGAGAAAGTAGAACCAACATCATTTTTTTTTTTTGTAGAAATGAGGTTGTAGGTTCCAAAAGACCCTTTGTGAGTAAATTAGAAAGTAGAGCAACACAAGTTATGTAGAAATGAAATTTGTTCACTATAATCCCTGGTCAAAATTGATTACAAGGCTAATTTATCGATGCCAAATTAATTAAATGAAAGCTTTGTTCTAGGAATCAAGAAGAAGTCTTTGTTCTCATAATCGATTCCAAGGCTTATTTTCTCTCATGTTTTCTTGCTTTGTTTTCAAGCGCCAATTGAGTGACACACACTCCAAATCTGTTTGCGCAAAAAATGACAAACATTCTAATCCAATTGATCATATATGTATCATATGGATATGTATATATCCTCAATTTCTCTGCATGGAAACAATGATGCCCATACTTAAAATCAAACAATTAATGTGATCTTGGTCAATTCATTCATTATTTTGTTTTAAAAATAAATCACATTAAACTACTTTAAACTATAAAGTATATGAAGCAGTTGAGTGATAAGGTCTAGGCTCCAATGGTAAATAAATGATTGGAGCTCGAGAGTGATACAATAGTGTGTGTGTGTCCTTTCTCTATGCAATGACATATTACATATGTTTGACACTTTAAGGAGAAGGAACACATGTTTGATAGGAGGTTAATAGAGATACAAAAGGACACAAAGGATTCTACAAAATTGTCAATGTTTCTAAAGCATTGTTTTTTTGAACAATAGATTCCCCATTATTGTTATGGCAGATCGGGACAACAACAATCTTCAACTAGTGTAATTCGGACATAAATGATTTCAAATGGATAATTGGAAAGAGGAGAGGTTTACTCACATGATAACTCAAATGTACCAATAATTGACAAAGAAGAAGGCATTGGCAAAATTACAGGAAGTTGTAAAAGAGACCAAGGAATAAAATCAACTTTCCATTCTACTAAAGAAGGCCTCACACCATCATCAAGATGAACATGGCAAGATCACTTTCCACAAATCTTTCTCAAGAGCACTTGGGTGATTTTGAAAAGCATACTAGAGGCATTAGTTCACTGCTAAGGAGGATGCATGTGATGGTCAAGGGCTAGGCAATATAAGTCAAGCAATTGTAATCTCTATTGTAGCTAAACCAAGGGTCAAGCATGAAGGCCTAAGTTTTGGTGGCATAGAGGAAAATGCCATGAACACTAAGATCACATTTTTAAAGGAAAAACATGACAAATTTGGATTTCTCATAAGGAAAAAGAGCTATAGCGATGAATATGGAAACACATTACCACTCCTTTATTTTAGTGGAAAATAGGGATAATTTTAAGAACACCCTTGAAAATTTATATGTATAATAAATGGGCGAATCTCCCTAATATATAGGAAAAATTGAAGGCTATTTTATCAATAATATAATGTGTATATATAATTTTTTTAGCTAATCTTTCATTCTATTATAGAATCTTGTAAAATGTTGGCAAATATTTAACTAAATTATAAGATATTGTAGAATCTTGGTGAACATGTCACTGAACTATAAAATATTGTAAAAAATTGGTGAATCTTTCATTAAATTATAAAACCTTGTAATGCCTTGATGAATAGTTTTCCAGGTAGACTCAATTTTTTATTATGTAGATTACTAAGGCAGTGCAATGGAAGAGCATATACCAAAGCTCGACTCTCTCGACTCCTATACCCTCAAATGAACAAATGTATGAATGAGGATATGAGGTACTTATTTATACATTTAAAAATAAATATTGGGTCACTCATAACTACACTAACTAGATTCAGGCAAAGTGGGGACTGCACTTTTTATCTTGACCCTTAATTTCCTAATGGACATGTGGGGACCCAAATCTTGACATACTGACAAACTGTTAGAATTGAACATTTCACATTATGTAGTGATTATGTAACCCACAAACCATTATTACAACATGGATTCTTATCGAGACCCACAACCTTAATATAGTGTATGAATTCCCAATTAGCTTGTTTTCCAAATCTCTCATTTTGAAGCTACCCTCTTATCTGTTTATAGATACGAATGCCACTTTTTCCTTTCTTTGGTTGACAATCAAAACATGAATTATGTCATTTGATTTAGAATTTTTAGAGTTAGTTAGAAAATTGCAATGATTATTAGAAATAATAACATACACTCACAAGAATAGAAAGCACATTAATGCATCATCACGTGTATCATTAGAACTAATCTAATAAAGACTAATTTTTCTTAGATAAACCGAGGAGGTGTTTGTATCCATGTCCTTGAAAATTTGAAAGCATGCAAAATGTGGTAAAATTTTCTTAACACCCCCATTGAATGCAAAAGACTAGATATCAAATAGCATAATATCTACATCTTAGGTCAAACATGCCCTATACATATTATATAGAATCATGATGGAAATGAAGTATCGTGTTCCAACTAAATCATATATTTATCATACATAACTATATCCATTTTTGGATAATGATAGCAATTACACATCAAAACAAATCACCAAAAAACATGTTACTTCTGAATGACCCTTACAAAATATATATTATAAAACAAGTATCGAACCCAACAAATTTAGGTCACAAATAAAATTGACAAACTTATCAATATGAATAAAAAATCTACTAGTCACGAACGTTTCAATACAAATAAAAGAATCTACTAGTACGCTTTGGACAACTCTACAAGAATACAACCAAAATAATGAACATTCCACTGCAGCCCCACCATTATAATTAGTGTGCATTCATTTATATTACAAACATCCCAAACATCAACAATAAGAGACATAAAATATGAACATATAAATTCTCATTAATGCCTTAGATCCAATAATAATTGTAGAGCAAGATCCTAATAAAAGCACATTCTAAACAACTAGGTCATATTCAGTTTGAATACATAAAAACCATGTGGCATCTCTCCATCAAGAGTGACATCCACTAAAAACATATAAATGTTAGTCGATAGTTTAAACATCTCAAGGCATAAAATAAATTATACCTTTTGAGCTCTATAACACTTTCACGAAACCAATACTCCTAGGACTGAACAAAACCCTAATAAAACCAAATGAGCCCTAAGAATCAAGAGCGCCCTAGAATTCAACGGGCTTAAAAAAGAATCCAGAGAAGGAATGATAAAAAACAATATAATAATCTATTGTAATTGTAGATAAAACACATAAAAAGAATGGTAAAAATCATATCATGTTAATTATTGGATAAAAAGTATGATGCATGTTTCTATTCTCTGATAAATCACATGTACGACATGCCCCTTCAAGACTTGATATCTAGACAATGAAGATGTTTTGCAAAAATTAAAATGTCTAGAAAATTAAGAATGAAAAGTGGAATCACATTAACCAAAACGTTCAACCTGTAAGCGAAATACGATGTGGGTGAACCATGAACCACTGTAGCCTTTATATAGAACAAAATAACACTTGATTTTCCGTCCAATAATGGAAATCAAGTTCTCAAAGAAGGTATCACATGAAATTGACTAAAAATACAATTGAATGCAACCATAGGCCTGGATTACAAGGAAAATGGAGGGAGAAATGACTCTTAGGAGCCTCCATTACTGAAAATTGGGGGCGAATGAGTAATTTCACTAAATTTTCTCTAGAAATTAGGGGCGAAAGATAGATTGGAGGGAGATTTTGTTAGGACGAAAATAGTTTTTTTCATTTTCCTCATTAATATACAAGAGGCTATTCACTTTGGATTTTTTTTTCTAATAAATATTGGGTGAATATATTTTAGCTGAAAAACCCTTTCAATATAGGAAAATCCCACTAAATATTTGTAACCCCTTTAATATAGCCCATGGGCTATATATAGCCCCTAAAATTATCCATGGTGAAAAATCACAAAAGGATAGTGATGAGAAAGGTTCAGAGACTTAGTCCGCACAAACACTTGAAAGAAGTATCAAAAATATCAACCAAAACAAGATGAAAAAGAATACGCATAAAGCAATAAATTCCTCTTTTGTTACTATTGCAAGAAGAAAGTTCGTAGAGCTTCCAATTGTTGGTATCTGAGGTATGCTCCTTGTATGGGAAGAAGGTTCATTTAAAGCATATTATTAGGAGAAGAAATCCACATGCCACAAGAATGAATGTTTTTAGAGGACAATGGAAAGAATACTTCCCCAATGCAACAAAAAACCCAGAGGCACATTGAGAAAATAAGTATGTTAAACAATCCATGCAACAAAATTATTTTCTTCCAACAATACAAGTTGAGAGGACACTGGTAAGACAAGTGTTATAGGTTTCATCCCAAAAACCACATCTCCAAGAGATGACTATGGAGAGTGACAAGTAAATGGAATGAATATCTCCCTGCATCTCAAATATGCATCTCAATCCCAATAAGTAGAAATAGTCCAGGAATTTATAGCTATATACGAGGTCAAATTCACCAGTGAAGTGGAAAGTAGGTTGAAAATGTCTTTGAAAGCAACATTGATCCATTTATTTCCTTCAATACTGCAATAGATGATTCCCTTGTATTGAGCTCTGAACATACCCTGAAATTTTGAAATTTTGGGTCCCAATTTATAGTAATTTTGAATTCTCTCTCAAATTTTTTCACCATTCGTCATCTTAAGTTTTGATTGATATCCTATTGAGTTTTATTCAAAAGTTTTGATATTGATTAATTTTCTTTTCTCCTCAACAATGGACTTTATTTCCTTAAACAAAATTGCAAAAACAATCTTTAGTGTTCACGAGATTCAAAATCAAAAGTTCTAAAGTTTATTTTCCTTAAAAAAATAATGTTGTTTTGAGATTGATCGCTTTAGTTTTCTCCTCAACAACTAGATTTTATTTTCCTTGCAGAAAATTGCAAATAAAATCTTTATTGTTCACAAGATTGAAAATAAAAATTTCCAAAGTTTAATTTCCTTAAAAAAAGTAGTGTTGCAAGATTAATGTTTCAATTTCATTTGAATAAAGTGTGGCACATTTTCTTAATCTTGTTTTCCTTTTCAAACCTCCATTATATTGTTTCTAGAAGGTATTAAAATCTGATTAGGAGTCAAAATCATGGTTAGTTCTCTACACTTTAATTGGAACTAAAGTTATGAAATATCACTGCAGAAAAATCAATTAATAACACCATAAAAGTGTCGATGCAGAGATTTTAGTGCATTTTCCTCATAACTTGAAGTTTTGAGTTTCACCGCAAAGCATGCTTTATATAATAATCACAAAGTTGTCTTGTGGGGTTACTCATTAAGTTTCATGGAGGTCAATGTGCAAAATCCCCCCCCAAGTAAAGTGTGTAGATTCTCCACAGTGTGAAGTTGTGTTGAAACTTGGGCCCAAGTAAAGTGTGTAGATTCTCCACAGTGTGAAGTTGTGTTGAAACTTGTAGTGGAATAAAATTTTGGCATATATGTTGATCGAAGTTTTTACGTAACCTACATAAAATATTTTGTTTTCTATCATCAAGAACTCATTTATTCCTTTTGAAATAGTTTTTCTACCAATGCTTAAATATGATATTGCACACCACAAAAGGAATCAACCTATTCATACTTACTATTTGCCTTATCACTTAAATGAAAGCTCTTTCAATGCTCTCCACTAGACATAAAGTTCACCTATTAAAGTGCTTATGAAATTTAAAGCACCTCATCACTCCTTTATCATACAAGATTTACAAAATCTAAGCAAATCTTAGTGATTTAAGGTTCGATGGTTCTCCATTTTGAATTCATTTCAAGCTAATCTAGAATTGCATAAGGGATCAATTTGTTTTATAAGAGTTAGTTTGCTTTATTTGTTGCTATATTTTGGATTTAATTGAAGTTTCTCCTATAAATTTACCAAAACACAAAGTGAGGTTTTAAACCTATATTTTTATTCCGTTATTCTTTCTTGTAGATTTATTCCTTCAAGATATGAAGTTGGAGTTTCTTTAATTTTCTTTGAGAATTGTTATTGTTGTTTTAATCTCAATATAGTGTTATATTTTAAACACCTCGATAGGTTCTCTTTGAATGAATTAT
The DNA here is from genome assembly GCA_001517045.1 of Pseudotsuga menziesii. Taxonomy (NCBI): domain Eukaryota; kingdom Viridiplantae; phylum Streptophyta; class Pinopsida; order Pinales; family Pinaceae; genus Pseudotsuga; species Pseudotsuga menziesii. The sequence continues at coordinate 18,928 of LPNX011050077.1, forward strand.
ATTTGTCTCGAGAGTAGGATTTTGTGATTTTGGCCCTACGTTTTGAAAATGCAAATATTTTACCTCCTAAAAAATCGACCTCAAAGACCCCAAAACAATCACCAAATGATAAGAAAAAAATTGAGGTCACTCAAACTACAAAAACAAAAAAATGTGATATGGACGACCCCAAAGGAGTCATCAAAATCTAAGAATAATATTGAGGTTATTTATAATTTAGAAGAAACAAATCGTGATGTGGAAGAGACACCAGGATCGTATTTGCATATCATAAAACTAGCTAAACTTGATATAACGCTAGTTAAACCAATGTTCAAAGACACTAAGCTCATATTGTCCTACAACAAACTTTTTATATATGGGGATAAATATATTGGAGATTCAAAGGAAAATATTACATTGATGGTGTACCTCCTGATGACCCATAAATTGTAGCTAAACCACTCATCTTTCTACTACTAACCGCATATCACTATATATAAAAAATTCAACTTTGCCCAATTATTTGTTCACTCCCCCAATGTTGCTCTAAAATTATTTAATGAAATTTAGTTGAAGCATCTATGAGTGATTTGAGGAGAAATTATACCTAACATCAAATTTTGTGTCGAAATGAAGTTTGTAGGTTCCAGAAGACCCTTTGTGAGTAAATTAGAAATTAGTGCAAGCTTCAACACAATTTATTTAGAAATGAAATCCGTTCGCTATAATCCCTACTCAAAATTGATTACATGTCTCATTTATATATCCAAAACAATTGAATCAAAGCTCCGTTCTAGGAATCAAGAAGAGGTCTTTGTTGTCAAAATTTACTCTAAGGCTTATGTTATCTTATGTTTACTTGCTTTGCTTTCAAGTGCCAATTGATTGACACACCCTCTAAATCTATTTGTGCAAAAAAATAACAAATATTCTAATTCAATTACCCATATATGTATGGTATGGATATGTACATATCCTTAATTTCTTTGAATGGAAACAATTATGCCCTTTCTTAAAACCAAACAATTAATGTGATTTTGGTCAATTCATTCATGATTTTGTTTTGAAAAGAAATCACTTTCAACTAGTTAAGACTCTAAAGTATATGAAGGATTTGAGTGATAGGGTGTAGATTCTAATGGTAAATAAATTATTAGAGCTTGAGAGTGATATGATAGTACACATACACACACACATGACATCTTACAAATGTTTGAAACTTGAAGGGGGAGGAACACATGTTTGACAGGAGGATAGTAGAGCTACAAAAGGACACAAAAGACTTCTACTAAATTGTCACTGTTTCTAAAGCCCTATTTTGTTGAACAATAGGATTCCCTAGTATTGTTATGGTAGATTGAGACAACAACAAATTTCAACTAGTGCAATTGGGAGAATTAATTCAGATGGATAATTGGAAAGAGGAGAGGTTTACTCATAGAATGACTCAAATGTACCGAGACTTGACAAAGAAGAAGGCACTGGCTAAGTTATAGGAAGTTGTAAAAGACATCAAGGAATAAAATCAACTTTCCATTCTACTATAGAAGTCCCAATACCATCACCAAGATGAGCATGGTAAGATCACTTCCCACAAACCTTTCTCCTCAACATCTAGAGTTTCTTTTCCTCACAAAAAATTTCAAAAACAAAAATTAGTGTTCATGAGATTGAAAATAAAAATTCCAAAGTTTAATTTCCTTAAGAAAAGTAGTGTTGCAGGCATTAGAGGAAATTTGGGGTCTAAAATGGGCCTTATAAGAAAATGTGCCAAAATAAGTTTTTGTGAGTTGGAATTCAAGAACCAATAGAATTTCAANCCTTCAGGTTGTTTCATGTAACATTAGAGGAATTTTGGGGTCTAAAATGGGCCTCCTAAGGAAAATAATAAAATAATAGTTAAAATAATAAAATAATATTAATTAATTTTGGAGGAAG
>LPNX011050077.1:20870-35935 GCA_001517045.1 Pseudotsuga menziesii
TTGTATTCGTATTTTCAACATATCTCCCTGTGTTTTTACTCAAATTTCGATCGGGATAGCTCGTTGGATGCGGAATTCGATTCTGCATCCAACGAGTACCCACACTGCATACTTTTGATGGACCCCTCTACCCCAAAAACAAGAAATACCTGAAAAAATGTGATGATGACATCATCATNTTTGTTCGTATTTTCGACATATCTCATTGTATTTTTACTCAAATTTTGATCGGGAGAGCTTGTTGGATGCATAATCGAATTCCGCATCCAACGAGCTCTCTTGATTGAAATTTGAGTAAAAAACACAGGGAGATATGTCGAAAATACGAACACAAAAAGTAGTTTTTTCTTTCTTCCTCCAAAATTAATCAATATTATTTTATTATTTTAACTATTATTTTATTATTTTCCTTAGGAGGCCCATTTTAGACCCCAAAATTCCTCTAATGTTTAATGTTTCAATTTCATTTTAATAAAGTGTGGCACATTTTCTAATCTTGTTTTGCTTGTAAAACCTCCTTTATTTTGTTTCTAGAAGATATTAAAATCTACTTAGAAGTTACAATTGTGGTTGGTTCTCCACACTTTAATTGGAACTAAAAATGATGAAATATCAACGCAGGAAAATCAATTAATAACACTGTAAAAGTGTCAATGTAGATAATTCAATTCACTTTCGAGTCTTAACTTGAAGTGTTAAGTTTCATCGCAAATCATACTATGTATAACCATCACAAAGTTCTCTTGCAAGGTTACTCATTAAGTTTCATGTATTTCAATGTGCAAAACTTCCCCTATAGTAAAGTGTGTAGATTCCCCACAGTGTGAAGTTGTGTTGAAACTTGTCGTGAAATAAAATATTGGCATATGTGTTGATCAAATTTTTTATGGAAACCACATCAAATATTCTCTTTGTTACCATATAGAAATCATTTATTCCTTCTAAAATAGTTTTAGAGTTTGTTGGCGCTTAAATATGATATTTCACTCCACAAAAGAAATCAACCCCTCCATACTTACTATTTTCGTTGTCACTTAGATGAAAGCTCTTTCAGTACTCTCCAGTAAACCCAAAGTTCACCTATTAAATTTCTTCTGAAATTTAAAATGCCTCATCACACATTTATTGTACAAGATTTATGAAATCTAAGCAAATCTTAGTAATTTAAGGTTTGATGATTCTCCATTTTGAATTCATTCAAAGCTAATGTAGAATTGCAAAAGAGCTCTATTGGTTTTCTAACAGTTAGTTTGTTTAATTTCTTGCTATATTGTGGATCGAATTGAAGTTTCTCCTATAAGTTTACCAAAACACAAAGTGAGGTTTTAAACCTATATTTTGACTTTGTTATTCTTTCTTCAAAATATGAAGTTGGAGTTTCTTTAATTTTCTTTGAAAATTGTGAAAATGTTGTTTTAATGTCAATATAGTGTTACATTTTAAACACATCCAAAGTAACCAAACAAAGCAGGCTTTATTTGAATGAATTATATTTGTCTCAAGAGTAGGATTTTGTGGTTTTGGTGCTACGTTTTGAAAATGCAAATATTTTTCCTCCTATGAAATTGACTTAAAAGACCCCAAAATAATCACCAAAAGATAAGAAGAATATTGAGGTCACTCAAACTATAGAAGAAACAAAAAGTGATATGTAAGACCCCAAAGTAGTCATCAAAATCTAAGAATAATATTGAGGTCACTTAGACTTTAGAAGAAACAAAACATGATGTGAAAGAAACACCAAAATCGTATGTGCATATCATACAACTAGCTAAACTTGATATATAGCTAGTTAAACTAGTGTTCAAAGACAATGCTATCATATTGGACCGCAACAAACCTTTTCTAGATGGGAAGAATAATATTGGAGATTCAAATAATAATATTACATTGATGTTGTACCTCCTAATGACCCATAATTTGTAACTAACCCACTCCTCTTTCCACTACTAACCTCATCACCATTTTTTTTTTAGCTTTGACCAATTATTTGTTCCGTCCCTCAATGTTGCTCGAGAAATGATTTGATGATGTTTAGTTGAAGCATCTATGAGTTATTTGAGGTGAAAGTGGGCCCATCATCAAATTTTATGTATAAATGAAGTTTGTAGCTTCAAAAAAACCCTTTGTGAGTAAATTAGAAAGTAGAGCAACACAAATTCTGTAGAAATGAAATTTGTTCACTATAATCGCTGCTCAAAATTGATTACAAGGATCATTTATTGATTCCAAATCAATTGAATGAAAGCATTGTTCTAGGAATCAAGAAGAGGTATGTGTTATCATAATTGACTCTAGGGCTTATGTTCTCTCATGTTTTCTTTCTTTTCTTTCAAGTGCCAATTGAGTGACACACACTCCAAATACGTTTATGCAAAATAATGGTAATCATTCTAATCCAATTGCCCATATATGTATCATATGAATATGTATATATCCTCAATATCTTTGCGTGCCAAAAATAATGACCATTCTTAAAACCAAATAATTAATATGATGCTGGTCAATTCATTGATGGTTTTGTTTTTAAATAAACGACATTCATCTACTTAAAACTCCAAAGTATATGAATCAGTTGAGTGATAGGGTGTAGGATCTAATGGTAAATAAATGATTGGAGATCAAGATTGATACAATAGTCCGTGTGTGTGTGTGTGTGTGTGTGTGTGTGTGTGTGTGTGTGTGTGTGTGTGTGCATTCTTTCTCTATACAATGGAATCTTACAAATGTTTGACACTTGAAGGAGAAGGAACACATGTTTGACAAGAGGATAATAGAGCTATAAAGGACACATAGACTTCTACAAAATTGTCAATGTTTCTAAAGCATTGTTTTGTTGAATAATAAGATTCCCCACTATAGTTATGTTAGACCAGGATGACAACAAAGTTCAACTAGTGCAATTGGGACATAAATTAATTCAGGTGGATAATTGAAAAGAGGATAGGTTTACTCATATGATTACTCAATTGTACCAATACATGTCAAAGAAAAAAGAATTGGCTAAGTTATAGGAAGTTGTAAAAGAACCAAGGAATAAAATCAACTTTCCATTCAACTATAGAAGGCCCAACACCATCACCAAGATGAGCATGGTAAGCTCACTTCCCACAAATATTTCTCAAGAGCACTTGGGTGATTTTTAAAAGCATACTAGAGGCATCGGTTCTCTATTAAGAAGGATGGAATATGATGTTCAACGGATAGGAAATATAAGTCAGGAAATCGTAAGTCCTATTATATCTAAATCAAGGGTCAAGCATGAAGGTATAATTTTTGGTGGCATAGAGGAAAATGAAATGACCACTAAGATCACATTCTTTAAGGAAAAACATGACAAATTTGGCCTTCTCATAAAGAAAAAGAGTAATACTGATGAATATGGAAACCCATTAACACTCCTTTCCTCTAGCGGAAAATTACAAAATGGTAGTGATGAGAAAGGTTAAGATACTTAGTGCACAAACACTTGGAATAAGTAGCAAGTAGATAAACAAAAACAAGATGAAAAAGAGTATACATCAAGCAATGAATTCCTTTTTTGTTACTATTGCAACAAGAAAGGCCATAAAGCGTCTAGTTGTTGGTATTTGAGGTGTGCTCCTTGTATGGGAAGAAGGTTCATTTGTAAGAATCTTATTCAGTGAAGCAATCCACATGCCACAAGATTGATTTTTTTTAGAGGAAAATGCAAAATAGACTTCCCCAATATGACAAAAAACTTAGAGGAACATAGAGAAAATAAGTATGTTAAACAATCCATGCAAAAAATGAACTTTTTCCAACAAAACAAGTTGAGAGGAGATTGTAAAACAAGTGTTAGAGGTTTCATCCCAAGGACCACATATCCAAGAGATGACTATGGAGAGTGATAAGTAAATGGAATGAATATCTCCTTGCATCTCAAGCTCTCATCCTAATCCCTATGAGTTGGAATTGTCCAAAAATTTATAGCAACATACAAGATCAAATTCACTATTGAACTGAATAGTAGGTTGAAATTATCTTCAAAATAAATCCTGATCCATTTATTTCCTACAATATTGCAATAGATTAATCCCTTATGTCAAGCTTTGAACATACCCTAAATTTTGAATTTTTAGGTCCCCATTTATATTCTTTTTGAATTCTCTATTAAAAAATTTCATCATTCATCCTATTAAGTTTTGATTGATATCCTCTTGAGTTTTATTCAAAAGTTTTGATATTTATTACTTTACTTCTATCCTCGACACTAGAGTTTATTTTCCTTAAAGAAAATTGCAAAAACTATCTTTAATGTTCACAAGATTCAAAATAAAAAGTTCTAAAGTTTAATTTCCTAAAAAACACAATGTTGTTTTGAGATTGATTGCCTTATTTTCTTCTCGACACCAAGAGCTTCTTTACCTTACATAAGATTGCAAAAAAAAAAACTTTGGTGCTCACAAGATTGAAAATAAAAAATTACAAAGTTTAATTTTCTTAAAATTTGAGATTGATTGCCTTATTTTCTTCTCGACACCAAGAGCTTCTTTACCTTACATAAGATTGCAAAAAAAAAAACTTTGGTGGTCACAAGATTGAAAATAAAAAATTACAAAGTTTAATTTTCTTAAAAAAAAAGCGGTCTTGCGGGTTTAATGTTTCAATTTCATTTGAATAAAATGTCGCACATTTTTTAATCTTGTTTTGCTCGTCAAACCTCATTTATATTGTTGCTAGAAGGTATTAAAATATACTTGGGAGTCACAATTATGGTTGGCTCTCTGCACTTTAATTGGAACTAAAATTATGAAATATCACTGCAGTAAAATCAATTAATAACATCGTAAAAGTGTCAATGCAAATATAATACCATCGAGAAAAAATTTATTCCTTTTGAAACAGTTTTAGAGTCTACCAATGATTAAATATGATATTGCACTCCACAAAAGGAATCAACACCTTCATACTTAATGTTTTCCTTATCACTTAAATGAAAGCTCTTTCATGCTTTCCACTAAACAAAAAATTAACCTATTAAAGTGCTTTTGAAATTTAAAACACCTCATCACACATTTATTGTACAAGATTTATGAAATATAAGAAAATCTGAGTTATTTAAGGTTCGATGATTCTCCATTTTGAATTCATTTTAAGCTAATTTAGAATTGCATAAGAGCTCAATTGGTTTTATAACACTTATTTTGTTTCATTTGTTGCTATATTGTGGATCAAATTGAAGTTTCTCTTATATTTATCTAAACACCAAGTGAGGTTTTAAACCTATATTTTGATTTTTTTATTCTTTACTATAGAATCATTCCTTCAAATTATGAAGGTTGAGTTTTTTTAACTTTCTTCGAGAATTATTAATGTTACTTTAAACTCAAAATAGTGTTATGTTTTAAACACCTCAAAAGTAAGCAAACAAAGCAAGTTTTCTTTGAACGAATTATATTTGTCTCAAGAGTAGGATTTTTTTGGTTTTGGACCTACTTTTTGAAAATGCAAATATTATGCCTCCTAATTAATTGACCTAAAAGACCCCAAAACAATAACCAAGAAATAAGAAGAATATTGAGGCCACTCAAACTTTAGAAGCAACAAAATGCGATATGGAAGCCCCCAAAGAAGTCATCAAAATCTATAAATAAGATTGAGGCACTAGACTTTGGAAGAAACAAAATGTGATGTGGAAGAATCACCGGAATCATGTCTGCATATCATACAACTAGCTAAACTTGATATAGAGTTATCCAAACTAGAGTTTAAAGACACTGTGCTTAGATTGGCCTACAACAAACTTTTCCTAGATGAGGATAAATATATAGGAGATTCAAAGAAGAATATTACATTGATGTTGTACCTCCTGAAGACACAACAAATATACATATTGATGATAATATATTCTCCAACATTCAAAGATGTCACTTGCATAACATTGCTGCAATATTTCTTGTTTTAACTTGTTCAAAGGCCATTGAATGGATAGTTAAACACAATGATACAATAAATATAACTATTGTAAATGATACATGCCAACGTATTGCTTCTTTCCATCCATTAGAGTTAGAAAAATATTACATAATGCATGACCTTGAGGTTTATATGACCATTGGAAAAATAGAACAATTCCATAAGAATAATAATGTTAATAAAATCTTAACATGATGATTCATTGAGGGGGAAATATTATTTTCTAAGAATGATGGGATATATACAATTTCTAGCTTGATGGATCCATATATCTATGCAATGGATTCAATGTGCATATTATATGGGGAACCAATTTTCATACATTTCAAGGATGCTAGGCCCCTAGTTGTTCATACTGTGATATCAAGAGGATATGTTGGATCGTTATCTTTCCAATTTAATTGAAAGGGATATCGAGAGAACCAAGAAGACAAATAATTAATCAATCTTTTCTTTCTCTATGACTTTTTATGTCCTTGATATTCTATGTGCAAACAATCCTTTTATAGGTTTAAATTGGCATTTGAATATATTAGGGATTCATATTCATCTATATTATCAGATATTATGGGAGAATATGAATGAAAGGAACAATGCACAACTCTATGATAATTTCTATGCTCAATTATACAAATTGTTGTTTTGCAAGCAATGCTCTAGGTTGATAGATGAAGCTATGTTATTGTTAAGAAGCATTAGAAGTTGGTATTTACAAGGACAACTCTCAGAATATATGGAGTGACTACTCCTCTTAATATGCTACCCAAATATGTTCCCAATAGGCTAGTATTATGAGAGAGAGTCTATCAAACTATTATTAATGGGTTTAATGCTTCCCCAAAAAAATATAGAAGGAAATGGTTTGTCTCTAACAACATGTACATTAGGAATTATGGGTCAAGTGGCTCTAAAGTTTCAAGACAAGAAGAAAATGCTATGTTGGAATATAGTTTATCACAATGGAAATTTATAAGGCATGATCCTTAGGGATTAGTATTTAAACACAAAAATTAGGTTACCATTCACTATAAGGAAAATGCCCTATAGAGGAGGTTATATCGGATTCTCCTCTCAAAAGAGATCAAATATCCATTTAGAGTTGAGGTAAGTAGTAGAGGTGAGTGGCTGGAGGTTGTAGTAGAGTTTTTTTATTTGGTATGTATGCCACACAAACTCCCTGAGGCAACCAAAAAAAGAATGACGCACGATGGACAAAACATGAAATTAAAAAAAATTAAGTGCAATGGCTAGAGATTTTTTAAAATCATAGCGGCGTGTTTTAGTAGACATACTGTACCGATGTGTCTACCATCAAAACACACTGAGACCTCAAAAAAACAATGTTGTGTCCCCCAAAAAAACAAAAATTAAAAACAAATTATGTGGAAAGCACCAAAATTTCATAAAATTGATGCCATGCGTTTTTAAAGTATGAACGCACCGGTGCATATATATCCAAGATGAACTGGGGCCTCCAAAAAACAATGTTGCATGGAAAAAAAAAATGAATTCAAATAATATTATGACAAACGACAACAAATTTTTAAAACCATAGCTGTGGATTTTGATAATATTACCGTATAGAGGCGTCTAAAACCATTACGCATCGGGATCTCCTAAAAATAATGTAGAGCTCCAAAAAAAAAATCAATTACTTTTTTTTATGCAAAACACATGCCATTCATTGCTAACAAACACCATGGTGTGTGTAAAAAAGAAACCCATTGGTTAGAATTTGTTAAAAAAATAAAATTAATAAACAAATTTAATTTAAAAACCTACATTGCAGTGCGACTGTGTAATAATAATGCACCAATGCATTCAACTATTGGGTACACCAGAATAGGGTTTTATAAAAAAAAAATTATCGCGCAGTCAAAATAAATTTTATCCCTCCACAGTGCATCTGATCCATCTATACCGGTTTCGTCCATAACCTACCTAGATGCCCTACCACCGATGCTCATTCCACTCCCTATTGACACATTGCTCCATTTTATTAGTGTTGATGTATTTGTAACTTTGGAATGTGTTCATCTATGTATCTTATGTATTGCAACCCGATGTTTATTCCGGGATGTATCTATAATATAATTGAGTCATATTGTCATGCCCCGATGTTCCGATTGGGAGGATCAATTATGTAAACAAGTCATGTCAAGTCATAGTGGGCAACCCTCCGATTGTCTAAGGGTCAAAGTCCCCGCAGTTTCGGCGCACTAGGGTTATTAGAATCTCCTAGTAGAGGTCGGCCCTGGTAGGGTTTTAGTCATGTCAGGATTAGTATAAATAGAGAACTGGAGTCTCTATTTATCACACAAGTCATCCACACTCAAGTGTAGCGCATATTTGAGGAAGGAGAAGACACTGGGGCTGGACAAGAAGAAGATTACTATTGTTGGGAGATCACTTACTATTTTGGGGATTTTATTGCTTTGGTGTTGATTCTATCTCCGAGGAAGTTGCGGGGTTTTGTCCTTTATGGTTTCCTCGAGGAAAAACATTGTGTTCATTTTATCTTGTGTTTGATTGATGTACTTGTTATTCTCTCAGTTAAAGATCCTAATAATGCTAGCTTAATGTTGAAAAACTAACATGGTATCAGAGCTAACCTGAGAAGAAGACACTATGCAGCTGCGAGAACTAGGGCTTCCTAGTTTATGGATCTTCCTCCATAAATTTTCAGCAAAATTAAGGTGGAATAACTCTCCTCCTTAGGGCGCATCTTTCTATCAAAGCAGAATCCAATTCTGAGGTTTTTCAGTTTTGGACCTGTCACTGCTGCCGAAAATTAGGAATTTTCATAGAAGAGGAATTTTTCAGTGAGCCTAGGCCTGGATTGATCTCCTCCCCAAAATCGAAGTTAGGGACAAATTTCAAAGCATTTGGTTGCACAGAACTCTGGAAAAGCAAAACCCTAATTTGCTCTTGAACCAGCTCTGCAGGATTTCAGTTCAAGTTTCAGATCTGACATCTTGAACCTGGTAAGATCTAAAATCTTTTGTATTTCCATTTGAGGTTCTCAGATAAGATGTCTCATCATACCAATCTTGATGAAAAAATTGAGGGAGTTGATAACTTCTGAGCCTGGAAGTATAGGATCTCCTTGATCCTGGAAGAGAATGAATTAGACTCCTACATCCATTAGGAGGTTCCAGTTCCATAGGGAGATGAGGCAAAAGCCTTACATAAGAAGAAGATGGTTATGGAAAAGAGGATCATTGCTGATTTTATCAAGAATCACCTTATCCCACAGGTGTCCTCTCTCAAGACACCTAAAGCTATGTTTGATGCCCTAACCAAGTTGTTTGAAGAGAAGAACATAAACCAGAAGATGACTCTGAGGAATCAACTGAAGAATGCGAAGATTTAGAATGCAGAGACTATCCAGTCCTACTTCACAAGGGTTTCCCAGATTAAGGAACAATTAGAAGCTATTGATGAAGTGGAAAATGCAGAGATTGTGATGACTACTTTGAATGGCCTCCCTAGGTCATGGGATTCTTTCATCCAAGGAATCTGTGCAAGAAAGAAGTTAGTCAAGTTCAGTAGACTATGGGAAGAATGCTCTCAAGAAGAAGCTCGGATAGCAGCCCGATAAGAGAAGATGGGAAGTGAAGATCAAGCCCTCACAGTTCACTCCAGGAAGGGAAGAATAAATTCTCATTACTCCAAAGGTAATAACTCTCACTCTAAGGATAACAATAGAAAGGACCTATCTAGAGTGAGATGTTATACATGTGATGAAAAAGGACACTATGCAAAAGACTATCCTAAGAGCAAGAACCACTCTCATAAGAAGAAGGGGAACAAAAGAAGACATCATACTCATGTTGCAGAGGATGATGAACCATCCAGGAAGAGATCCAGATATGAAAGTGAAGATTCTTCAAGCGAGGATGAATATGTTTTGATTTCTGCTCTCACAGGTAACATTACTCATGGAAGTGATGATTGGATTATAGACAGTAGGGCTTCCAAACATATGACTGGATTCAAGGAATCCTTTGTAAGACTATCAGAACATGAATCACCTCACAAGGTGAAACTAGGAGATGACTACCATTATCCAATAAAAGGTAGTGGGGAATCTTCATATAAACTAGACTCTGGTAAGTCTCTAACAATGAAGGAAGTATTGTTTGTACCAGGACTCAAGAAGAACCTTCTCTCCATATCAGCATTGGATGCAAAAGGAATGTGAGTTGCATTCATAGATGGTCAAGTCATTATGTGGCCTAGAGGAAAGACTATCAATGATGCAGTAGTAATTGGAGAACAAGAAGGAGGATTGCACAAATTGAAGGGCCATCCAGAACAAGCAATGGTCCATGATACAATAGAGCCAAGTGAACTTTGGCATAGAATGCTTGCACATGTACATTACAGAGCACTACCTATTGCAAGCAAAGCTGTTGAAGGTCTTCCAGAAATCCAAGCAAAACATGATGGGGTTTGCAAAGGATGTGCGAAGGGAAAGAACACAAAGAAGACATTTCCAAGCAGCGAAAGCAAAGCAAAAGGAATCTTGGAAATCATCCACTCCGATGTATGCAGCCCTATGTCATCAAGCTCACTAAGCGGGTATGCATATTATGTTTCTTTTATTGATGATTTTTCTAGGAAGACATGGGTTTACTTCATGAAGAACAAAGACAAAGTATTCAGCAAATACAAGGAATTCAAAGTCTTGATCGAGAACCATACTGAAAAGAAGATCAAGACTTTTCGATTAGACAATGGCGGAGAATTCACTTCAAATGAATTCAAGAGGTTGTGCAAAAACTTAGGGATTAAGAGGGAGTTGTCCACTCCTTATAATCCACAACATAATGGGGTTGCAGAAAGGAAAAATAGAACCATCATGGAATCTGCAAGAGCAATGCTTCATGATCAAGATCTTTCGATGCATCTTTGGGCTGAAGCTGCCAGAACAACGGTGTATGTACAGAACCATACTCCACATAGAGTACTCGAGAACATCATTTTTGAAGAAGTCTTCTCCGGCAAGAAACCAGAAGTCAACCATCTCAGAATATTCAGTTGTCCTGTGTACATACACATCCCAAAGGAGAAAAGGACAAAATTATATCCTTAAGGAAAGAAGGGTATATCCATGGGATACTCTAAAAGCTTGAAGGCCTACAGAATCTATTTCCCATGATACAAGAATATTGACATCAGCAGGGATGTGACATTTGATGAAGACACAGCTTACAACAAATCCAGAAATATACCTGCTGAAGAACCTGAAGAAGCAGAAGCAGAAGCACCTCGAATTCATGATACAACCATGAATGAAGAAGCTCAAGAAGAAGATCGAGAATTTGAAGAACCACAAAGACCTGTAGATCCACCTCTGGAGAAGAATCCTCATAAGAGGAAACCTACTTGGGTATGAGAACTTATCCAAGGTGCGGAAAGATATGGGGCTCCAGAAGAGAATCACAGAGAAAGAAAGAGGACCAGATCCTGCTCTGGGTATGTAGATATACTATGTTATTTCATTGATAAAGAACCTTTTAGCTACGGAGAAGCGGAAAAACGGAAAGAATGGAAGGATGCTATGATCAAAGAATATCAATCGATCATGAAGAATGATGTTTGGGATGTTGTCCCATGACTAGAAGGGAAGTCATTTGTAACTTCCAAATGGATCTATAATATCAAGCATGCTGCAGATGGTAGCATTGAAAAGTATAAAGCAATATTTGTGGCTCGCGGTTTCTCTCAGAAAGAAGGAATAGACTATGAAGAAACCTTTGCACCTGTAGCTAGATTCACTTCCATCAGATCAGTACTTGCTCTGGCTACAGTGATGAAATGGAAGATACACCAGATGGATGTCAAGACTGCTTTCTTGAATGGTGTAGTGGAAGAGGAAGTGTATGTAGAACAACCACTCGATTTCGAGACACATGACAGAGAGTCTCATGTATGCAGATTGAAGAAAGACCTGTACAGTTTGAAACAGGCACCAAGGACCTGGTACGACAGAATTGACAGCTTTCTATCTAGTTTGGGCTTTACCAAGAGTAAAGCAGATTCCAACCTTTACTACAAGGTTGAAGATGGCAACCCAGTGATGCTCCTACTATATGTAGATGATCTATTTGTGACAGGTACAGATGGGTTGATTGTTGATACAAAGAGAAAGCTTGCTGCTGAGTTCGAGATGAAGGACTTGGGTATGATGCATTACTTTCTAGGTATGGAGGTGTGGCAGAGTACAGATGGAATCTTCCTTGGACAAGGGAAGTATGCAATAGAGATCTGAAGAGGTTTGGGATGATGGACTGCAAGACTATGGCCACACCTATGGCATCAAACCTGAAGCTATTGAGTGATGCTTCATCAGAGATGGTTGATGCTACGATGTATCATCAGATGATTGGGTCATTGATGTACCTGACAAACACGAGACCAGACATTTGCTTTGCTGTGAACACCTTGAGCCAGTTCTTGACAGATCCGAGACATGTTCACTTGATTGCTGCAAAGCATATTCTTAGGTACCTGAAGGGTACAGTTGATTATGGGCTCAAGTACGATGTGAATCAAAAGATTAACCTAGAGGGTTATGTTGATTCAGATTGGGCAGGAAGTGCCATTGATAGGAAGAGCACTTCAGGATGTTGCTTCAACATGGGATCAGGTGCGATCTCTTGGTTTAGTAGGAAGCAATCCTGTGTGGCACTGAGTACAACTGAAGCAGAGTATGTTGCAGCTTGTTCAGCTAGTTGTGAGGCACTATGGCTGCGGAAGCTACTGTTTGATTTATTTGATCTCCAGTTGGATTCTACTTGTATACATTGTGACAACCAGAGTTGTGTCAAGTTGTCATAGAATCCAGTGTTCCATGACAAGTCGAAGAATATCGAGATCAAGTATCACTATATTAAGGATATGGTGTAGAAGGGAGTCGTGAAGCTCCAGTATGTTGCGATGGAGGAACAGATAGCTGATGTATTGACGAAGCCATTGGCTAGACTGAAGTTCTAGTACTTTAGGGAGAAGCCTGGTGTTCTCCAGATCGAGATTTCCTCCAAGGGAAAGTGATGAGTCCCATAGCCATTCTGACATGGTGAGAGGATTGGTTCCTTCCATGGTCGGATGTAAGGGCTAAGCCATTCTATCATGGTGAGAGGATTGGTTCCTTCCATGACAGATATGAGTGCTAAGATCCATAGCCATTCTGACAAGCAGGTCAGATGTAAGGGCTGAGCCATTCTATCATGGTGAGAGGATTGGTTCCTTCCATGATAGATATGAGTGCTAAGCCATTCTGATATGACTGTAGGATTGGTTCCTACACGATTAGATATAAGGGCTATTGCCATTCTTGGAATGAAGCTGCCTGGTGAGGTACCAGGCAAACTCAGTTTTAGGACTGAGGTTCGTTCTGATATGACCGTGAGATGTGTTCTCACATGATCATATATGAGTGCATGGCCATTTTGATGTGATAGAGGGATGTGTTCCCACTTGATCAGATGTAAGGGCTGAAGCCATTCTGTCATGACTAAAGAATTAGGTTCCTCCCATGTCAGATATGAGTGCTAAGACATTCTGACTTAGTGTCAGATATAAGGGCTATCGCCATTCTTTGAATGGAGATACCTGGTGAGGTACCAGGGATCCTCAGTCTAGGACTGAGAGCCATTATGATGTGACTAAGGGATGTGTTCCCACATTATCAGATGTAAGTGTAGTGGCCTTTCCATAGATGACAGTAGGTGTGTCCTATCATGCTGGTGGATGTGAGTGTTGTGCCTTTTCACATATGATAGTAGGTGTGTCCTATCATGCTGGTGATTGTAAGTGCATTTCCTTTTCACAAATGATAGTAGGTGTGTCCTATCATGCTGGTGATTGTAAGTGCGGTGCCTTTTCACAGATGATAGCAGGTGTGTCCTATCATGCTGGTGATTGTAAGTGCAGTTCCTTTCCACAGATGGTAGTAGGTGTGTCCTACCATGCTAGTGGATGTGAGTGCAGTGCCTTTCCACAGATGGTAGTAGGTGTGTCCTACCATGCTAATGGATGTGAGTGCAGAGCCATTTCACAGATGATAGTAGTTTGTGTCCTATCATGCTGGTGAATGTCAGTATTGGGCCTTTCTGATATGATTATAGGATTGGTTCCTACATGATCAGATGTGAGTCTTGGGCATGCCTTTCTGACGAGTAGGTCAGATATAAGTGATGGGCGGGCCATTCTGACTTAGTGTCAGATATAAGCACTGAAGAAAGACCTACATGGAGGCTAGGCCTACAACAAGCATGAAAAAGGGCTGGCTCTGTAGAACTTCCTGTGACGAGAAGAATCATGAGATAGCACCCATGATGATCCAGATCCAGTGATGATGCCCAGTAATGATCCAGATCAAGTGATGATGACCAATGATGATCTAGATCGAGTGATGATCCAGATCCAGTGATGATCCAGATCCAGTGATGATGCCCAGCGATGATCTAGATTGAGTGATGATCCAGATCCAGTGATGATGACCAGTGATGATCCAAATCGAGTGATGATCTAGATCCATTGATGATGTCCCATGATGATCCAGATTGAGAGATGATATAGATTCGAAGATTGACGATGACTTGAAGATGAAGATGAATTGAAGACTCAGAAGATTTGAGATGCAGATGACGAGATGATCCAGTTGATGCAGAGAAGAAGACCAGTGCTAAAAATTGTGTCGAAAGAATACCTTCCTAGTTAAGAGGGAGTGTTGATGTATTTGTAACTTCAGAATGTATTCATCTATGTATCTTATGTATTGTAACCTGATGTTTATTCAAGGATGTATGTATAATGTAATTGAATCATATTGTCATGCCCCGATGTTCCGATCGGGAGGATCAATTATGTAAACAAGTCATGTCAAGTCATAGTGGGTAACCTTCCAATTGTCTAAGGCTTAAAGTCCCCGCAGTTCCGGGGAAGTAGGGTTATTAGACTCTCCTAGTAGAGGTCGGCCCTGGTAGGGTTTTAGTCATGTCGAGATTAGTATAACTAAAGAACTGGAGTCTCTATTTATCACACAAGTCATCCACACTCAAGTGTAGCGCATAGTTGAGGAAGGAGAAGACACTGGGGCTAGACAAGAAGAAGAT
>LPNX011050077.1:35970-57120 GCA_001517045.1 Pseudotsuga menziesii
GGATTTTACTGCTTTGGTGTTGATTCTATCTCTGAAGAAGTTGCGTGGTTTTCTCATTTATGGTTTCCCCGAGCAAAAACATTGTGTTCATTGTCTCTTGTGTTTGATTGCTGTACTTGTTATTCTCTCAGTTAAAGATCCTAATAATGCTAACTTAATGTTGAAAAACTAACAATTGGTTGTTGAATTGACTTTGATTTTGTGAAGTGTTGGGAAAAAAAATCTCCATACATAGCCAGGATGCCTCCTCGACGCGCGGTTTAGCATGTAAATTAACTCTTACTTAATAATTTATTTTTTTATTGCACTGTGATAACATAAAAAAATATTTTAAAAACTTTAAATTAATAATCGATGCATTTATTACACATAAGCACACCAACGTTATGGTGCGCCTATTTGTATCGAACACACCGGTAAAGAATACCAAGTAAATTAAAAGACAAACTTTCCAGTGGATGTCAACACCAATTTTTGTTTCTATGACATCAGTTGGGAGCACCGTGGTGCTTTTACGTTATGTAAGTGTACATTAAATGGTGTGTTTAAATGGTATAAACACACTGGATTACCAGTGCCCTTCTCTTTATTATCCCATCATCATAACATAAATTTATTTAAAAACTATGTGATCATTAAAAATAAGTGCACCGACATTACGGTAAGTTATAATTATATAAGTACATCGTATACAGTGTGTTATATTGATATAAGTGCACACTACATTCCTCACTTAGTTTATCGCATATTGGGATAATCATAGGCATGTTTTCTGAGTTTTTCATGATTAGTGGTTCTGACCCACTAAGGAGGACATATATTTTATCACAAGGCTCTATAAACGAGGTGAGGAATTTCCTCAATTTCTTGAGATCTTAGTTGGATTTGTAGCATTGTCTCAGCTAATATATGTTTAGATTTATGTTGATCCAATGATGGGTAGCACATAAGCTTCCCTCTACTATATCATATTGATTATTTATTTCGAGAAACTAGATGCGTTAAGTGGTCTGCTATTTTTTTATGACAATTTTGTTAGTCTTTTAGTTGATGTCGTGTGTGTATTGGAGGGAGGGTGAACTTCCCTTTCGGTTCAGATTTGTTTTATTTATTTTTTGAGATATTTTCATCCATCGGGCCATCTTTTGACCAACACCCTCCTAGGTTGATGAAAATGTGTGTATGCGCATGTGGGGGCATATGATGCCCAAGAGTTGCCAACCTAGATTTCCAGCGAGGATCACCACTGATGTGATCGAGATGCTGGGAAACGAGGACCTGCCTAGATTATACATGGTTCCATATCCATATGTCAGATTGGATTGGAGAGGGTGTCCCAACATATTATTCACTCAGGATGAGCTAGCAGGTGATAGAGGTAAATTTAATGTTATGTTTGAATTAATCTAGTTGCATTTTATTCTTTTATATTTAATGCAAAAGAAAATTATTTTAAATTGTTATATTAAATTCATGTTTAATGAAATTGTCTAATCATTATTGTGTACTATATATTTTACAGATGTTGGGGCATTTGATGGTGATGTGCCACCTCCTTCAGTTTAGGATGAGGAGAATATGGATATGGATGAAGCTCATCCTAAGGCACCCCATTTAGCTAGATCTGGCCTTTGACATAGTCCATATGCGAGGTTTCGATAGGCTATCTACAATGTTGGAGGATAAAGGGGTTCATCCTGTATAGGTGAGGTACATTATCAAGGACCCTCGTCATTCAGAGCTGTGGAGGATTGATCCTCATGATATGAGGATATTTGGGAAGCAAATGTTTGATGCTAACGATATTTCAGACAGTATCCATCATAATAGTTCATCGTCTTACAAGGGTAGAGATCCTTTCCCAGATAGCCCACCGGCTGCTTCGACTAGTGGCACAACCTCCACATCCATTTCACCTCCTCCACATTCAACATCTCGTCCACCTCGTCCTCCTCCACATTCAATGTCTCATCCACCTCCTCCTCTACCATGTCCTCCTCCTCCACCTTTTTCGACCTCATCTAGTCTTCTAGTCCTACTCGACCTTCCTCCCGATCCTACATCATCGTCTCCTCTACTCTTACTTGAATGACCCTTCAGTCCTACTCATCAAAATGACCATCCACCAGTTCCTACTTCACTCATTTCTATTTTAGATATGCTCAGAGAGGGTCATACACTTCGTCTTGATGGACCTATCCCTCCTGCTCTCATACCTCTTTTTCTTTCTGGTAAGGGTGTTGATGCCTATGGCTCAGCTGGAAAAGGTGATGGTACTACCTATGGATCTCATTGGTGGAGGTGATGATGCATATAGCTCTATTCATAGAGATATTGATGATGCTTTTACTAGCGAAGGTGGAGTAGATATGTCATAGCAGTTATTGCACCAAAGATATATTATTGTATTTGACATATTGTATCATGACTTTGATGTTATGTATATTTATATCTATATATAATGCATTTTTCATGTTTATGTTGATGTTTATTTATTTATGTGGTGAAAATGATAAAAATGGAACGTTAATTATGTTTACATGCATTATTAGTTGTGTGTTTAGATTATGTTTAAATTTGTTAGTTGTATATGCTACATGAATATGCGACGTAATATTTATGATGGTACATTCATGCTTATTTTTGGTAAATTATGTTAATGATGGTATGATGGTATATATGATGGTGTTTATTTTTATGTTTGTTATATAATGGAAATGATAATAATGGTATGTTTATTTTTATGTTGTGAAAATGTTGATGATGCATTTCCTTTTTTGTTAAAATGTGTGGTTATGTTTATGCTAGTATGATGTTGTTTATGTTTATGTTTATGATCATGGCATGATCACGATTTTTATGTTTGTTAGGTGTTGAAAATGATGATGATCGTATGCTTATGTACTAAAAGAACTTTGTACTATTCAAAATCACGTCGGTCTTTAAGTCAATAAGTATTAATTTAGTCAACAAAAACACAACAATTTGCATTGTAAATTATGGAAGAATTTGTGGAAACTCTATGATTTATGATTGTTGTATAATTTGTCATAGTATCATGCTTATAATTTTTTATGGTTTGTCATAGTTTTATGTTTATGTAATAAATGTTTTCATATTTGGTGTTCACATTGTTCTTATATAATTTATATGGATATTATTAATTATTGTAATTTTTTTAATAATGTAGTAATATTTGTCATAATATTATACTTATATAATAATATATTTATTTTGTTGCAACTATATGTTGAGCATTACAAAATAATATATACTAATTTTTAATAACGAAATTAACTCTTCATCGTATAATGTTGTGTATAACTTGATTATATATTCAAATGATAAACATAAATTAATCTTGTTTAATTTATAAGTCTAATTGCCAAACATCATAACAAAAAGTCAAGTATTACCATGTAATAGTATTATAATATATGAATATGAACATGACAAAAAAATATAAATATGAACATCAATATGACCTATCAATGTATCATTCAACATTTTTTTTACCATGACTCACTTTACAATGACAAATATTGAAGCTCATAAATTAATTTATTGTTATCAAGTCTCATAAATTAAGTTATTGTTATCAAGGACATAAATTAATTGAACTTAATCATATCGTATAATAAAAAAATTACATTAATCTAACAGAAATGTCATAAATTAACGTAATTATAATTCTTAACATTATTTATAACAAAAGCATCAAAAAATACAAGCATTATTGCAATATTAATATAGAAATTAGAGAATACCTTCAAGTCCAGAAGAATATGTTAGCCTTTACTTTCACAAAAATAAAACTGAATCATGTAAGTTGTTTTCATGGTGTATTTATATGTATACACAAGACATAATATGAGTAACTTGGGACATATAATCATTCCATACAATCATAAATTACTTCAAAGACGTAAACCATATTTCACATCATATTTTTTGTTAACCAACTAAAATTGTTTAAACACTACATCCAGTTATCAACTTTCTATTTCCACCATCATAACATGAAAAAAAAACAATATAATTAGGCAATCAAATATAACAATTACAAAATGATATCTCAATTTGTAAATGATGAAATAAAACATGTACGTATCACTCTACATTGCCATCACCTTCATTATCTTCCTCGGTTGGCATGCTAACATTGTTGTTCTCAAATATGAACAATTGTTGTTGTGTCTTAATATGAACCACCAATCTAAATCCAACATATTTGGGTAAAAGAACACTTGGTTGTAGTTTTTTGGGAAAACATAAGGCTCCTCAATTTCATCCCACATCTTTCTAGAGTTGATACATATCAACCCACTATCATGATCTTCCTTTACATTATTTCTATTAAATGTGTCCCACCACCTGCACCTAAGAATAACACATTGGAAAGATGAGAAGTCCCTTGAATGATCTCTTGTATATGTTTGACTTAACCCAACATCCCTACTATAGGTTTCGATCACACTGTCTAGCATGACTCAATTGGTCGAACTTGACTTCCACTCCAAAGTCTTGTGTAACATGGTCATCATCAGCGTCCTCGGTGTGAAAATGATCTCCATAATCCCACATAGATGGGAACGAATGCACCTTTAAAAAAAGTTAACAAATAATGGTGTCATATGTCTAATAATCCAAGCATTAATATATTAAACATAGATCATACAATTCAAAGTTGCACTATAAAGTTAGAGGTGTACATAAGTATTTTATTATAGAGTTGGTATACATGATCCCAATGTTTGTCACATCCTCCTCTTTAGGTGGGTAACGACCATATGCACCATATTTCTCTCAGACTTTGTTTGCAACCCAACTGTTGGGACAAATCATTGGTATATTTTCTCTTAAATGATCTAGAAAAGGAATACTTCTACCACACAACCGACTAAATTATTTTTTGTCAATGCCCTATTTTCTCCTCTTCTCTTCATACAATGTGACCCACAACTATGTTGCCTCTACGTTGTAAAGAATGAATTTATTGATTGCATCAATTTCTGAATTTGTTGTTGTATTCATGGAAACAAAACCGCATTCATTATGTATGGGATGAAGTATAGATTTTGAAGTTTGTTGTGAATAGTTATATGTGGAAATTTGAACATCAAAATATAAGTGACTTACTCCTTATCATGCGCCTTTTTCCTTTCGTTTCCAGTAACTCCCATTCCCTTTTGTCCTCGTCGCATTCATCATCCCAAATCATTGTACTTGGTGTGTGAAGGTCGATTTTCTTTATTTACTCACTGGAATCATAGAACGACTCATATATTATGTACCCCTATGCCATAGGCCCCTCAGGTTTTCCCTGTATCAAATAAATCCCTTCAATTTTTTCATTTACCTCTCCAAGAAGAACATCCAGTGATATGAGACCATCCCAACTAATTCAACTTCATCGATTAGGTAAATTAGAAGATGAATCTGTAATTCCATGAAACTCGAGGAAAAATCCTTCTCAAACATACAAACAATCTCTGCTATCTCTTGATGCCACCATGGAATGCTAGAAATGTAAATATCCTTTGATGTGTTACACCCTACAAATGCAGTTATTCTAGATATGGCATGTTGCAGGTCTTCAACAAAGTCATGGTTCACACACCCATGTACAAATAACGAATAATGACACTACAAAGTAAACACAAACATTTGATTTTAGTTTAACTTGTGTGGTAAAAGATATAAAAGAATAATATAAACATTTTTTTTACATTATATGTACCCTTAGAAGGTTGAGATGGTCATGTGATTTCAAAATTGACAAATTTTTGTTTGTAGTGAAGCAAGGTCGTAGAGAATACCCATAAAAAGAAGGTGCTTTCACTCCCAATATAACTTCGTTTTCCAAATTAAGATCTTCTTTCTTCAAATGCCATGGGAAAACACCTTTTTTAAATGAAAAAGAGTGGTCATCCTCTCCTCTATTTTCTTGTCATTGCCAATGCTTCTTTTTAGTATTTGAAGAAATAATATATTTCTTGACTTTCATCTTGTCACTATTTTTGGATGATATGTGACGCCACAAAGAACATGAAACATTTTAAATATATGCATGAGATCTAGTAAGTGGGAAATTTTAAGATGCTCCCAATATGGGAGATCATAAAATGTCGATTTCTTTTTCATCCCTTTAGGCATTTTCTCATCATAGGTGTCAAAGAATGTACGATCATCAAACATAGGTTCCCCATTTGAATCGAACATATCAGCAATTTCCTTCTCCTTCTCTCTGTCATATTCCCTAAGCCATTCATCCAGTGTTATTATATGAAGGGGGTTTAAATCAATCTATTGTCTCACACAATTACAATTTCACCTTTTAGGGATTTTAGATTTGTTGAATTTGTAATTATATATAGAAATCGTAAGGGGAGATGGGGCCATTTTTTGGATAAAATATGTAGCCATGTTGGCCCTCTAAAGTTTTTTTGTTTTTATTTTTGTTTTTTTAATTTAAAAAAAAATGAATGTGTCGAAATTGGTACGTTTGTGTTTCCAAAATGCATTGGTGTGCGTATCGTTATAGCACACCGCTAATGACATGCGGAACACAATGTTTTCTCGTTTTTCAGTTTCTTAGTTTTATTTCAACGGTGCCTTTATACAAATATAGCACCGACAATTGCAGGAATGCACTGTTTTTTTATTTCCATAAAATGGTAAATACTTTTCAGTTGTTCATGGTGCACTTGTGTTGTTAGAACGCATCAGATCGTTTGCGTTGGTATAACAAATTGGTGCATATACATGTATATATGCACCAATGTGTTTTATTTGATAAAATGCATCGATATCAATAATATCTTTCTTGAATTTCATCTTGTCACTATTTTTGGATGATATGTGATGCCACAAAGAACATGAAAATTTTTTAAATATATGCATGAGATCTAGTATGTGGGAAATTTTAAGATGCTCCCAATATGGGAACTCATAAAATATCGATTTCCTTTTCATCCCTTTAGGCATTTTCTCATCATAGGTGTCAAATAATTCATGATCATCGAACATAGGTTCCCCCATTTGAATCGAACATAACAACAATTTCCTTCTCCTTCTCTCTATCATATGCCCTAAGTCAGTCATTTGGTGTTATTATTTGAAGGGGTTTTAAATCAATCTATTGTTTCGCACAATTACGATTTCACCTTTTAGGGATTTTAGATTTGTTGAATTTGTGATTATATATAGAAATTGTAGGGAGAGATGGGGCCATTTTTTGGATCAAATATATAGGCATGTTGGTCGTCTAAAGTGTTTTTGTTTTTGTTTTTGCTTTTTAATTTTTAAAAATAAAACGAATGTGTCGAAATTGGTGTGTTTGTGTTTCCAAAATAAATCAGTGTGCTTATTGTTATAGCACGCTGCTAATGGCATGCATAACATAATGTTTTCTCATTTTTTAGTTTCTTGGTTGTTGGTCATCGGCGCCTTTATACAAATATAGCACCAACAATTGCAGGAATGCACTGTTTTTTATTTCTATAAAATGATAAATATTTTTCAGTTTTTTATGGTGCACTTGTGTTGTTAGAACGCATTAGTTCGTATGTGTTGGTATAACACATTGGTGTGTCTAGGTGTATATATGCACCGATGTGTTTTATTTGATAAAACGAATCAATATCAATAATATATTTCTTGAGTTTCATCTTGTAACTATTTTTGGATGATATGTGACACCACAAACAACATGAAACATTTTTAAATATATGCATGAGATCTAGTAAGTGGGAAATTTTAAGATCCTCCCAATATGGGAGCTCATAAAATACCGATTTCCTTTTCATCTCTTTAGGCATTTTCTCATCATAGGTGTAAAAGAATTCAGGATCATCGAACATAGGTTCCCCATTTGAATCTAACATATCATCAATTTCCTTCTCCTTCTCTCTATCATATGCCCTAAGCCAGTCATTTGATGTTATTATTTGAAGGGGGTTTAAATCAATCTATTGTTTCGCACAATTGCGATTTCACCTTTTATGGATTTTAGATTTGTTGAATTTGTGATTATATATAGAAATCGTAGGGAGAGATGGGGCCATTTTTTGGATCAAATATATAGCCATGTTGGCCCTCTAAATTTTTTTTGTTTTTATTTTTGCTGTTTAAAATTTTCTAAAAAAAGACGAATGTGTCGAAATTGGTGTGTTTTTGTTTCCAAAATGCATCGGTGTGCGTATCGTTTTAGCACATTGCTAATGACATGTGGAACGCAATGTTTTCTCATTTTTTAGTTTCTTGGTTGTTTTTCCTCGGTGCCTTTATACAAATATAACATCGACAATTGTAGGAATGCACTTTTTTTTTATTTCCATAAAATGATAAATAATTTTCAGTTGTTTACGGTGCACTTGTGTTGTTAGAACGCATTAGTTCGTCTACGTTGGTATAACACATTGGTGCGTCTAGGTGTATATACGTACCGATGCATTTTATTTGATAAAAACACATCGATATCAGTTTTGTTTTCTATTTTGAAGGTTTGTAATTTATTTGGATAATATATTGATAGTTTATGTATTTAATGGTCTAGGTTGTATATTGATAAAAATGCATGGTATTAGTTCAATGAACAAAATCTTTAGTCGACATGATGGAAGCACATCCTGGATTACAAAGAAGGAAAGTGGTTCTAATTAAATTTTGTATTTAAATTAATTTATTTGAATTATTTGTAAATTTCACTAATATGTATTCATTAATCCGTGAATTACACATCCAAAAAATGAGGAAGCTCAATAATATTCTTACCAATCTAAGTCCATAAGAGCGTAAAACATTGTTGGAAAGGTTGTAGAGGCATGAATTAGGTGAATAAGAAAGAAGTCAATATGGATTATTTCTTCAAATTTGAGTAATAATGTACTTATAATTATTCACTATTATGTTTCAAATAATCTAATTCAACTATGTTGAATGTTATGCAGGGACTAACAACAACATAATTGAATGTCATCATAAGAAAAAAAAAATTGGAAGATGCAAATGATGATAAATTGGTCCTTAGCTCATTTGGAGTGGTGCTGGAAGTTAGTAGAAGGGGAAAATAATTTTATAATACTATTAGGGATATAGTGGAAAGAATGTACAGAAGTAAGTTTCACTTATAATATAGAAACCAATCAAATGATTTGAAAAATCAGGTCATATGTAAACTACAAGAGGCGTTCTCAAAGCAATGGTCAATGAGTCCTTACAGGCTTGGAATAGCAAAAACATACAACAATAAAAAGGAATAATTGAAAAAGTAATAATCCCAAGCATGTTTATGTAGAATATGTATGTATAAGAACTACAAAGCATCATTCCTTCAGTAATTTTAATTTTGATATATTATTTATTTTTCATATATACAAAAAAAAAATGCAGTCATTTTACATTTCTAGGAAGATTACCAAAATCCCAAAGGATGAAAGAGGTGAAATGTGAAATGTGTTGGTAGGGGTGTCCAAAAACATGTACAAGGAGATGGTCAAGTAAATAGACATAATTGCATCGCAAGAGGATCCATATATCTCAACAACAACATGCTTCAAATATATGAAATCTTTGATTCTTAGGATTATGTAAATCTCATTAATTAATTCAACATTAAATATTCATCTTCAATTGTTTTGTTAATGCAAAAAATAAAACAAAATGGAACTCAATCAGCATAGAAGACGGGATGACAAGGAAAAATGGGATTGATAGCAAATTTTGTGAATGTTTGTGATTTCCTTATAAGAAACTAATATTTCGTAGTTGTTGTGATTTGTATATCTAAGTTTTTTTGTTTGTTTTCACTACCAATCCGTGGATGTCTTCAAACAGGTGTTAACATACAAAGAGGAACCATCAAAAGAATTCATTGGCATTGGGTTAATCAAGGGTTGTGAGCATATGTTTGTGTATCAAAAATTAATTGTGAATTTTGTAAGTATCTATATTATTTTACTTTTCTCATTTTATAATTAATAAAACAAAAAAAATCCTTTATATTAAATCTATGATTAATTGTGGCAGGGCATGAAACTTGCAGTAAACAATGTATGGAGTGGAGCCAACATAAGACTTGTTGATGGAAGACATGGGATATGCTTTTGAAATAATGTGTATCAATCATGACTCAATTATTACTATGCTGGTATGTCACTTTTTAATATGCATTCATGCATACTATATATTTTATTTTTCATTATTCCTGGCAATGTAGATACATTAGTGCACTTTAATTTATGTTTTATTATCCATATTTAATTTTGATGTTAATGAAAGCTATTGTAGCTTGTTGTATATTTTGAAATAGTTTTCTATAAAAACAAATATTTTGTATAATAATGTACTATACACACTGTTCAAATTGAAAAACAACGGGTTACCAATAAGTGTTACTATTAAATTCATGTTGAATTTTTTATTATTGTTATCTCTATGTTGTCCTATTTTGTATGACAAAGGCACTGTTATTGATGTATAAAAAATAAACTTTTTTATTCAATTGCATTCTTCAATGTTATTATCAAATGTTACATTGGTAATTAAATGTATGGATGATTAAATATTACAATACATGTTTGCATCTATGATATAAGAAACTAATCTAAACAAACTCGATAATTAAAATTGAAATGAATAGCAGTATAAAAACAAATTTCAATTTCAAATAAATGATGGAATTAAAAAATAAAATAAAAATAATATATAGATTTCACTACAATGTTAGTAGTTGTTGTTCAAAAAATCATTTGTGGTTCTTTTTTTAATTAATGTCGCTTCAGTGTGTCTTTATAAACACTAATAAAACTCACAAAGGAAATCATTAAAATTGAAATGAATATTACTATAAAAATAGATTTCAATCTCAAAAGAATAATGGAACAATATATATATATATATATATATTTGGTTGCAATGTCTGTAACCATTGTTCGAAGAATTATTTTTTGTGCTTTTGGTAATCGATGATGCACGGGTGTGTCTAGTTGAATTATCCACACTAGTGTGTCTATATGAACTCTCCACATCGGAGCATTTATGTAAATTAAATGCACAATTAAATTTTAAAATAAACATTTCCACTTTGGAGACACCATCACTGGTGTGTTTTCATTTGTTGTTCGCATCCGTGCATACCAATGATTTATATGCACAGATAACAATGAAAGCTTAGTTGAACCAATGTGTTATATGTGTTTAAACGCTTCAATGCGTTCTAGTTGTTTAAAAGAACTGGGTTGTTTTGATAGATTGTAAGCATCAGTGCGTTACACTATTGAATGCACAAGTGCGCTCATATCAATTGATCGCACCAACAAATCTTAAAAGTAAATTTTGTACAGTGTGTACGATGTGACATAATCGATACGTGAGCAACGATACGGTGTTGAAATTATGGTATTTTCGATGCTCATTCTGTTTGAATGCACTAGTGTAGATGCTTTAATTTGTACATCACTAGTGTGTTGTGATATGAAACGCACTGATAAAAAAACATCTACTAAAACAACCAACCACCGAGTTTTTTTTAGTTATAAAATATATATGTTACCTTCGTTGAAACATATGCTACCATTGGAGGAGATTATAGTGGAATTTTTTAAACTTTTTTTTTCCAATATTGCAACCTTAAAATCCTCCACTATGACCTCCTCTACAGGCTCTTTTCCTTGTAGTGATTTCTTGGCCTTATGCCCATGAATATTGGGATTGTCATGTACCCAGTTACCTCACGGTTCCTTTTGCGTTAGAAATTTCACCCTACGGATAGGTTGAATTTCTATTAAACCAAAAATTCTTGAGGTCTAAGACAAAAAGGAAACAAATGGTGTCTAAGTTTGTCTCCTAGACCTAGTTCATACACAAGATAACATGCTATTGAAAAATATGGGAGATAGGTGCCCTACCTCGCTTTCTACGGTGGTCCTCGTTGCTCCTTGGTTGAACCAACTCCTAGTTTAGGGATCCAAGACCTTGAAATTGCACACAAAAAAATAGAAGAATATTTCCAAATCAACTAGTGCACTACACAAAGATCTAAGTATGAATTGGCAAGCATATCCATTCATATATTATCAAAAACATAAAATTTGGAGAAATAGGCCAAGTTGATTTTTTATTGGAAAACATGGAAATACTTACAACCAACATACTAATTTGGTTATAGATCCTCCAAGTCTTCCTCTCAACCCCTTGGGAATCATAGGAACATAAGTTTGATACTTATAAGCTTCCCACTACTTCATTTTCCCAAGAAATGGCCACAGGGTCTTCATTGAGTGAAACTACTCCATAGAACCTTAGTTCATGGGATATTAAAGAATACCCCTAATTTCACTAGATATTGATAAATACATACCAATATACTTTCGTTGAGCCCCCCTACGAATACATATTTACAATTAAAAAACCCTATTTTTACTAGATACGCCTTTTTATACCCCCAATACCTATAAACCCCCCCCATACCCTTCTCCCCTCCCCCATAATACCTAAAATGTAGTGTCCTTATTTTTCATAATTTAAAAACCCCCTTCATGAATGAACGTGATAAGATATTGGTCAACAAGGTAAATCACATGTGGGATTGGACTTCATATATAGAATTTAAAGGCTCAACAACCATGGAGAGGACATTGAATCAAAGGAGGATATCAAGGATATTGAGAGGATTATCATGCTTAGAATGAAAATGGATGAAGGACTCAAATAATGGACCCAACTATCAAATATCTAACCCAAATATTGATCCTAAATCCAAGTCAAGAAGGAACTAAATTCGTCGCTGCACTAAAGGAGGCTACAAAGGGATGAAATGGGATATCATCCCTCCCCAAAAATTGGAGTTCTAAGTTGATCTCTTGCTACACAAGGAAAGGGAGGTGATGATCCTCAAAGGGAGGCCAAAATCATGGAAAAGTTATAGGGTCTTGACCCTCAACTCTTGGATTTGAATTCCAATGATGGATAAGGAGTGGAGAAATGATTGAAACTACCCTTTATACACCCTTAAGGAGAATAATAACAACACTTTTCATACAAATAAATTGTGACACCAAGGAGTAAAACCAAGGGTGGAAATTTAGAGTATAATAGTCACCCCCTAAAGTTTGAGGTCAAAAGGAAAGTGATGGCCAAAACACTTTACCAAAATATGTTACTGTGAGTACTGTAAGAGGAGAGATGGATGGAAACTGAAAACAAAGATAGAACAATACATCATCCCTGAGGTAGACATACCCATACTTGGAATAAACTATCTCAAGCATGGCTTCCAACCAATACACCATGAATCCATAAAAATATTGGAACAAAAGTATGGACTCCAAAAATACAATGTGGATCCACACCACCATGATAAGTCATGAAGAATACATAGTGGATCTAAGATAGAAGTCCTATGTTGAGCTTTCGATCCAATGCTTGAAACCTACAACAACAAAAGTATCCAAGGATATAATAAATTCATGAAATGTTAGCACCTACTCTAGCATAATCCATTTTGAACATGTATGAAGCAAATATACCCATGTAAATAAATATTACATTTTCACATGAAATTGGATGAGAAAAGAGTATTTCTATTGATTCAAAACAGAAGTGAAAAGTGATAACCTCTGTTGACAACTCGTCAAAACTGAGAAACCAAATTCCTCTACCTGGGCCTCCACCACTTCAATCCTCCATGCAAAGGAAAGCTCACAAAGAAAATGGAGAGCTTGGGAAATGAACATAAATATTTCAATCAATAAGGATAAAGGGATGCAGACTCAAGCATATGGCAATGTGGAAAAATTTCACTATAGTTTCCTTACTCTTAAAGTTTCTCCTCCTCTGATGCTTCAAAATGGCTCAATATATAACTCTCAAATGGGAAATGGAGGGTTGAGTCAGAACATTTTCCAGCATATGGAAGGTCAAGGATCGTAACCACTATGACTTGGAATGGAAAATCCAAAATATTTTTAATTTTGAGCACAAAACCCAATGTATGTGGGCTATAATGGTGCAAATGCGTATATGCGAGCTGCATAACTGTTCGTGTGTGTGTATATTCAAAAATTCCTTTATAGGGTTATACTGAAGCATTGGAAATACACTAAGAAAGGGGGGTATAATGATTTTGCATAGGGACAAGGAAAGGCCATCATGCATAAGGTGTGGAAAATCATGCTATAATAGATACCCGCTAATGTGTGAGCTCAGAGGTGTACATGATGACCGAAATACATTATAAAAATCCCAAAAGATGAGTAGTGAAGACCTAGTCAAAGAACTATCCACTCATTAGCATAATACAATAATGACTCTGAATACATGACTATAGATATGAAATATATATAGAATTCCTAGATACATATAGGTGCAATGGCCATGAATAGGCATAATGGACATATGTAATAAGTGGCCACATCCATGTACAAGATACAGTGGAGTATGGTCTCCATACTGAATGAAGGCATCTTGCAGTTAATGAAGTACAATGCTCTTCTATGAGAACTAAAATACCATAGGTACTTTTGCAATCAAGATAGTATCATATGTGGAATTCCACCATGGTCTGAGATCTTCTACACAAATCGTCGATGGTGCATGTCCCATCACATGACTAAATGTGTTGAGGTTGAACATGATGAAACATCGCCTGATTACCGGTCATTGAGGTGTACCGTTAACAAACGCGAGACAACCCATCGGTGATGAAAATGGGTGTCAAGGTACCAAGTGGATTCAACAAGTGTGAATACAAGTGTTGAGGTCGAAAACTTGAAGAATCCATCGATCAGGGGACATTGATGTATTCCCAATCTATCGATGGCAAGAGAACCTTCCATTGATAGCTGCAAGTCTCAAGGAACTCAACTGAATCTAGATCCCAATTCTACAATAAATGATGTGAAGTCGATGGAATGGAATCTGTTATAAGGATGGAATTAAGGCATCCCCCATCAAGCAACATGAGGTACACAATAAGGATGGATGATTTCGAAGAAATTAGATGAACATGATGCACATGAACTAGTAACCATGTGCGTCTCTCATGCATATTGGATGCAAGTAGCATGTGAAAGAGACCCTCTAAATAGAAGCCAATGATGAACACTACTGAAAAAGGTGAGGAAACCACCAATAGGATCTAATGGAATCTAAGACACAAGATGAATCCCATTGTGTGAATATATTTCTTGTCGTAGCACACAAAGGAAACCACTCAGTCAATGCTCGATGATGAGATGTCATATGTTATGTTCAAGGTCACCTACCGACAATGGAAGTATGCCTAGGATGCCAGATAGGAAAAAAAATCTATAAAGTAGCGAGATGGCCGACATGCAGAGTCAAGATATATGAGGAATGGATGACTCAGGGTAAATAATTCCTTTGAACAAGAGCATAAGGTAGATGGAGACACTTAGGCAAAAAAGACTCAAAAGTGAATACTGTGACAACTTTGTGACAACAGAGGCATCAATAGAGGATCCATGGGGACTGGAATCTTAACTAGTTAGTGGAGAAAACTATGAATAATGAGTGCATCTCCTAAGGTGATACTAGAAAACCGACCCATGATGGATGGACTCATAAACTATGCTATGTTCAAAGGCGACACGATGGCTTCCAACATAAGATAATATCATTTTTTCGTTTGGATATATATATATTGTCATTCTCATATTATAAATCTTGAAAAGGAATCAAATGTGCTTATAGTACAACAAATAGGAAACGAGTGTTGGGGGTGAGAAAACTAGTTCCATGCAGTGGAACATACCTATGCTAAATGCAAGGAAACATGTGTAGGATAAGGACACTCCAAGGAATGTTTCCTCTAGCGTGAGGGGTGATCAAGATGCAAAAGGTCAATAATAGGCTCTACTAAGTTATAATTGAGACAATCTCGGTCAATTTATCTTATAACATTGAAGCATGCAGATGAAATTAGGATCAATAAGGAAAGCAAATGAATGCAATGTATTTACAACTTGATATAAAGTGGGAGTCCCTATGGGAGATAACCAGCATAAGAGATAAGAAGGAACATGAGGTTTCCACTCAAAGTCATGGTGGGGCTACAAGGGACTCCCATACCTAAGGAGTAACTTCAAAATGGGAACCAAATGACAAAACAAGTCTAATTAGGGTACCCATGGTTTGGAAATATCTATCATTTAAATAACAACACTTCTAGAAGCAAATGAAAGGTTTTGTGTCATTAAAAAGCAGATTCATATCTAAGGTTTATGTGACATGGTCATTGGATAATGTAATTGTGCAAGTGGAACATGATCCTATCCTATATGTTAGTTAAGATTTGTACCTATCAAAGGTGTGAACAACCTCAAAAATGGTCAAAATCCACTAATGTTCGATGAAACTGCATTAAAAAGGGACCTTACACCATGATATTAGTCCAAAATGATTGTAAAATAATAAACAGAGGGTGAAAACTATAGAAAAGTGGGTAATGTTTTTTACAAATCTCAAAAAAAATTAACAATTTACCATACCATTTGTTTTTTACCACAAATAGTACTTTTGGATCTCTTTTCACCATAAATATTCAAACCCGGATTAAGGGAGCTGCATGCAACGAAATCAGCAACCGTTTGGACCAGGTAAATCCTCTCATCATGCTTTATCATTTCATTGTCTTTATTCCAATTCTTCATGGTCAATTTTTAAGTTTTTCATCACGAAAAATGGTTTATTTGGCCCATGTGGGGCGCATATCATCGGGTCGCGTTGAAGGTTGGTTCTATGTGGGAAAAGTGAATAGTTCCCACATGGCCACACAATTGTCTAGTCTGTGACCCACGTAGAGCATTGTGGGTGAATATTTTTCAATGTTTAACCTCACAAATCTTCCTTTCCTTTGCAGGATGGCCATCAAGTAGAGGGAAAGGGAACATGATGATGTTTATAGGGCGTTGCATGGTGATCTACCTGCCCAACAAGCATTGAAAAGGTGTGGGATTTACAAGTTTTGGAATCTTGTGAGTATGAGGGAATAACCAAAATTACTACAAATGTTCATTAATTATTGGTATCCAGACACAGAATGCCTTCAATATAGATGGGTTGCCGATCAAAATCGAGGTGGAGGATATATATTGTATCACTAGACTATCTCTTTGAGGCGAGGTAGTCAATATTAGGGTTCATGGGTCCAGTGGGGGAATGAATATAGATGAGTACATTGCCACATATTTCCTTCACAACACTGAGAAAGTGGGAATTCAAGTCCCCATCCATGAGATCTAAAGCCTAAGCCTCAAGGTGATCATCCTAGTTTTAGCTGGGATATCATGTTCAACATCATTACATCAGGCATCATGACCTCTTATATTCTATGTGGTGGAATGTATGAGGCCCACTATTTATGATTGGATCAGTTCCTTGTTGGGAAACATGAAACATCATCTCATAAAATGTAAAGTTGTCTAGGCCAAGAAATTTGAGTTCGCCAACAACTATGTAGTTTCTTTTCTAAGAGGGTATCGGGCCTTAGTCCCAAAGTTGAGGTCTCTCCTCATGGTCTATGTGATCCAGCCTAGACTCGTTGGACTGAGGTGATGTAGAGGTTAAAAGGTGGAATAATTCCTTCTCCATTCACATAATATTTCTTCCACTGGTGGTGGCGATAGGTGATCGTCATAAATGACTACACTATCAGTGGATAGACTTCCGCGGAGATAGACTTCCACATTCAGGGATGTAGGTGAGATCAATTTTTTGTTTTGAAATATTTTTTTTGTATTTTTATTTAAGGAAAGAAAAAACATGTTTTTTGTGGTGTCATGTACTGACATTAGGTTCATTTTTCGTGGACATAGGTCCGAATCAAAGGGTTCTCCATGATACCAACATAGAAGTCGAGGAGATGACATGATCGATGGTGATTCCAAGTAAATGCTATATAATGTGTAGGGAAACTTGGCATGTTTGAACCACAAGATCCCTATCATACAGGTTGAGGAATTTTCCAAGGCTATGCAGAGACACATGTTTGGGTACCCCATTTATGGGTTAGTTTATTCAGGCGTTTAGTGAATGTTGTAGTTTGTTACCATGATCATCATCTAGGACCACATGCATAGATGAAATTAATCTATTTTGTATCGGTCATGTATATTTTGAGGGATAGAAGCCTAGTTTTGTATGATGAAACCATATTTTTGGAATTTTTATTTGGAAATAAAAACTTATGGCTACTGGTTTGATAAATGTATATGTGTATGTGAATGATTCTTTCTTAGTTATGTGATAAATTCCAATCTAAAATGTAATCTGCATATGAATCGACAACTTGATTATAGCGATTAGGTATATGAATATATGTAATGAAATCAACATGGTGTTCTATCAATCTTACCCTTAAGAACCTTCTCATCAACGTAGGATCTCTAATGCGGTACTGACCATTCAACTATGAATCCAGGAGAACCTCTAAAGAGAGAATTCTATTTGAAATCACATCATGTAATAACTCAATAAGCGCACTATATCCATCCACATTGTTCAAGGATGTCTGAAGGAATACAACTCTTGAAGACACAAGATGACCCTCGGGTACATAAATGACCTAAGTTGTAGAAGCTAAGTTCTTTGTATGGAGGTTGGAACTATCTTCAAATCCTAGGTATGTCAAAGACTTTGTCGACATATGCCAAACAAGAGGAAGCATCTCAACAACCTGGTGACACCACAAGAAAAACCAACAACTATGAAAAATTGTACAGTAATATACAAGGTACCAGCCTAAGATAGAGACTTAGAAATAGTACTTCTTGAGGTAGAGCCCATTTCTAGGATCCTTTATAACACCCCTTCATAAGATTCCAACTCGTAAGCCCCTTTCTCTAGCACACGCCTAACGATGTAAGGACCATCCCACATAGGATTAAACTTTCTTTCCCCTAATGGTTTGTTGTCTTGATCATAGAAGAGGACCAAGTCACCCTCATTATATTGATGGGGGACAGACTTATCATATTCGGCCTTAACACGATGCTTATTTACTTCTATTTCCATGGTGGCATCTCAACGCTGCTCATCATGCTACTCGAGGTGGACTAAATGTTTTTATAACTTAGAGGTGTCAGGAAGGAACTCTATGACTAACTTCAATGAATGGATCTCGCATTCAACCAGTAAAATCAACTCCACCCCATGAACCAACTAGTATGGGAAAACCTAGTGGAAGACTTAACTGCAGTCTCGTAATACCACAA
Organism: Pseudotsuga menziesii; assembly: GCA_001517045.1. Classification (NCBI taxonomy): domain Eukaryota; kingdom Viridiplantae; phylum Streptophyta; class Pinopsida; order Pinales; family Pinaceae; genus Pseudotsuga; species Pseudotsuga menziesii. The sequence continues at coordinate 55,206 of LPNX011050077.1, forward strand.
AGCATGATATAACGTAATATGCCAATTAGTCTTGCTTTGTGTGATGTTTTTTTATAGAATGGTATTAAGAGATTTGTTAACTTCCTCGACCTCGCCATTCAATTTGAGATAATAAATCAAAGAATGATCTTTCTTAACCCCTAGCTTTCAAGCTAATTCCACCATCATCTTATTTTGAAAGTGACTACCATCATCAGTGACAATCTCTTTCAGGATACCGAACCGAATGATAATATGATTGAACACAAAATGAGCATCCATATCACCATAGGATTAGACTATAAGCATGGCCTCTTCCAACTTATTAAAGTAATCCACAACCACAATAATATGATGATGCCCCCTAGTTGAAACTGGGTTGAAATCCATAAATTATACCCCCCACTTGGGGAAGGGACTGACAGTGATGATAGGATGTAACAGGGAGGGATGTGAGCACATGTTACAAGATAAAACCTAGAAAGGGTGACATATGTTGACCACATTAATGCAATATTTAAATATCGATGACCAATAATAACCCGCCCTTAAAATATTATGAGTTGTAACAAGCTTGGATAAGTGACCACCACACGCACCATCATGGAAGTCATTAAGCACAACCACATCCTCCTCATGAGTCAAACAATGACACAAAATAGAGTCCACCCCATGATGATACAAAGTGTCACATGCCCCAATTTTGCAAAATAATATTATCTTATTTTATTTTATTCCAAGACATTATGTTAAATTATATGCTAAGTTGTAAATGATGACTCAGCAGAATCAAGGATATTGAATGTAATTCTGAATATTTAATTATAAATAAATAAAAGTGGAGACAACAACTTGGGAGATCGGTTAAAAAGAGTGTTACAGGTCAATTTGGTGGAGGAGACTGGGTGGAGAGCAAATAGACAAGTGGCAGCATCCTCAAACACTTCCAATGTTGCAGGTGGCAACCTCCCTACATTTGGGGTCATGATCCCCCAAGAAAGTGGGATCAGAGCAGGTGGCTCAATTAATGACAACTAACCCAAAAATACCTAGGCAATATTAATAAAAAATCCCATTGAAAAGAGCTGAGGCTGCTCATTATTCCAAGAAGAGAATCATTCAGGTTAATGTACTTCAAAGGATTTCATGGGGAAGGGAATTTGTGGAAGGTGTTTGAGGGGTAAACTGCAGAAATTGATCTAGTACAGCTATTCAGCTGAAGGATCTTATTGTTGAGTGCAGAGTTAGTACTGAGTCATTGGACTAGTATTTTGTTGCTTGTTCCACCAGTTCTCGGCCAAGGAGACCAGGAACAGGCTCGGGGGTCCTGAGAAGACGTTGTTTGAGTGCTCTCCAGGAGTTGGTAGGGAGGAACGGCCTCCCAACGTTGTTGTTATCCAGCTTTAAAACAGGTTCTACAGTCTTTTATTTACTGTGTTAAAATTTTATACCTGAGAATGAATGATTGATAAATGATTACATGTTTTGTAGTGAACTGATAGAGCTCGTAACCCTTTAGATATTTGAATATTGAATCTGTAATTGATGAAAATAATCCTACCTGTGTTTTTCCCCGTCTGGAATAAACCAGACCATACTCTAGCATAGGTAGTGTGTTTAAAAATAGATGAAGAATATGATAGAAGACTGAATTAAATAGATGTATTTTATATTTCATAATATCAGAATAATTTATTTCTATTTGTAGGTTATTTTCAGTAAAGAACAATAGCCTGTCTATTTATTTTTACTGTTTAACCAGCTTGTTGATGTAAGTAGGCTAGAAAATAAATAGCCTTAACTCATTACAGGTAGCAGGTTTATCATAGTAATAAGTTACGGGTGATTCCATGAAGATGGGTAACACTTTTTGGCCAAATTTGGCGATGAAAACCTGATTTTTTACTCATGTGCTAGATAGAAGCCCTCAAAACGC
>LPNX011050080.1:0-30811 GCA_001517045.1 Pseudotsuga menziesii
TCTCTCTCTCTCTCTCTCTCTCTCTCTCTCTCTCTCTCTCTCTCTCTCTCTCTCCATACTATTCTTAAGCTTCATTGATAGAAAAATCAAATGGTAGTATTTCTCTCTCTCTCTCTCTCTCTCTCTAAAATAATCTACTCCTATCTAACATTCTAAGACAAGTGTAGAGCTACACATTTTAAATAATTTTGTAGGAAAATTTCAATAGGGTGATGGTCTTCCAAGAACCAATGGAATTCCTAGTCAAGTTCTTTGGAATAAGATGGATTTAGAAACAATTTAAAAACTTTGATAAATTACCATAGTTTATCCCCACAAATCCTTCTTCTCAAATAAATATAAACTAAATAATGAAATCACTAAAGAAGATTTTTTCTCGGCTATGATGTGAATGACAATTTGAAAATATCTAGGTATAGATAAGTATCCTTGTGTTTTTTTTAAGAGTACAATAATTATAATTAAAAAACATGCAAAATAGTAAATTAAAACTTTTATTTACAATAAGATGATCCCCTGGAAAGGTTACATAGGAAGATTTTCCACCCTATTGTAGGGATTTATTATGGATACCTTCCCTAAAATGGTTTGTAAAGCAACATATATATGATAATATCTCCTTATCTCTCTCGACTCACCCCAAATAGGGTTTATTTATCAATATATGAGAAGAAATGAACATGACCCCCACTGCCAAAAAAAATAGTGTAGACTCGTGCATCATGTCTGTCATTTGTAATACCCCCAATTTTGATCCTTGGAATGTATTAAACCAAATTATGTAAATGATGTAAATATGCCAGCATGGATTCCTAGTGAGGTTCTCAAGGCCAAGTCCCAACTAGTAAGTGGATAGGTATGCACAATGTAAATATATTGTTGAAAAATAATAAAATGGTCCAAGTTGGTTGTGTAAAGGTCATTGGAGGGGAAGAGGAAAAGGGACCTATGGGAGATAAAATCCTCTATTGCCAAGTGTTAAACTTAGAACTCATTTATTTTCTACCATGTTCTTTAAATGAGATAATTCCTTCCTTTTAACTTATTAAATCTAATAATTGAATGTGTTACCACTCAAAATAGAACCCTTTACAAAGGTCATGGATCTTAGTGCAACTAGTGGTAAGCACAAGGGAAGCTAGTACCCAATGTCAACTCCTAAGACCAAGGGAGAGTCTCTATATTTCATTGAATGATATATGTAATTGCTTAAACAACACACAAACACCTTTACCATGAAACAAATGAATGGATATCAATGCCTTATGGAATCAAAATATGAAAGTAATAATAACACTAAGTAAGATATAGAAGTTGCACCACTTTTTCCACATTATTACTTTACTTTCCACATTATAAGTGAATTCATTCTCTGATTTTGTTCCACATTATCACTTTCCTTCTAAGATACAGCTACAAGATTCTTTAATATCCCATTTCCATGATTAAAAATCTTGGGCTTTCTTGAATCTCTATTTTCGATTGATTCAATAGATCATTCTTCAACATCTAATGTTGCCCTGTTTTTGGTCCTATCAAAATGCCTTAGACTATGATTCTTTACTTCTTCTTCTTCAAACTTGTTATTCTTTACTTCTTCTTATTCAAACTTCCTTTGATATTGTGCATTAGTTTGTAAATCCCCAAGAGACGATGCTATATAAGTTATCCCACTACTTGCAACCATGGGATATTTTCCTTCATATATGATATTGCTTGTTTACTATAGGAAAGGTAACATAATACGTTAGCCATTCCATTATTCCAAGTTCAAAAAACAATATAGATAGATTACTAATACAAGTTATCAATGATAATTTCCACAGAATTAACAATGCTTAGAAAAATAATTTAGTTGGTTAAAAATTGTACAATTCAACGTTTGATCCCTTCAATGCCCTCACAAATTGCTAATATTTGCATAAATGCATGTATAGTATACATTTATATACCATAATAAGTACATCCAACCCTACTTGTTAATAGATGTCCATCCATGTAGATGAATATAAAAAAAATTAATCTACATGGAGAATGGACAATTGGATCTGTGTCATAGTGCTAGCTCAACTCCAAATAAAAACAATTATAGTTTAAGAAAGTCAAACCAACCCTATTTGCCAATGTTGGGAATAATCTCTAAGTCAAATATACAACAATCTACAATGTAATAAGTACACACAACCTTAGTTATATAGTTATCTGCGATATGTTTAAATGTATAAAAATAAAGCTTAATCTACCTAAAGAATGGGCAATTACATATTTATCATCTTCTAGAATGCTAGCTCAACTCGAAACAAAAATTACTACCAACCGTTGGCAATGTTATGATCGACAGTATAGTAAGAACATACAACCCTAATATATTAGATGTCTATCTATGTAGATGGATAAAAAGAAAACATAGTCTACACGAAGAATAAACCATAAAATTTATGATCAACAATAGTAAGAACATCCAACCCTAATCTATTATATGTCTATCTGTGTAGATGGATTAAAAGAAAATCTAGTCTACACAAAGAATAAACCTTAACTATGTTAACTTATAGAGTCCTATCTCAGCTTGAGAAAAAAAGAACCTATATAAGTTGAGTTTTTCAAAATTATCAGAAAATGGATGCATAATATTTTCACTATGATCTTAAGGTTTTGAATCCCAAGGCTGAATTAAATGTAATTATATGCACTAATAAATTTGTGATGATAGCCTTAGACATGCTACTCATACAATTATTTTTGAGTTAAGAACAAAAGTTCATTAATTCACCTTTACATGCCATCATAGAATATCTTAACCATAATCGTATTAGCCATAAACAATAGACTGTCTATCTCCAATAGAACAATACAATAAATCTGTTGCCTATGGGGGAAACCCTATGGGGGAAACTGACACCATTTTCCTTTGAGATATTCTTGAGAAGGTAACAATTTGGAGCAATGGTACACTACGTATTCCAGTGTGAGGAAAATAGACAAGGAAAAGCTTAGAATCAGTGAAAATGACTTGGGTGATGATGCCTAACCAGCAACAATATTTGTCAAAAACTTCAATTGTGTCCCTAATAGAGAAATTGTAATTGTGGGGAGTATGAGGAGGAATGTTTCTCACTTGGGTGAAGGGAAAATATTCTAATTCTTTAGTTAATGGACTCTTGTCGTGGTGGTGGATGTAGCATACCTTGTAACGATGCTTGTTCCCATCCAAGCACCATCTCTCTGCACCTCGACTCACGTTTCTTTCCTCATTGCATTGAACGTCATTGTGTTCTAAGGAAACCTAAAGCTCAACCTCAATCCAATAAATATTATTTTTCTTCCTCTTTGCACAATTCTCTGGAAAAACGATGGTTGTAGAAATTAACTTAAGTTATTGCATAGCACAACCTTTTTTTTTCCTTTTCAACTTTTGCGGAGAGTCTTGTGACTCAAAATACCTGCAAAAAAATTACTATGCAGAGTTACTGCAACTGAAATTTCACCATACCCACTTTTACTTTGACAGACTTGCTTGGCTTCAACTGGATTTTACTGCGACAGGATTTAGGTTGCGACCAACTCCTGTGCAACCAACTTTCACTTTGACAAGACAACTTTATATTTCCTATTCTAAATACTTAGGATATGAAAAACACTTTTCACCGGCGGTTACTTGGGATAAAATGCGACACAACTATCTTGCAACTCACTCACATATTATATAACCAAATATTAAATAAGACTTGTGTCGAATCCTTCTGCGCATAAAAACTAGAACTTTTATGCGGTGAAATAAATATGTATTCTTTGTGTCTTTCACTTACAGTCAATTAAAACAACATTCACTCAGGTAAATATGGAGAATATGTGCGGCTAGATAAAACTTGTATCAAACCATAAACTATGGAATTATATTTATTGTGACAACATAACAAAAACTTATAGCCATAAATACAGACTTGCAAATTTAACAAGGATGTTTCACCTTTTACAGAGATTTGGCTCTCAACATTTTTATAAAACAAAGAAGCTTGAGCTTCAAACTATTCATAGAGTTTTTCTTCTTCATCTCTGCACTTCTGTTCTTCTCTCTATCTGTCTCTCTGTTGGGTTTTCTTCTCTGTTTCTTACCTTCAGATTTACAATCTTATTCCTCATATAGAAAACTTCTACCGACCAAAATTACTTCTCTCTAAGCTATCAACTTAACATTAAATACTGTAACAAATATCCACCTAGAAACTTAGCTTCAACAATTAAATTGGACTGGATTATATATGAGAGACGTGAACTGTTTATCCTCTTAGACTGACTGACAAAAATTGACCTGCTACAGACTCTGACAGATTCGGCCGATGTGCTATTCAGAACAGCGAGTAATTAATATTTCCAACACTCCCCCTTAATTATGAAGAGATCAAAATTTTGAAACAAAATATTACAAAATGTTTCAAAGCTAAAACTTTCTCTGTTCATGACAGAGTTGATTGAGCAGAACTTGTCATTCCTAAATAACTTCAGAGATACTGGAATGTATCCCTTGCCAATGGTTTCGTAAAGATGTCTGCAAGTAGATCTTCAGACCTGCAAAATTCTAAACAAATTTCTTCATTGTTCACCAATTCTCTTATAAAATGATACATTGTGTCAATGTGCTTGGTTTTCTTATGAAACACATGATTCTTTGACAAAGCAATGGCTGAATTGTTGTCACAAATATGGTTGTTGGTTCTTGCTGGTTCTGTGACAGATCTTTTAACATTCTACGCATCCAAATGGATTGACATACAACAGCTGTAGCTACAACATACTCTGCTTCTACTGAATATAAAGTTACTATGGGTTGTTTTTTCGAATCCCATGACACAACAGCTGTACCAAAATGAAATGTGTACCCAAATGTGATTTTCCTATCATTTTTGCCACCTCCATTATCATTGTCAGTGTATCCAACGAGTTTAAAATTTTCTGAAGTTGAATACATTATTCCAAGATCCTTTGTGCCTTTTACATACCTCAAAACTCTTTTACCTTCTTGCCAATGAGAGTCTTTTGGTGACTCCATGAATCTTGATATCAGACTTACTCCATACATGATGTCTAGTCTCATTGCTGTTAAATACATAAGGATTCCAACAATCCTTTTAAACAACGTAGCATCTACAATTGATCCATCATCATCTTTGCTCAATTTTAATCCTGCTATTACTAGTGTTAGGGATGCCTTGCAATTATACATATTGGATATTTTTAAAACTGTACTTGCATACTTAGTCTTTTATATATACCACTTTCAGACTACTGGACTTCAATGCCCAGAAAAAATTTCATGAGCCTAAAATCAGTCATTTCAAATTCACTTTCCATGACTGTTCTAATTTCTTTTATGCCAAAATCACCAGTAAATATTAAATCATCTACATACATGCAGACAATCAACATGTTTCCTTTCTCATTAATTTTGGTGTATAACTTCGGTTCACTTTCACTTCTATGAAATCCATTCTCAATGAGATAGGAAGCAATGCAACTGTAACAAGCTCTTGAAGCTTGCTTCAAACCATAAAGTTGCCTTTTCATCCTGTACACTTTTTGTTCTTGTCCTGGAACTTCATAGACTTGTGGTTGCTCCACATTCACTTATTCATCCAAATAGACATTCAAAAATGTTGATTTAGCATTCATTTAATGAACATGCCATTTTTTTGTGCAATGATCACCAAAACTATTCTGATTGTATCCATGTGTGCAACTAGTTCGAAGGTTTCATTGAAATCTATGTTAGGCTTCTCTGTGAACCCTCTTGCTACCATTATTTCCTTATGCTTCTGCACATTCCCATCAACATCTTTCTTGGTCTTGTAAATCCATTTGACGATGATTACATCTTTATCTTTTGGTACATCAACCATTTCCCATGTCTGGTTTTTCTCAATGCATTCTATTTCTTCATCCATGGCTTGTGCCCATACTTCTTCAACGGCTTCCTCAAATGTTAGTGGATCATCTATTTGATAAAATAATGCAAATAGAGAGAAGGAATTTGGTGTACCAACTTCATATATTTCACTCAGACTTCTTGTATTTACTGAATTTGTTGATGTTGAACTGCTTGATGGAGTCTGTTGTCCTCTTGGTGTGATTAACGGTGTAGCTTGAGATGCGACTTCTGTCAATGTTTCTTTTGCTAAACCATGTCGCAGTTTCATGGGAGTCAATGGTGCTACGACCGGTTGACTTACATGTGGTGTTTGAACCACTTCCTCTGTCATGTCATCATGATCGAAATTTGACACAATATTGACATTCTTCTTGACGGTTCCATCCCATGATTCATTCTCGACAAATTAAACGTCGTGGATGATGATTACTTTCCTTGTGACAGGTTCATACAACTTGTATGCTTTTGTGTCATCATAATAGATAACAAAATACATTTCTGTCCCTCTTTGTCTAACTCCTTTCTTAGCTCATCTGGAACATGAGCATATGCAACACAATAAAAAGCTTTTAAATGAGAAACACTATGATTCACACCTATCCATACTTCTTGAGGAACTTTTTTCTTCACGGTATACATCGGTTCATAATGTATAAAATAGTTGTGACTGCTTCAACCCAATATTCATTTGGAAAATGCTTGGCTTCCATCATGTTGCGCACCATTTCAATAATGGTCTTGTTCTTTCTCTCTGTGACACTGTTCTGCTGAGGTGTATACCGCGCATTGAATTGCTTCTGTATGCCATGGGTTTTGAAAAAAAATAGAAATTCATTTGAAACATATTCATCGCCTATGTCCATCCTTAGTATTTTGATGCAGTGACCACTCTAGTTCTCCACGAGTTCCTTGAACTGTTGAAAACAACTAAATGCATCAGATTTATGTTTCAAAAAATATACCCATTTTTTTCTTGAGTAGTCATCAATAAAAGTAGGAAAATAATTTCAACCACCAATGGATGATTTTTTCATTGGACCACAAATATTAGAGTGCACGATCTCAAGTGGTGTGCGTGATTTATATGAATTTCCAACTGGGAAAGTCTCTCTATGATGCTTACCAAAAATGTAGCCTTCACAAACTCTGTCTGGTTTGTCAATCAGTGGAAATCCTTTCACCATGTTCTTTGTGTGTAGTAGCTTCAATCCACCAAAATTCAGATGTCCAAATCTGAAATGCTACAACCAGGAATCATCATGAAATTTTGTTTGAAACGCAGCTTGAATTTCAGCGCTGTCATTTTATTTCTTGTCACAGTCTATGAATTCTTCTTTACTTTCTTCATTGAATGCAACTCTTGCATTGTATGGAACTGCCCTCAATGGAAACAAGTGATTTCTTGTCATTGGGAATTTTTCTATTAGTTGGTTGCTTAGATGTATGTCTTTAATCACACAGTGATTGTCCTCCATATAGACTTTGTACCCTTTCTGTATCAATTGTCCAATACTCAACAAATTATGTTTTATATGTTCAACATGATAAACATCAGTCATATATATTCTCCCCCCCTATTTGGTTAGAATACTAATAGTACCTTTTCCCAAAACAGTGACTTGGACATTATTTCCAAGTGTAACATCAGTTTCAAATGAATTATTTAGACTAAAAAACAAATTTAAATTACCAGTCATATGATTTATGCAACCTGGATCTAAATACCATACGTCACATGGAATTTCTTGAATGGTATTGCATTCAATTGGGGATGAACATGCCATAAACATTGTGCTCAACGAAGTGCCGGTGTTCGCTGACTGGTTCTGGATTTGCTTTCCTTAGCCATACTTCTTCTTCCTACATTCATATGCATAATGACCAAATTTCTTGCAATAATGACATTGAATTTTTTATTTATCAAACTTGTGACCACTTGGTTGACTGGGGTTCTGATTCTGTCCTCTACCGATGACATCTATAGGACTTCTCTTGTGTCCTCCTCTTGAGAAGTTTCTTTCTCTACCTCTAGAATGATTCCTCCCACTTCCTCTACCACAGCTTATAGATAATTGTGCTACGAATGCACCTTCCAATGGTGTGTTTGTTCTATTGATTATGTGTTCATGATTGATGAGTGAAGCTTGCAACTCATCAATGGGGAACACCAACATATCTTTGTTTTCTTCCAAGGTCACAACCAAGGATTAAAATATTGGGTTAATAATTATGAGAATTTTTTCAACCCCTCTTTGGTATTATATCTTTTCTCCATGAGATTTTAGTTTATTCATCAAACCAACAACTCTGGTATAGATTGAGTCTATTAATTCTAATGATTTCATGGATAGATATTCAAAATCTCTTCTCAGAATCTGTAACTTTGAAGTCTCTACTTTGTCCAAACCTTGATATGCAGTCCCCAATATGTCCCATCTTGCTTTGCGGTATTTGCTGCTTCTACTCTTGGGAGTATGCTTTCATGCATGGATTGATGTATGTAGAACAAATATTTTCCATATTTCTTCCTCTGTTCCCTCAGGACATCTTTCTTAGCTTGTGTAAAATTATTATATGCTATCTAATCTGCTGGTTCTACATAACCATTCTGAACTATTTACCAAACATCTTGACCTCTGAACAAAGCCTTCATTGTTAGAGACCAATAGTCATAATTATTTCCTGTAAAAATTGGAGTTTGTAAAGTTGACATATTTGAACCGAAAGCAGAAGCCATTTTTAATTTTTAACTTTCCTTAGAAAATTACTTTTTCCCTTTTAAGACAAGATTTCTTTCCTAATCCTGCTCTGATACCAGATCTCAGGAAAAACGGAGGCCACAACAATTAACTTGAGTTACTGCGTAGCACAAACTTTTTGTTTTTCCTTTTTAACTTTACGAAAAGTCTTGTGACTCAAAATACTCGCGACAAAATTACTGCGTAGAGTTACTGCGACTGAATTTTCATCATACTCACTTTTAATTTAACATAGTTACTTGGCTTCAACCGAATTTTATTGCCACATGATTTAGGTAGTGACCAACTCCTATGCGACCAACTTTACTTTCGACAAGACAAATTTATATTTCCTAGTCTAAAGACTTTGGATATCAAAAACACTTTTCACTGGAGGTTACTTGGGATAAACTGTGACACAACTATAATGCAACTCAGTCACATTATTATATAACCAAATATTAAATAAGACTTGTGTCGAACCCTTCTGCACATGAAAACTGGAACTTTTATGAGGTGAAATAAATATGGATTCTTTGTGTCTTTCTCTTACACTAAATGTAAACAACATTCAATCAGGTAAATATGGAGAAGATGTGCGGATAAATAAATCTTGTATCAAACCATAAACTATGGAATTATATTTCTTGTGATGGCATAAAAAAAAATTACAGACGTAAATACACACTTCGAATTTTAACAAGAACATTTCACTTTTTACAGAGCTTCGACTCTCAACAATTTTACAAAACACAGAAGCTTGAGCTTCAAACTCTTCAGAGAGATTTTCTTCTTCTTCTTCGTACTTCTCTTCTTCTCTATGTTTGTTTTTATTCTCTGTTCCTTATCTTCAAATTTACAATCTTCTTCTTCATATAGAAAACTTCTACCAACTAAAATTGCTTCTCTCTGAAGCTACCGACTTAACATGAAAGACTGTAATAACTATCTACCTAGAAACTTAGCTTCAACAATTAAATTCAACTAGATTATAAACAAGAGATGTGAACTATTCATCCTTTCAGATTGACTGACAGAAATTGACCTGCTACAAATTTTGACAAAGTCAGATGATGTGTTATTCGGATCAGGGAGTAATTAATATTTCCAACAACAATGAGTCAAAGAATCTTACAATTCGAGTATCAACTGAGTAAAATTAGTTTGAGAGTTTGAAGGATTTATAATCGTAGATCGCCACACTTCACCTATTTGATGTATTGTTTGGTCATTCTACCCGTTGGGAAGTTGAAGTGTATTCTATTTTGTTGCGTCGACTGGGCTTGTGAACGAAACTGCACTTTGTAAAACTGAAGGGTTTGAAAATATTTATTTATTTTATCCATTGTGTATTTTTTAGGTAGATTTTAGATTTAGTGGTATAATAGTGAAATTTACGTTTTACTATGATAAATAAACATAATTTATTATATTGAGTAATTTAACTGATTTTATATAATTGAATTTATTAAGTAATTTGATTGATTTTATGATACCAAAGTGTTATGCTTAAGTGTTATGAATGGTTATTTAAGTTTTATTGCTCAAGTGTTATGAATGCTTATTTAAGTTCTATATTTTAATTTATAAATCCTTTCTTAAAATAATCAATCATTATTACTTGATTTTGCTACATGAAAAACGATCCTAGAATGGTTTTAAGTTATTTCTAAAAAATTAATGCTTATACCATTTGGTGTTATTTCTGAAATACGAATGCTTATACCATTTGGTGATATTAAGTGTTTTGTGTAGTAATTTTTGTAATTTTCTTTTGATAAGGTTCAAGAGTACTATAGCTAGCATTCACAAGTTATGGTAAATTTGGCCAGATAAGATTTTTGCTGATATCTAGGATTTAAGTTTAAATTTTGATGATACCAAGTTTTTATGCAGCAAAATTGGTAATGTGCTTTTGATGAGGAATAATAATTAGCCAGCTTGCTAGTTATTTTAATATAGAAGTAGAAGTGGATGTGGATGTACATGGAGGTAAAAAAAACATTTAATGATAAATTTCATAAATATCAAATAAGATAACTTATCCTTCTTAAAAATATAAATAAAATATATTTGTTATGACATTATTGTAAATCATTTTGTACCAATATATTATACCACCTCATTTTTGGGAAAGAGAACTTGACATACACAATGCAAAAGGAAACACGTTTCTATGCTAATGTATCACATTAGCTAATTCTACACACACATACAAACACACACACACACACACACACATGTGAAATCTATTAAACAAGAAATTAGAACTATTTGTTGAAATACAAAAATCAATTAAGAAACAAAACACAAGCTACTAGTGGAGGTTGCCATTCCATAGAGGACAATGTTGATCCCAACCTATGTTTTGGTTTTTTTTATCATCGATTTTCATGATTTTTTTTTTTGCCATTGATACATGTTGATTATGAGCATATATAATTAATTTTGTTCAATCAAAGTTTATGCTAATTGTCGAATTTGACCATATCAAGATAATGTATTTTTTTTCAATAGAAATGAGTATATTTATATTAAAGGGGGCTATGGAAAACCCAAAGAGCCATAAGATACAATGATTTTGGGAATTTAATAAAAAATACTCTACATGATATTCATGAGGGCACATAAACAAAACAAGTTATAAGTCCTTCCTGCAAAACCAAAAACTGCATTTCCTTACCTATTTACAAGTGAAAACCATAGGTAAAACGAAATTTTAACCAAATTTATGTTGATTGTGGGCTTCCTCCATAAACACCTCATATTTATCTATAGCACAATGGGCATGTGCAAGCTAATGAGGGTCTCTTTTGACATGTTAGATGTAATAGAAAACTGAAAAAACATGCATCCCTCGACTTACATGGATAATTTGAGACACATACATAATGAATCTTGCAATGAGTAAAAAAGAAGAAATGTAGGAAATCGAATGATGTTTCCAAATATAGAATTTGTTTCTACTAGAAATTCCTTTAACTATCTAAAGTTTGATACTTTTTAACAAAAAAAATTGTTTTTGTGAAAAACTATAAGGTATATGTTTTTGTGGGTGCAACCTTTGAGTGCTTAAATGATGGAATGAACTTACAAAAACTAGTAGAGATATAGAAAAAAAACTAGTACTCGTGCACCCCTATTTTTCCAAAATTGTTTTAATTATCTAAGTTATCAAACCTAAAAAACAATATGCCATGTGTGGGTGCATCCTTTGAAGGTCTTAATGAAATGGTTTTGAAATGGTTTTTTTATAACTTATAGAAGTCAACGTACTTTAGTGCACCATACATTTTTTTTCTTTAAAATGGTTGAGAAAGGAAGAAGTTATGGATGAAACACTAACAGTGTGTTTTTTGAGTTAAGGGGTCATGGCATAAGGAAAATAAGAAAACAAATAGGAAAATATAATATTTAAAAAAATACATCTTTGGAATCCGCAGAAAAAATTCTATCTTGGTCTAATTTTTCATAAAAAATTGTTGTGTGCAACATATTGTAACGAAGGCTGAAACACTGTCATATTGAGAAAAATGGTGAGATGCTTAATTAGTTATGGTTTACCATATTCCCCAGTGACATGTTGGGTTAACACAAATCTAGGTCTAAAGCAGACACATAGGAAGAGTGATGACACTCGTACATATGACAAGGCTCGGTCTTGGTGCTATGAAACACGGGCATGTTTCTTTTAAATTCAAATATTCCTTTCTCGCCTATTTGGGTGCCATGAAAACCAAAACTCGTGCGTATTTTAGCTCTACAAAATGTGCATGCATTTTGTTAAAAATCAAATCTATATTAGGGGTAAGGGGGGGAAGGGGGGTTAAGAGAGCGAGAAAGAGAAAGAGATCGATATCAAGGTGGGGGAGGGGTAGGGGTTTAGGGAGGATTAGGGAAGTTAGAGAGAAGGGGGGTATAGGTGGGTGAAGAGAGAGAGAGAGAGAGAGAGAGAGAGAGAGAGAGAGAGAGAGAGNAGCGATATTAGGAAAGACAAAGAGAGAGGGCTTTAGGGGTAGGTGGAGTAAGAGAGAGAGAGGGAAATTATACAACAAGAATGTGTTTTTCAAAACATGCACTGCATCTAAAAGGCCCCCCATATTTGTGCGAGGACCCTAGTATGCTTGCAAGTGTAGTTGCTTTGTCAATGCCTCTACTGTAACACCTAGTTTTTTACCCCAAGATGTAAAGATGTATGTAGTGAAACAAAGACTAGATCCCACACTTATATGGTCCAGGAGACCATGGATATTGTAAATGTTGCACACACTTGTTAATATAATGATGCATAACAACTACTAGTGGAGAAGGACAAAATAAGAGTTGGGGGGATATTATTCCACAAGTTAGGGAAGTGAGAGGGTTTGAGGGGTGATGACCCTAGATAATGTCCCTAACCTTCATTGAAATTTTAACCAAATTCATTTAAATAAGTAATTAGAATCATCCAAATAATTATGTGATTAATTATCCTAAGTGGGTTTAAGAAGGGAAAATTCATCACTTCTGAGGAAGCCACTTGCAAATCCATAATCATGCATATATATTGTTAGAAATTCATTCATACAAATAACCATTCATTCAATTTTCAATCCACTTCATCATGGCATTTGAGCTCTAACTGTTACGAAGAGAAAAACATGAGTTTCATAACTAGAATGTCACCACACCATCCATCAATTTAACCAACAGAGGGGGACATGAATAAAAAAATGGGATTCTAAAATTTTCCCCATAGCCATATTACGAATTCATAACATTTAAAATGCATGTGCATATGCATAAATATTAAAATGTACTGGAAATAAACTCTACACACACATATAGCATGCATATATAAGCATAATTATCACATGCATAAAATAAAACATAACACTTGTAAATATGAATATAATACTTATCTTTAAACAAAGAATATCCAAACAATTGGTTGTGTAAGAGAGATTTTCCACCCAAACATAGGCACTCTACCTAGCGTATACTCTTTATGTTGAGAGTTCAACCCCAATTGGGGTTATGATTCCTCTAGGGTGAAGGAACACCTACATACTTCTCTCTCTCATCCCACAACCCATTCTAATCTCTATTCTTATCCAAATGCTCATCTAGATATCTAGATGGATATCATTTAGTTGTCACAACCATATCACTCCCTCCAAATACCCCACATAACAAAAGGAAGCAATACCCCTTCACTGATCCACAGTTCCCTCAGGAAATCCAATTGGTACAATGCTTATCAGTGTGTATAGTAAGAATCCAACATGTTGTATTCTACTGGAGAACCTCCTCTAATGTTAATTCATGCATTCTTAAGCATCTGTGAGTAGAAAAAATCAATGGATAAGGGTTCCTATCTTTCCCAACCTCTGTTCTCACCTCCAACCACCTTATTTTCCTTGAAATCTACAACCTTGTATTTGAATTCAATTTTTTGGGCTATGTATAGTCTGGTAATGGTCATGAAAAATAATAAGGATCTCTATGTAGTGTATGTCTCAATGAAGGAATGGGTGTTTACTCCAAATGATATGCGATAATGGTGAAGACAACTAACATAAATTTTGACCATATAATAAAAGGGTTTATGAGAATTGACATAACTGTCATAAAAGTGCATTCACCCCCACGCTTCAATAACTACATGAGGTGAATTTTCCCACCAACCTCATACATGCATTAAATGATTGGATTGAATAGTCAAAAGAGAGTAATTATCACATTAAAGCACATGGGATAATTTGGATGATTCCTAAGGTTGAAACTTTGTGTTAAAGTATTTAGTCACCCATATCCCCCCTTTCATCGTCTCTTCTAGTGGAACCATAACCCATATAGTGCTCTTTACACAACCATGTTGGACCATTTTATTATTTTTCCAACATGATATTTACATATATTTTGAGTTAGAATGACAAGACAGACATACAGTCCAAATAAAAATATTTACATCACACATTCCTAATCATTTATCAGTCGGGCCTTGGCCTTGAGCTCTCCACTAGGAATCCATACTAGCATATTTACATAATTTTTATTTAATACATTCCAAGTCAAAACTTGGGGTATTACAATTCCATGCCCCTTGGAATAACATATGCCTTGGTGTTTTCCCAAAATTAGAACAAAAATGGATATGCCTCTCTTATGGCATCCTCCAGCTCCCTTAAAGCATTGTATTCCACACATGTTCACTAATTGTTTTCATCGAACTAGTGTGGCTTGCAATGTAGGTCCAACATACATGATTTAATGTTTCTAAAGCGATGTCAAAACTTGTCGAATGAATGTTGGATACAACATGTTTTTCTTTTCAAATTTTATTTCACCAAAAACGTGGAAATAGCATTGGTTAAACATACAAAAAGTGGCATTCCTTAACGTCTCTTAAACATCCAAAAAATTGCATTTCAAATGTGGAACTAACATTGGTCAAACGTTCGATAAGCTATGTTTCAAACATGGAACTAACGTCGATCAAATGCATGATAAGATACATTTCAAACATGGAACTAAAATCTATCAAACATCCAAAAAAACTACATTTCAAACATGGAACTAGTGTTGATCAAACATTTGATAAGCTACATTTCAAATGTGGAAGTAACATCAGTCAAACATCTAATAACCTACATTGCGTATGTGGAATTGACATTGGTTAAATATTTGATAAGATACATTGCAAATGTGGAATGAATGTTGGTCAAACATTCGATAAGCCTTGTTTATAAATGGATTGAACAAAAAATATGTGGACGTAACATCTAATAAACATGGTATGAACGCCAATTAATCTGTAAATAATTGACGTTACGGTTATGCTATCGACGTTCAACCCAGGTTGCTCATACATTGAACTGACGTGGAAACAGGGTATGCATCCCTAGATGAGGAACTTATTCCTATGTTTCAGACTTGGTTTCTTGTAGAAAGAACTATGATAATGGTAATAACAATAGAGTTAATTTACGGTGGTCATTTACAACAGGGGTTTTGTGTTAAATCCATTGTTCTCAACCATGTTTTTTGTGCTAAAAAAGCCCTCAATATATGAGACATGATGATTAACAATGTTAGTACCAAAGTAAGGGAAGATGATAAGTTAATCAACCATTGGTGATTCATCATTCATCATTGGACAAGTTAGGAAAGAAGAATTAGATCTCTCATCACCTCTTTCCGGGTATATAACTCGAATTAAGGGCATTATCATTTGCTTTGATGTATTTAATTTGAGAATATCCTCTGATGTCATAATGTCCAAGTAAAGTCTGTGGATAATTTGATAATTAATATTGCAAAAGGAGTATTGGTTAAAAATTGGGGCGATCCCACCCTTTATTTCATTCCATGATTTTTATGGATTGAATAGTAATATCTAGTTAAATGATTATAACTACTCCAAGTTTTCGATATTGGATGATGACGATGTTCCTTCTACTTCATTGCAATTTCCATCTTTACCCAAGTGAACAGTTGCCACTCTTATCAATGTTTTTTTACTTTCTCACTAAACCTTCTCAACAATTAGAGTTACCCTCATCATGGGCCCTTATTCCAATTAGTCATCCTATACTTGAAAAATATGAGTTCATGCCACTAAAGACCCTTTTTGGTACAAACAATCCCACTATCGATCATTAAGGCTATCTTTGCGAGTAGTATGGATTTCGATGACCCGGACCTAGCAATACGGGGAAGAAATAAGATGATAAGGTCAGTCTCTCCCCTTCCTTACAAATAGTTCCTTAACCCAAGTCCGAGTGGTATAAATACACCAAATCCATTATTTTTACAATCATCACATTCAATTGTGTTAAATCATTCTTTTCCCTAAGGGAACCTACACCAATCTTCTATACTTGTGTTGCGCTCTCTTGAATTATTTTGTGAAGTTTCTAATTTTATCTTGTTTAATGGTTTAGTGTTTGTTGGATAATTCACTATAGATCCTCTACCTAATGATATCTAACATGAATGCAAAGGTGCTCACTAATATATTTTTCCACCCCACCTATTGATGCCTCCATCTCATATAATATTTTAGTGGACAACTGGTTGCATCGTATGATGACACATGTAATTTTTTAAATAAATGATGCATGCCAATAATTAATTGACAACGTAATACTTTATGGAAAAAATTCTTCATGTACCTTGAGATCTAAGGACTTTGGGGTATTTCATGATCCTTTAAAAACCACAAATAATTCAGGTAAGTACTTGATTTGCACATTAGAGGTACAAAGAAACATAACAAGAAACATATAAGGAAAGGTGATCCCTTTTGTGAAGATGCTATCATCTTGTTGGATTAGGATAACAGACATTTCAAATGGTAGGCTGCATATAAATGGTATCAAAAAAATGCAAGTGAAAGAGAGGAAGGAGAACAAATCTTGAGCTTCATGGTTGGTGGACATTGAATGTATGAAAAATGTTTTTTATTTTAGAGAGGTAGTGTATTGGTGTGGTATAATATTTGATGCCAAATACCAATTCATGAGTTTGAAGGAAGGGAAAATGCATTCCCTTTTAACACTCTCTACATTCAAAAGAATGTTTCACCTTCTACACCAAACTAAGATCTCCATATATATGAAGTTGACTCCTTCCCAGATGCACATGGTGATGGTTTTGGTTTTCTAAAAGTATGGATTTCATACCTCATGCAAGTAGTTCCTAATATGTATTAAATTAATATTGTTTAGTTGGTAAAGTCCTCCCAAGAGATAGAATTGATTTTCACTCAATTAAGTGGGAATAAAGCTAGAGCACACGTACCAAGGTATGTTCAACATATCACCTACTACAAGATGAATAAGAAGACAAGAATTGATTGGGGTGAAGTTATCTCAAGGAAATATCTCACCGATTGGTCAATTTCAAAAGGACCAGGATATTTTATATGACTTTCTATCTACTTTTCACTTTGGTATTTTGTAACGCCTTTGAAATTATAATACCCTAAGGCACGGGGACTTCACTTAGTGAACCTGTCACATAGCACGTGCGATCATGTGATATTAAAGAATACCCTTGATTTCCAGAGATATTGACCCAAACTCTTTTTGTTGAAACCCCCTCCCAATACTTAAAACCTCCTCCCCACCCAATTTTATACCTCAATCCTTATAAACTACCCTACCCACCCCCACCTTAAACCCCTCATCACCCCAATACCTGCAATATATTGGTTCAATTTTTGATAATTTTAAAACCCACAATATGAACTAATGTGATAGGATATTGGTCAACAAGTGAATCCCCCGTGCCCTAAGGAGACTAATACGTCTTTAGAATACCAACTTGAACCCAACAATATTCTTCCAACAATAACAAAAGACAACAACACCTTTGCACTGCAACAAAATTTGGGAGACTACTCTCCTCCCAATCTAATTCCCCAACAACCCTTAAAGCCCCTAAGCCCCTCAAGCCCCCAACAGTTAATTCCATTCCATACTATCTATATTTCAAACCCCATAACTAATCCACCTTCCTGAATCCTCCTCTCCTTCCAGTTCACAAACAAACATGCAATAACAACTATAGCTCACTGGAAAGACCCAAAACAAAACAAAACAAAAATCCTCCAAAATCAACCCCCCACCTTTTATTTCTATATTATAAATTAAAATATGTTTTTACTAATTTGTTGAGTTTTGCATGAGTGACAACTAGTCACCCATGCAATTAATTATATTTAATCTAGTTAAACCCTCTTAAATGGAATCATAGTATTAGTCATGCTGCAAACCATTTTCCCAATTTTATTTAGTTAATTAATACTTAACAATTGACCTTATTAATACATAATCTAATCATAATTATGTTTAACTAAATACTCTTAATTAAATTGGGGTGTTACATACTTCCCCTTCATTCGTCTTTGGTATATCATGAAGTTGCAGAAGACATACAAGGTGACAATCTCTAGCCTTAACTTGCTAACATTCTATACATTGAGATACAAACTGGGATACCCTTGGCCTCACATAATCACACACTTTTGATGGCATTGAATTCATCTCCCATCATGGGATTTCGTGAAATTCTTCACGAGTCTCCATGTTGTTCCTCATTTTTTTCGGATTAGCTCTTCATTACTGTTCTTTCAATTTTCTTTTAGGATATATAATTATTTTGTTGCTATATAAATTATTGAGATGTGTTTGAATTCTTGTATCCTCTGTTATATTACACTTCTTATATAAAAATGTTTGCCTTTAATAAACGTTAACCTATAAAATAATTTCAATTTTGGGCATGGATTACACCACTTTACCACCTTTGAACTAACAAGTTGGTTTAGAACATGAACTCCTCTTTCACATATGGTGCATGTTGCAATGTTTGGTACTATATCAACCATTGCCGACGAGGTAAATAATTGGTCTCTCCATAATATTAAATAATAATGTAATTTGGGCATTAAGGAAAGAGACTGAGATAGTACCTATGACGAATTCCCATAAATGAATGGAGTTGAAGAGTATTTTAAAAAATTGGTAAACAAATCCCTCAATTAAAAAAAATTAAACATACGTTGCTTAACCGACTTGTCCGACATCACAAATATAGAATAAGTGTGAAATAGAGGTCTCTTTAAGTGAATTACTTGTAATTTTCAATGTCTAAAAACATCTCAAGGGATAATTTTAACATCTAATGAGCATTGCTTAAACAATGTTTTTATTCCATGTTGCATTACTTAAGTGATGCTTTTAATATCCAATGCACATCGCTTAAGTGATATTTTAGTCCATGAATAATATCTTAAGATACATTGTAACATACACCTAATGTCACTTCACCTAATAGACATTTGTTCAACATTATAATTTCGAATAAGTCATGCAAATACAACGACATTGAACTGTCATTTTTCAGTTTTTCTTTCGACATTTAATTGACACCATAACATGCCAAACTTATATAAAATTTAGACCCCAAATGTAGTAGTGGGTTATGTCCTAGGTTTTTTTAGAAATAATTAGTTGTGCCAATTACATATTTAATAACATTCTTATAAAGGATTTAAAATATATAACACTGGAAGAAGTATGGGTTAAAATTAAACTAGATTTAAGCCATTTTTATGTGTTTGGTAGTGAAGCATCAACTCACATATTTTGTGAAAAATAGAAAGCATTACAACCTAAGAGTGAGAAGTGCATCTTTATTGGATATTCTGAAGAAGTAAAATGTTGAATACTTATTCAAATTCATTCCAAGGAAATTATTATAAGGAGAGATGTTAAATTTGATGAAAATATTTTATCCCATGAGCCTAATTTTACATTTGTGCCATCTTCGGTCATAGATCCATCTTTGACAATTGCACCATCTTTAATCCCCAAATTTTATGCTAGTGGTCCTATTTTGGATTCTTGTTCAAAGCATGACTATGAGTATGAAAATACACCTCCACCTACTCCACTTCCTATATGGGTCCATACAAGGAGAGAAGAGGCTAGAAATTTGGCTGACGATCCTACACTTTAGGATAAGCAACAATCATAGTTCTAAAAAGCCTCTTTTATTTTAGCTCAATTTTTAGAGACTCACGATCTAAAAATATTTGAAAAATCTTTTGGCCATATATATTGGGACACACCAATGAATGAAGAATATCATTCCTCAATGGAAAAAAATATTTGGGATCTTGCACCTCTTCCAAAAGGAAGACAACTTTCCATATGTAAATGGGTGTATCTAGAACTAAGTATGTATCAATTGTAAGTGTTGAAAGACACAAGACCCATTTAGTTTCCAAAGTATCTTCTCAAGTTGAAGGGATTGATTATAATGAAACCTTTTCCCTTCCCTTGTAGCCAAAACAAACTCCAACCACTTTATTTTATCCCTTGTCACTTCACATCGATGGGAGGCCCATCTAATGGATGCCAAATATGCCTTCTTGCATGGAAATTTACAAGAATTCTTTTACATGGAACAACCTCCTAGCAATATTTAGAGTGAATCTAGCCTTTTTTTCACCTTAAGAAATATCTCTATGGCGTTAAGAAATATCCTAGGGCTTGGTATGCTAAATGAATAGCTTTATTCTTGACACCAAGTTTTGTAGATGTCATTCTTACCCCAATGTCTATACCAATAAAGTAGAAAACCATCTCATAATTCTTATTATCTATGTTTATTACCTTATTCTCACTAGTATTGACCCTAAAATTTTAACCTATGTGAAATCCAACTTTGACAAGAAATTTACAATGACCGACTTAGGACGTTTTCATTTTTTTCTTGGCCTTCAAGTCTTGCAAACCAAAGGAGTATTTCTTTCTTAATCTAAGTATTATTTTTACCTTCTATGTTACTTTCACATGGAATATTATAAACCAACCCCATCTCCCTTCTTGTTTGGAGTCAAACTTGTTACCACCTGCACTACACCTAAAGTAGATGCCAACTTGTATTGTTAGTTAGTAACCATTGTGCTTGACTCATACCCATCTTGATATTTCCTTTGTTGTTGGTCTTGTTGACTAGTATATGCAAATGCCCCATGAAAGTCATTGGAAGGAAACAAACAAGATACTTTGGTATATACAGGGTACAATTCAGTTTTGGATTCATTAGAGTTTAGGGGGGACTCCTTTGATGGTTTTTTTCACTAATTTTGTTGGGATGACAATGCTAATGATAAAAAGTATATTGCATGATATGTTTTTAGTCTAGGTTCTATACCTATCACTTGGTCTTGTAATAAATAACAAAATCTTTATATTTCTTCAACATAACTAGAGTATTGAGCTACAATTAATGCAAGTTAATAAGCCTTCTTGATTTAACATATCCTCTTAGAGTTTGGATTCCAGCAAAAACATTTGACTACCCTATGGTGTGACAATTAAAGTTCCATCAAGCTCGTAAAATATCTAATTCAACATTAATACAACAAACACATTAATATGCACATGCACTTCCTCAAAAAGCTTATTCAGGATTATGTTCTCAAAGTTCTTTTTTTCTCTATAGATGATCAAGTTGTTCAAATTTTTCACAAAGTATCTTATAGAAGCAAAATTGACCAAACTTTGATTTATGTTAGGATTTTGGGATTATGTCATTAAGGGGGGTATGCTCTAATTCCTCCTTCATTCTCCTACCGCGTCACCTTTGTAAATACTGCAATCCCATCCCAGTTTTTTCTTAAATAGAGATGTTAGGATCAGGGATGGTTTTAATAACCCCCCCTTGATTTATATGTATAAAAAATGCGCGAATCTCTCTGATATATATAGGAAAATTTGAAGGCAATTTTATCAATAATATAGTATGTATATATAAAAAGTTTGGCGAATCTTATTTTTATTATATAATGTTGTAAAATATTGGCGATTCTTTCACTAAGTTATAAGATATTGTAAAATCTTGGCGAATCTTTCACTTCATTATAAAAAAATTGTAAAAATTGGCGAATCTTTGACTGATTTATACAATATTGTAAAAAGAGGAACAATAACATTAGTAAAATAACATGAATCACATCATCAACAACAGAACATATAGACTCACGAGTCACAACTGGAAGGTGTCAATGAAACACAACTGCACCGACTATATTCTGGGCAAGTGGGGACTCCACTTGTTATCTCTCCCATTAATGGTCCAGCGGACATGTGGGGACCTAAATCTTGACAAACCGATAAACTAATAGAATCAGACATTATGCTCGATCTTGGCATCCACTATCCAATTGAGGTCATGGAGGCTAATACAATTATGCATTGTAATTATGTCAATTGATTATTGCATTAAATGAATGTTGGTATTGTGTCAATAATTATCCTACGGTCAATGCATAAGAACCTATTGCATAGACCATTTTTCTCTTCGCTTAGCTATGTAGAGTTCATTTATTTTTTTGAATAACGATAAGTATTTACAAAGAAAATATACAATCAACATAAAAGAATCGAAAAAGTGAAGACAATTAATTCATGCAACTAAAAGGTAGTAAAAAATTATTTTCTCAAACCCTGAATAAATGGAATTGACTAAAACCAATCTTGATTCAAGCTACAACAAAGGGTTAAATCAAGCATCAAATGAGAACTTGAAGCATTCAAGGGACTAACACAAAGATTTGGATTGCAAATTCTATGCAAGATTACGTCTTGGAAATTCCAAGAACTTATTAAGATGTTGGAGATGCAATCATGCTAGACTTATTGCGAGATTTTGTTACAATGTAAAATTCTATAGTTGTGATGTATTTGGTCACAAAGATACAGACTGTAGGAAGTCAAGAATTCCCTCAATTAAAGGAAGTGTCCCATATATGGCTAAGAAGGAGTCCAACACAATCTAGAAGCCTAAAAGAAAATGAATAAATGCATCATCCAGGTAAGAAATAAAAACATCTTTCCTCAAACCGTTGAATCAAAGGAAATCAAATGAAACCAATAAAGCTACTTCAAAGGTTTCAGTAAAGCATCAAATAAGAACTAGAATCATAATGCATTCAAGGGACTAACAAAATATTTAACCAAAATAAACCCAAACTTCCACAATCGACAAAATACTACAAACATAAACAGTAAGAAAACCATAAAAATTTTCCAAGGTACATAGCTAGACATTAACACAGTTGCATGTGCTAGAATGAGCCCATTCTTTCTTAGCAAAAGTATTGTTAAATTATTTATTTATCCTTTAATACTAGGACACTATATATGTGAAAAGATAGGCCCTAGCTTCGTCAAATTTCAGCTTTATTTCCTATCACAACCAAGAAAGACAATGTAATAGTTAAATATTAAAACATCAATAGTAAATAACTAACATCAAGGAAATGCAGTCCCAGTCATCAATGTTACAACGAAAAACAAAAAATATAGAATCTATTCTTACCTTAAATGCAACCTCAAATTGACATATAGCGATCTTGCTACCATAAATACTTTTCAATCTACTTCAAAAATAGAGGAACAAAAACATTAGTCAAATAACATGAATCACATCATCAACAACAAAACTCGTAGACTCACGAGTCACAATTGGAAGGTGTCGATGAAACACGACTACATTGACTAGATTTAGGGCAAGTGGG
Source organism: Pseudotsuga menziesii (assembly GCA_001517045.1). Taxonomy (NCBI): domain Eukaryota; kingdom Viridiplantae; phylum Streptophyta; class Pinopsida; order Pinales; family Pinaceae; genus Pseudotsuga; species Pseudotsuga menziesii. Next base: position 23,744 of record LPNX011050080.1, read on the forward strand.
GACTCCACTTGCTATCTCATCCCTTAATGGTTCAACGGACATGTGGGGAACTGAATCTTGACAAAATGATAAACTGATAGAATCAGACATTATGCTCGATATTGGCCTCAACTGGCCAATTGTGGTCTTGGAGGCTAATACAATTATGCATTGTAATTATCCCAATTGATTATTGCATTAGATGAATGTTGGTCTTGTGCCAATAAGTATCCTATGATCAATGCATAGGAACCTAGTTCATAGACCATTTTCTCTTCTCTTAACTATGTAGAGCTCATTTATTTTTTTGAATAATGATAAGTATTTACAAACAAAATATACATTCAAAATAAAAGAATCGAAAAAGTGAAGACAATTAATTCATGCAACTAAAAGGTAATAAAAACATCTTTTCTCAAACCTTGAATCAATGGAAATCAACTAAAACCAATCTTGATTCAAGCTACAACAAAGGGTTAAATCAAACATCAAATGAGAACTAGAAGCATTCAAGGGACTAACACAATATTTAACCAAAATACACACAAACTTCAAAAATTGACAAAATGCTTCAAACAAAAGAAATAAACAAACCATAAAAAATTGTCAAGATGTTCGTGCTAAACAACAAAATTATTTCATGTAATTAAATGAGCCCATTCTTGCTTAGCGAAAGTGTTGTCAAATTAGTTATTTATCCTTTAATGTTAGGACACTATCTATGTGAAGAGATAGCTCAAAGGCCTAGATTTCTCAAATTCCAGCGTCATTTCCTGTTACATACAAGAAAGAGACAACGTAATAGATAAATATCAAAACATCAATATTAAAATAAGTTGCATGAAGGTAATGTATCTCAAATCATCAATGTTACAACAAAAAATTCCAATGTAGAATATGTTTTTCCTAAAACACAACCTCAAATTCACATATAGTGATCACCAGCAAGGGTACATGGAACACCTAAAACAAAATAAGACTCAAGAGTCCCTCATGTGTATTAGATCATATAAAATCTTAGGTGAAATTTGTTTTCCAATTCACATTCTAGCCCTGGTCTTCGTTTTCAACATTCTAAACACGACCTTCTCCAGATGAGCTGTCACTATGATCATCCAAAACATTATGTTCCACATCAAGTTCATTAGAGAAATTTGTTATATTGTTTTCTCCCCTTCTTTCACGATCTGATCGCCAAAGAGCTAATGCTCTTTCATATGGAAAAATGTCAACCTCATACTTTGTTACATATAATCTGAAGCATGTATCCACATTTTTATCAAGCTTGTTCCTCAACTTTGACTTCAAGAATGTCATTGCACTAAGAATTCTATCATCCTCCACTGATCCCAAAATCATGGTTTTCCTTAGATCCACTAATTTGAAATATTCTGACATTCTTTGCCGTAGGATTTCACTACCACTGAGCTTAGTACATAATCTTGTAATTACACCATATTCTAGTTTATTATCCAACGGAGAAAATTGGTCCCACATTGTTTTAGAAAAGCATTCAACTTGATATATCATTTTTTCTCGATCTAAAATACCTTGAATATGTTCTCCTTGTATCTCATCCTCTTGACAAAAATGGCTTTGCAAAATCTTTCATTTCTCTATAAAGTCACATTTAAAGTATCTTAACATTGATCTGGATTTATGCAGGAACGCAACAGAATACACAAATAACCATAGAAACAAATATGCAACGGAAATAACACTTCATTTCATTAATCAATAACTGAAACTTGTTTACATACAAAATGAAAATAAACTAGCTAGAGTGTTGGTAGCTTATCTCTAAGAAGAGATGTGGTGGCTACATACCTCTGAACTCTGTGTTACAATGAGGCTCGAAGACCTATATATTATTGAGAAACAATGGAAACCCTACACATCCAAAAACCTAACCCTAGGAGGTGAAACGCCTTAATGTGGGCCCCGTTGGGTAACTTGGTACATCAATTTCTTGGGGTCGTAACTTTAGCATACTACCTCCGTTTGACGCGCATGATACATCGTTAGAAAGATCTGTTTAAGGACTACATATATAAACAACAAATATTGAGTCTGAAATAGACTCATATTTGTCGGACTATTCGATGCCAAAAAAACATCGTTTAGGGCCTCAAAACGCCTCTGGAAGTTTAGGACCCGAAAACTGCCAAAAATAGTAAATTGTGCTACAATTAAGGAAACTAGAAAACCGAAAGAAACGGTGGTGGGGGTCCAAGAGGAATAGGTGGGTGGCCACCAATATCCTCCTGGATCATTCCTCCCCCCTTAGGAAGCAATGGTCCCCATTGCGTGGAGTTCCTCCATGAGATGAGGAAACTTCTCTTGAACTTGGTCCCTAGTGAGCCACTTTCCCTGGTGAAGGAGTTGGCCTGCTTTGACAACTCGATATAGCTGGATCTTTTGTTGGCGGGTGTTCTTGATCTGTGTGTCCATAATATGATCAGTTGTGGCTTGTTCCATGTAGTCGGGGTTTAACTCTGTTGGTGTGAGTTGTTCTGCCACGTCTGATGTGTCCAGTAGAGGTGGAAAGTAGGGTCGGAGGCGATCCACATTGAACACTGGGTGCAGACCAAGGAACGGTGGAATACTGAGCTCAAAGGAATTGTCCCCGACAACCTTGGTGATGGTGTATGGCCCATATCAGAGTGGGCGAAGCTTGCAGTGGGGTCCAGTAAGGCGCTCCTTCTGTAAATGTAGCCACACTTTATCGCCCACCTGGAAGTTGTGTTGCACCCGATGCTAATCATGTTGCTGCTTGTACTTAGCATTGGATCTGTCCAATATGTCATGAACCTGTTGGTGAATGTGCTGAATGTGCTCAATGAAGCTATTTTCCTTGGAAACTTCAGACTGGATATGAACTGAATCAGCCTGAGTAGCTGCAAATGGCATGGCTACGTCAATGGTACATAGTGGTTGGAATCCTAATCCCACCTGAAATGGGATGTGGTTGGTTGAGCTGTGGAGGGCCTAGTTATAGTTTTTTTGTACATAGGGGAGGCTCTCATCCCATGTGCGTGGATGCTTTGATTTGTACATGCACAAAATGTGTACGATCATCCTGTTGACGACCTCTGTCTGGCCATCAGTCTGGGGTTGGACAGCTGTGGACTTTGTGAGCTTGGTGTCTAGCATTGACCATAGGCTAGACCAGAATGTACTAAGGAACTTGTTGTCCTAGTCTAATATTATAGACTGTGGGATACCAAAGTGTACCCACACTTGTTCAAAGAAGAGTTTAGCAGTGGCTTCTGTTGTGATATTCTTCTTGCAGGCCGCCATTATGGCCATCTTTGAGAATCTGTCAATGACCACAAACACACAGTCATTGTCGTTCTTAGTAGAAGGAAGGCCTGACATGTAATCCATGGAGATGGATTCCCAAGGTCGACTAGGGGTAGGTAATGGAGTATAGAGGCCTTGCTTCTTGATGGATGGTTTGGCAATGGCGCAGGCAGTGCAGGATTGGATGTACTTCTCGACGTCCTGTCAAAGGTTTGGCCAATAGAAATAATTCTGTAGTACTGCCACTGTTTTCTCGACCCATAAATGACCAGCGACCCGACTGTTATGCGGTTCCCAAATCATCTTGGCACGCTCTCTTGAAGTAACACAAAGGTGTCCCATGTGACATAGTAGTACATCCTGGAGGTGAAATTTTGGAACTTGCTTTCCCTCCAAGAGCGTCTGGTATGTGTGGCTGAATTTTGGATCGCTCTTGTAGAGAAGCAGCCAATCAGAAGTCTTGTTCCCACAAGAGTTGGGCACAATCGTTATCGCCACAATTGGTGGGCGGCTAAGGAAGTCTTCAACATTATTGGTGCTTCCCTTCTTGTACTTGATGTTCAAATGAAACTGTTGTAGATATGTGGACCACTTCTGATGGCGATCGTTCTATAAATTCCCTTATGTCTGCATGAACTGCAAGGGTCAATGGTCTGTGTGGATGATCATTTCCTTCCCCAAAATTTAATGCTTCCACTGCCGACAAGCCTGTACAATGGAATACATCTCTTTGTAATAAGTGGGATATTTGTGGACTGTGTATGATAGTGTCTCACTATGATATGCCACTGGATGCCCTTGTTGAGTAAGGACTACCCCAATAGCATAGTCAGAGGCATCTATCTTGATCTCAAATGGTTGTTGCAAGTCTGGTAATGTGAGCATTGGGGCACAACAAAGGCGATGTTTCAATTATGCAAACGCATTCTGCTGAGTTTCTGACCAAAAGAATTTTTCTTTCGCTCCTCCCTTGGTGACTTGACTCAAGGGCCAAGTGATATGAGAGAATGCCAACATGAACCTGTGGTAGAAATTAGCAAGGCCCAAAAAGTTGTGAAGCTCTGTTAGAGTAGTTGGGGCTGGCCGATCCCGAATGACTTGGATCTTGGTTGGATCCACTTGTACCCCACAATCATCAATAATGTATCCTAGATACTGAACCTGGGTCATGCCAAAAGTGCACTTGTCCAAATCGGCACACAACTTGTGCTGCCGCAATGTTTGGAGGACCTGTCGAATGTGGTGGAGGTGCTCTTCCCAAGTCTGGCTAAATATCAGGATGTCATCCAAGTACACTACTACAAATGAGTTGGTGAATGGCCGCAAGATGTCGTCCATCAGTCTCATGAAGGTTACAGGAGCATTCGTCAGCCTGAAAGGCATGACCAACCATTCGAAAAGGCCCTCCTTGGATTTGAAGGCAGTCTTCCACACATCGGTCGACTCGATCAATACCTGGTGATACCTAGAATTTAAGTCGATCTTGCTAAAATATTTTTCCCCTTTAAGCTGGTCCAGGAGGTCATCAATCCATGGGATCAGGTACCTATTCCGAACAGTGATCTTGTTCAGCACCTGATAGTCAATACATAGTCTCCAACTCCCATCCTTTTTCTGTACCAACACGATCGAGCTCCCACAGGGTGATGAACTTGTATGGATGTGACCTTCTGTAGCAACTCCTGAATTTGCCTCTTGATTTCATCATTCTCCAGAACAGAGCAGTTATAGATCAGTCCATTGGGTAGTGACGCACCTAGGGTCAGATTGATGGGGTGCTTGACTTGACAGTGGAGAGGCACCTCGGTGGGTGAGGTGAATATGTCTCGGTACTCCTCCATGACCTTGTCCATTTGTTGATGTCAAGTGGAGGGGCCCTGTCTAGAGGTTGTGGCCATGATCTTCTTCTTTCCCTGAGGGTGGATCATCAAGAAAACAAAATTCCTGGTTTTGGAAATGAGCTTACTACATTGTTTTGTAGTAACCAAAGAGATAGCGGTAGGGGGTGGTACCTCTGGTATCTTGTACAAATTATTTCCCAATGTAATAATAACAGCGCGAGGCTGGGACTCATACATAGCATGTCACTTCCATAAGTATGGTTGACCTAATAATAAATCACAAACATCAAGAGGAGAAATATCACATAATACCTCATCGGTGACGGGCTTGATGCTGTAGGGAAGGTGGCACTGCTGGCTAATGCAAAGATCTCATCCTTGGTGAAGCCACCCGATGGTGTACGGTTGCGGGTGTGATGTGGTCGAAAAACCCAACCGCTTCACGACCTCTACTGAAATCAAGTTCTTTTGGCTCCCACTGTCGATGATGAACTATAGTAGGGAACCCTTTTTAGAAATTCATGCCAGCAGTAGATTAATTTTACCCACAACAATTATCAATTGATCATGCAAAATTGCTAACAATGGAGACTGAATATGGAGCTGTAACACAAAATTATATTAACTGAGTGTACAATAGCCAACCCTATAATAACATAGGTTTCTGAATATATATAATACATCAAGAGGTCGAGTGCATAAGGAGGCATCCAAAACTAGCATAAAGCAGGCTTACTCAAAATAGGCAAATCCCCCATAGGTGTAAAAAGCTGATCCCAAATCTGTCATGGAGCTCACGAATTGGCAAGGGTGCATGGGAAAGATAAAGAGTAGTGGAATGGTAGCTCATACATGCTTTTGCATGGAGAAAAGAGTGGAGGATGAAGAGGACAAAAAACTAGTTCACCTCACCTAGTCTTGCTTTCCTATGTGCCTTAAAACACTGAAAAAGCAGGCAATAAAGCAGAAAAAGCAGAAGGGCGCCTAGGAGGCCAGGAATAAAGTAGATTTGATTCCTAAGGCTTTCCCAAGCACTACATGAGTCAAATATGGCAATTTTTACCTCTATGGATAGGCAATTAACAACTTGCACAAGGTGGGACACATGAACTAGGCAAATAAGACAAAAATAAATGAATTAATGTCTAAGTGCGTAAACTATGGGTTGATTATTCTAACACCCCCCCTTAAGCCTAACTTTATGAGTAATAAATCAAAGATATAGGCCCTAGAAACAAGGCTTAGTCACCCTTTTACATACTGCAAGTCCATATGAAACAAGGAAAGAGGCAAAACCAACTTGGGAAATTCCTCCCTTAAACATGGACTGTAAAACAAAATTGTAGAATCTGTCTCCACTCATGCCTTTACAGCATGATCAGTAATCCCCAGCAGTGATTTGAGATTGCTGAAGGTATTCTCACAAAATTCTTTGGTGAATATATCAGCTACTTGTTCTGAAGATGAACAGAAGAGTAGGTGAATGGTGCCATCATGCACAAGCTCTCTGATGTAGTGCATGTGAATCTCAATGTGTCTGGTTGTCTGCTTCTGAACTGGATCTTTGCAGATTCGAATGGTACTCTGGTTATCACAGTATATGGTAGTTGAGTACTCAGGTTCGAAACCACACCCTCCAAGTAAACCCTGCAACCATAAACACTGAGTTGCTGCATTAACAACTCCTCTGTACTCAGCTTCTGTAGATGAGAGTGCAATGGCACTCTGTTTCTTGCTTGACCAGCTGATTGGCCCTTCTGCAAGCATGAACACATACCCTGAAGTGGAATTTTTGTCTGTGCTATCACCTGCCCAATCACTGTCAGTAAATCCAATCAAGTCAAGATCATATTTTGCCTTATAGAAGATCCCATGTGTCCTTGTTCCCTGAACAAAGTTAAGGATCCTTTTGGCTGCTTTCCAATGGATCTCATGAGGCTGATCC
>LPNX011050080.1:41518-63766 GCA_001517045.1 Pseudotsuga menziesii
CTGTGTGGCTATTTAGAAGGTTGTAACAATAATCTTAAACAACCAAAAGAACATGATTCCATGTAGGTATAGTAGATGAGTGCCAGTAAGAACATGATTCCAGTAATACCAACAATACTCTTATTTTATTCCGCCTTTGTTTTATCAGAAGAATATTAAATTAAGGAACACCACATTCTTCTCCTACAAAAGTGTTCTTATACCCTGTAAAATGTAGAGATAAATAGAATAGAACAAAAAAAAGAGGACAACACAAAATTCTTGGTAACAACCACACTTCACATATTTCAATATCAATAATATTGAATACATTGAAGTTTCATCCACTGCAATACTAAATATGGTTGGGACCTTAAAAGGGTCCCAACATATGCTTGTGCTTCATTCACACCCTGTGAAACAGGCATCACAAATGGATTTACAAGAATCATTAATTGAGCACTGAGTGTAGATATCTTTACGATGCTCCAGGATTCCATCATCTCATACTTATCTATAAAAGAGGACAAACACTTAAAAAGGTATCAAAATGGTCTTGATAAAGAGCTCGAAACTAGTAGAAAGACTTCATGATCTAATGTAAAACGCAAATCCTATAATCAAATAGTACTTGCATTAGAAGCTGGACTCGGATAAATTATTAAAAAAATTGGATTCATTTCTTCAATGTAAACTCACCATTGTTTGATTTTCTCACTGTAACTAATTTAGCAAATCAAGAAATTGATGTAATTCCTGGCATCATCAAAATTCGAAGAATAAACAAATATATCCAACTTGGGTTTGGAAATAAAGCATTCCATAAGTCTTCCTTTGTAGAAGGCCACAAATTTTCTTATGCTAAAATTAGATAAGAAGCCTAACATAAGGCAACTCAAATATTCATGCAACTCAAAAATGTGTGCAATTATCAAATCGATAACTGCAGCTTTTAATCTGCCAAAATGAGCAGAACGAGGAGGCTAGGAAGAACAAATATTTTTATAGTTTTATATCGTATAACATATTAGGTATTTGGAGGGATCTATTAAAAAAATTTAGCTTGATTTTTTTCTCTTTTTTCTATAAAAAGAAGAACTAAGTTAATGTCTAAATTAACCATTAAGACAACATTTAACAATTGTAACTTGTCAAATTTTAATAACAATAATATCTATGATACAAATTAAAATTCCCTCACTACGACTGCAACAGGAATTTGATCTCACCATAGTCAACCTGTTTCTAGAACATGGATGACATGTGAATAGAAAGGCAAGTAACTTTGCATCATTGTAGATTCTTCGGATGGTTTCCCTCAAAACTTAACCCCAACACATATTCATCCCAAATGCGATATTGGTTGACACCTATTAAAAAAAGTGAACATTTAAACATAAGATAACATTCTATACCAAAAGTATTATTGCAAAGCTAACAATAATACAATGACTTTGATGATCATGGGTTTAGACTCTGAAATCTAACAATGATAGACCTTTTCAATTATATGTTTTTGGCTCAAGAATTTTTCCATTTCTTCTATTTCTTTACATTCTCTTATTGGTCACTACTAGACTTAGTATTTTAGCCAAATCTGGGCATGTTGTGGGGTGTTATCTTGAAACAACAACAATAAAACCTCATTTTCCTAAGATCTGGGATTATTTTGGGTGGACCCATGTATCCAATCCACTGAGAAATGGAATTTTGAGCAGTCAAGTTCCCTATAGCAACACTTATAGGCAATGTTGTGCATGATTCAACACTATTTTAACCCTCAAACAATAATAAAACAAAGTAAATCTCAATTTTGGGTGGTTTTAAGTTCATAACAACAACAAACAACAATATGGGCATGCCTGGGGTTTATAAATCAATTTCAAACATGTTTTCAACTTCCCAACAATAGTGGGAAACATAATCAACAAACCTGGGAAACATATGAATGAAAAGGAAGAAAAGAAGCAAGTTGGGCGTGACTTATTCCTGTCCCTAACCTCATGTGGAGAAATGGAAACCAACAATCCACTCTAGAGACTCCCTTATGGAATTTATTTGGCTTGAAGGGACTTAAAAAGACAAGGCTTCCAGTCTTATTAAATGAAATAAAAAGCAAAAATACATAATTTAACACCTTAAGACAAGAGTTGCATGAAAAAATTGAATAAATATGTGATAAAGAAGCAAGAATATATGTTTTAAGACAAAAAAATGTCACTAAAAAATTAATATGATATTAAAAACAAACTAAACCACCAAAGAGAAAGCTAATTTAGCTTTGGAATTTGTTTCCCTAGAAATCATGATTCAAGCAAATTGTTCCATGCTAAAATAAGACCTGACATGAGAAAAGTTTGAAAATATCCAAAGTCACTATTTGTGAAACTGCCTCCACACAATCTGTGGAAAAACTTAAAAGAACATAATCAAAACCTATCATTAGTGTGTCATGGTGCTCAGGCTCCACATTAGAGTATTCACACATGAGATCCACTACTAAATCTGAATTGTCAATACTGGGAGGCGTCTTTCGCAAAATAGGCATATTAGACAAATGATCATACGACTCCCTTAACAAAAGTTCTAGGAAGCTAAAGGAGGTGGCATCTAGGACCACCCTTGTAGCAGTGATTACTGCTACAGTAAGGAATGATTGTCTGAACATATTTGTGCAACTTGGTGGGTTTCCTTTATTGTCTGAACATATTTGTGCACATAAAGAAAAAATTGGAGACAATGGAGTTTCAAATGAATTCAACAGAGCCATAGATGACCTAATTTTTACCTTCTTCCAGGATCTAGAGAAGATTCATGTAGAATTTGATGCTTTGATATCCAACATGCCCGAAGGTCAGTGAAAATTTTGATATCTCATACAAACTCAAAAATTTATAGAAATGCAAAGAAGTTGATAGAAGCTTCCAGTATTAGTGAAATTTCCATAGATTACATAGGCTCACAAAAATACAGTCCAAGCTCACCAAAACATTCATTAGAAATTCAAGAAGTCCACCACAAGATTCTTTGCAAAGTCAAGATGTATGGTAATTCACAATAAATAAGAAAAAAAAAACTTGAAATGAAGATGCCCATCTTCAACACATTTAAGACGTTGTAAATCATAAAAATGGACTTGCAAATTGCATGTATAAATCTCCAGTGTCTTTGTTGATAACAACGGTAATAAAGTTCACATGAATCACTCAGGCATTTATTTTTTGCTAGTAAACCAGAAACTATCCATCAACATTCTGAATAGATAGTAATGCCTACAACTGAAATAATTCACATTTGTGTCTTTCTTGGGGAAAGGAAATGTTTCAGATCATGGTCAGTGAAAATAATTCAAGAAAGACAACCATGCAAAGAATGTGAATCAATGGATATCATACTCTTATAATAGTTTATTGATTGTGTTTTTCAAGTGAAAACTGGTCATCTTCTGAGAGTAGCAAGTTACAAGGTAGAAAAATAATTTTAACAAAAACTTCTTCAATAAAACAAAATGAAATTATTTATCCTCCACCCACAAGAAATCAACCATAATGCTCTGAAATTAGTATCACTAAATGTTAGGTTGAGGGTGCAGCAATTCTCTCTTACAAATAGTATGGGGCCATGGCTAGAAAATAAATGATCAAATAACAAACAAATTAACAAAAAGATATTTGGCAGTGTATCAACCATAAATTTATGCTATCAAGGGTAGTCAAAGTCATCAACAATAGCCCTACAACTATTAATACATCAATTGCAGACGCTTCAAGACACTCATGTAACAGTAGATTAATATTTAGGGTAGTGAAAAGAGTTTTTTTAGAACCAGTTGGTTAGTTCTATGGATGAGAACATAGGTTGGTAACATGAGGAACAAATATAGGCATCAACAAACCCTCAATATCCATACTTTGTAATAGTAACTAGGCCTCTCTTCTGGAAAGTACATGGTACTTAGGATAGAAAATTGGCCTCAAATAATATATCTATGTTCATTCCAAAATGACATCAGATCATTCTCAATCACCATACCATTTCTAAACTCCACGATTAAGAGGTCTAGGGCCTGGGCATGAGACAAGTGTCAAAAGGTATTAACAATGATGGAAAAATGAAGTCTAGGTAGTCTTTAGGCCTCAAGCAACAATAACAATTCTTCAGTTTTGAAGTTGAGCACACCCCAGGAATTTTTCTGCAACTTGATCAAGGTTACAAAAGAGATCGAAGACATCCTATCAAAACAAATAAAAGTTGTAGAAAGAAAGGCCAATGCATCAAAGAGTGTTCTCAGTAAGATAAATAGTGGAAGGGACGTGTATTTTTTACTCTGAGATTGTATGATGTCAAAAATTGTGTATTGGTCAGTACATAACACTGAAGATGAAATGGATAAGGTTATTTAAATCCAAAATTTTATGGTGTTAAAAACTTAAAACCATATCCTTGAGATGCCATGAAATTCAAACGTAGATGTCAATCCTATGTGTAAAAAGGAGAAGGTGGTTATGTTTCTGTTCAAATCTTCCCTAGACTTGTGTTTGATACAAACTCAATCTCTCTCTCTCTCTCTCTCTCTCTCTCTCTCTCTCTCTCTCNTTTTCTAATGAGCAACCCAACTCCTATTATATTCAATGGGGTACTAATAACCCAACTTAGAATGGAGGCGTTACCCCATAACTCTATGATGACCAATTACAATAGTAAAATCCTGATGGAGGAATAAGAACATATCCCTTGGGGTACATCAGTAAAATACATTTAGAATATCCTTTGAAGTTACACTATTTGAACAACAAGTGGCTACACAAAAGATTCAATCACTGTAATATCTAATTTAATATTCCAACAAACATACCCAGTCATTTTTATGATTGGATGAGTTTCACTGAGCTATATAAAGCTACACCATAATCATCGCCTAAAAAATATTCAGAATTGGATATCATATTTGTGGAATTATGGTGCAGATATTGTACTAGGGATATCACCTTTTGCAAGAGAGATGTTTCGATAAGATTTAGTTGTTTTGAAGGGGATGGGTTTTGCAATTAAAACCAATCTAAGCTGTGAAATTTCATTTGTAAAATAGTTTGGAGATGTTGTCATTTTCTATGGGGAATGAAACTTTGAGAAAATATAATGCCATCACCTGCTTCAAATTTGCACAAGAAATAGTTAGCCCTTTAACGAGACTCAAACACAAGATATTAGTCCTTTAACAAGACTCAAATGTGTTTGCGTGGATAGAATAGACATTTAACATTTCAAATCCTCTGCTGATATCAATATGTCATTTTTCATTTAGCAGAAATTAGGAATTAAAAATTTAATGTTTTAGAAGCGAGAAGCGTTACCACCAATATGAACCAACCAGATTTTGAAAAATAGTGTTTACACATCAAACTGATACATATTACAAAATAAATAGGCATTTCCATTGTACCAGACTTCGAATATAGGTGGTCCACCGGAAACAGGACACATATACACAAATAACAACATACAAAATAATTAGCTCTCTTCGGATTATCTCCAGATATAATGCAATTTTCCACACCCATATCATGGGTTTAGACTTGGAAAGCTAACAATGATTTATTTTTTCAATTATCTGTTTTTGGCTCGAGACTTTTTCCATTTCTTATATTTCTTTACATTCTCTTATTGGTCATACTAGACTTATTTAGCCAAATCTTGGCATGTTGTGGGGTGTTATCTTGAAACAACAACAATAAAACCTCATTTTTCCTTAGATATGGGAATATTTTGGGTGGAACCATGCATCCAATCCACTTGGAAAGGGAATTTTGAGCAGTCCCATTCCCTATAGCAACACTTCTAGGCAATTTTGTGCATGATTCAACATTGTTTTAACTCTAAAATAGTAATAAAACAGAGTAAATCTCAAGTTTGGGTGGTTTTAAGGTCATAACAACAACACACAACAATATGGGCATGCCTGGGGTTTATAAATCAATTTCAAACCTGTTTTTGACTTCCTAACAATAGTGGGAAGCATAATCAACAAACTTGGGCAACCTATGAATGAAAAGGAAGCAAAGAAGCAAGTTGGGCATGACTTCTCCCTGTCCCTAACTGTATGTGGAGAAATGACAACCATCATTCCACTCTAAAGACTCCCTTATGGAATTCATTTGGATTGAGGAGACTTAAAAAGATAAGGCTTCCAGTCTTATTAAATGAAATAGAAAGAAAAAATATAGAATTTAACACTTTAAGACAAAAGTTATATGAAAAATTGAAGAATTATGTGATAGAGAAGAAAGAATAGATGTTTTAAGACAAAACAATGTCACTAAAAATTAATATAATATTTAAAAAAAACTAAACCACCAAAGAGAAAGATAATTTATATTTGGAATCGGTTTCCCTATCAATCATGATTCAAGAAAATTGTTCCATGCTAAAATAAGACCTGAAATGAGAAAAGTTTGAAAATATCCAAACTCACTATTTGTGAAACTGCCTCCACACATTTTGGGGAAAAAATTAAAAGAACATAATCACGACCTATCATTAGTGTGTCATGGTGCTCAGTATCCACATTAGAGTATTCACACATGAGATCCACTAGTAAATATGAATTGTCAATACTAGGAGGCCTCTTTAGCAAAATAGGCATGGTAGACAAATGATCATAAGGCTCCCTTAACAAAAGTTCTAGGAAGCTAAAGGAGGTGGCATATAGGACCACCCTTGCAGCTGTGATTACTTTTATAGTAAGGCATGATTGTCTGAATATATTTGTGCAACTTCGTGGGTTTCCTTTTATGAAGGAGTGGCTGCAAGAACCCCATAAAGGAAAACTCAGAGACTGTGGAATTTCAAATGAATTCAGTCGAGCCATAAATGACCTAATTTTGACCTTGTTCCAGGCTTTAGAGAAGATTCCTATAGAATTTGATGTTTTGGTATCTAACATCCCCCCAAGTTTTAGTGAAAATTTTGATATCTCACACAAACTCAAAAATTCATATAAACGCAAAGAAGTTGATAGAAGCTTCTAGTCTTAGTGAAATTTCCAACACAGGTTCACAAAAATACAGTCCAACCTCACCACAAGATTCACTGGAAATTCAAGAAGTACACCACAAGATTCTTTGCAAAGTCAAGATGTATGGCAATGCACAGTAAAAAAGAAAAAGAAAAACTTGAAATGAATATGTCCATATTCAACACATTTAAGATGTTGTAAATCATAAAAATGGACTTGCAAATTGCAAGTATAAAGTTCCAGTGTCTTTGCTGATAACAACGGTAATAAAGGTCACATGAAGCACTCAAGAATTTATTTTTTGCTAGTAAACCAAAAACTATCCATCAACATTTTGAATAGATAGAAGTGCCTACATATGAAATAATTCACATTTGTGTCTTCTTGGGAAAGGAAATGTTACAAATCATGGTCAGTGAAAATAATACAATCAGCACGACCATGCAAAGAACGGGAATCAATGGATATCTCACTCTTATAATAGTTGACTAATTTTGTTTGTCAAGTGAAGGTTGTCCATCTATTGAGATTACCAAGTTACAGGGTACTTCTTCAAAAAAACAAAATGAAACTATTTATCCTCCACCCACAAGAAATCAACCATCATGCTTTGAAATTAGTATCACTAAATTTTAGTTTTAGGGTGCAGTAATTCTCTCTTACAAATAGTATGGGGCCATGAATAGAACATAAATGATCAAATCAGACACAGATTAACAACAAGATATTTGGCAGTGTATCAACCATAAATTTATTTTGTTAGGGGTAGTCAAAGTCATCAACATTAGCCCTACAACTATTAAGAAATAAATTGCATATCCGTCAAGACACTCTTGTAGCAGCAGATTAATAATTGTGGTAGTGAAAAGAGTTTTTTTAGAACCACTAGGTTAGTTCTGTGGATGAGAACAGAGGTTGGTAACATAAGGAACAAATCTAGGAAACAAAAATCCCTCAATATCCATACTTTGTAATAGTAACTAGGCCTTTGGACTCAAATAACATATAAATGTTCATTCCAAATGAAATCATATCATTTTCAAGAACCATGTAGTTTCTAAACTGCACGATTAAGAGGTCTAGGGCCTTGGCATGAGACAACTCTCAAAAGGGATTAACAATGATGGAAGAATGAAGTCTGTGCAGTATTTTTTCATCGAGCAACAGTAACCATTCATCAGTTTCCAATTTGAGCACACCCCAAGAATGTTTCTGCTACTTGATCAAGATTATTGAAGAGATCAAAGGAGACCTATAAAAAAAACTAGAAATGAACACTAAACTCAAGCTGTGAATCCCAGATATATGATAAAAATATAGTGGTGTCCTCAAGCAGTGTTGTCCTTTGGTATCTTGGATATCTGATAAAAACCTAAAAAAAATGGTACTTTCCATGTTGTTAACCAAGGGATGAGGGATCACAAGTGAATCGTGCGTATGGATTGCAACCTAGCAGTATCAATAACATGTATATAAGGGCTAAAACTTGCTTCAAACAAAAAAAAAGGTGAATCCAACTATAAAAGTTATTCAAGCCCTAAATTGGGGGCGAATTCAACTCCATTGTGGATTTCGAGGAACCATACAAGGTGAAATTCTCCCCAACAACCACCATTCCTAGAAAAATCCGGGCGAATGCAATCTTGAAGGAATTTTCAAGAGGGCTAAAGCCATTTTTACCAGATTTCCTTATGAAATACGACTATGCTAAAGTCCATTTCAAGGTGTTTTTGGTAATAAATTGTGGGCTAAAGTCTATTAATGAAAAATAAGGTTTAATATAAAAAATACTCCCACTAAACTTTCAAAAACCCTTAAAATTCGCCCATGGGCTAAAATTAGCCCCTAAAATAATCTTTGGTTAGGATATTTAGACACTTAAGAGTTAGTTAAGATTAATTTTGTGTAATGTGTCTTTAGGTAAAGTGTGTTTCTTAAGTATGCATTTGTAGTTATGTAATCTAATCATCACAATATGTTACAAACATAAAGTGATCCAACAGTTCATGATTTCCTCGATCTTAATGACTATATATGTACATGACTTGGCTTTTAACTGGTTCATGATCTCTATTTAAAGAGCATGAAGGGTTTTTTGCTAATGCTCGATTGTGAGAAAATCATATGCAAATATTTTGTCTTTGCACTAATAAATTTCTTTGGGTGGTCATTTATCTAGGGCTGTGGATTGTTTTTCTCTCTAATATTTTTAAATATATTTGGGAAATATGTGAACAACTATTACAATGACATGATTTGAGACCACACTTTAGGGAACAAGGGAACCAAAATTTATAGAATTAAATATATTGACAAGCAAAAGCAATATACATTAAGGTTGTCCATCCAAGGAAAATCCACCCCACAATCACAAGTAAGAAAAACATCAAACTTGAATCTCCTAGTTGGAATTAGAGCTTGAAACATATGACACAATAAAATTAATATAATCCAATTTCTCACCATAATATAAAAATAATGGATCTTAGGGAATAGTGGAGAAAGGGGTCCACTAGTGTGTATCTTGTGGTATCTTCTTGGAAAGTGTAGCAATTTTCCGAGCTATAAGTTGAGGTGTTAAGCCAACACTTAGTTTTCAAGGAAGGGTCATCCAACAATTGTGGGCATAAAGGGAGTCTACCTCAATATAGACCAAATAATAAATACATTAAAATACATTTCAAATAATGGTAACAACATCAAATTTCTCTAGAATTGAAACTTCATGATTAGTTTTCACTATAATTATGGTGTATTTACAAACTGATCATTCAATCCTTAGCAATGTTATCTTTTGATGATGATTGTTATGCAAAGGCATGAATTTTCCAGTAATAGAAAATTGATGGGTATGGGAAAGTATCCAACAAGCTTAGTACCATATGAAATAGAAATATATAGCCCAATTGTAAATAGAAGATGATCGAACATAAAATATAAAAAATATAGGAATATACTAGAAAATGAAAAAATGAAGCAAGAGAATTTTTTGGGAAACATGATACATCATAAAGACCTGTCCCACCCTAGTTCATCAAATAAATCATCGAATACATAAGTTTTGGACATAATGATAAATTGTTATAACCATAAGTATAATTTTGTAAAACAAGCAAACTAAAATGTAATCCAATTATAAAATAACCCGAAGAGGAAAAGTTTAAAATAAATACCTACTTCAATAAGAAGTGAACTCTTCTTACTTCAAGGAATATACAAACTTGTATTGCAAACCATTTTAATGTATGCAAGCCATTAAGTTGACCATCAAGTTGAGACCATAAAGGCTAAAATATCATGTTATAAAATAGGAAAATAAAGGGAAAGACCATAAAGCCACATAGAAAAAAAGTGTAATAATACAATTTCAGTGTTGGTCTTAATTATGCACTATATATATATATATATATATATATATATAATAAGTTTTGATGTTAAGAGTAAATATATCTGGAGGAAATACAAATGGAGTTGGGCCTAAAAATGTTGGCTCACCTACTCAATATTGAATTTAGTTGAAAATTTTACCAAATATGGAGATGTAGATCCTTTTATATATATATATATATATATATATAAGTTTTGATGTTAAGAGTAAATATATCTGGAGGAAATACAAATGGAGTTGGGCCTAAAAATGTTGGCTCACCTACTCAATATTGGATTTAGTTGAAAATTTTACCAAATATGTAGATCCTACTAAAGTATATATGTATGCACATATTCTAGTATTATTTAAAGGCTCACAACCTCTAGAAATAGTCATTTAGTTTCTAGAAAATATAATGGAAGGGAATAGTGTTAGGGAATGTTTTCATTTGGCCCATACTTTTCAATATGCACGACAATCAATAAAAAAGGGAGGGCCTTATTTATTATGGAAGGAGTGCAAATGATGCTATGAACAATAAATATTTTGGATAAAAATATGAGTTTATGGAGCTTCGTGCATGCAACAGGGGATTAAATAATCAAGGATTGACCTTATACTCCTAATTTTCCAATTTCAAATTCCTTATCAAGGTAATTCTTGTTAGGAGGTGAAGCCAAGTTCTATATCTTTGACGGTTACCTATGTACTAGTACATGACTATCCCCTTGTGTGTTTCGCATGGATTAAGTGCACCTGGGGTGTTAGGATAACGGTGGATCCCCAAGGTGAATATTTATAGACCATTATAGTGTATTTATTCTCCTTTCGGAACCCTCATATGTACTATATAAAAGGGGAGTAACCCCTAGAATTGTATTATAAGAGAATGAAGCATTGTAAGTTTTTGGATAAGTAATAATAAAATATAGAAGTTAAAATTTGTAATATCTTGGATCTGATGTACATACCATAATACTAACTTGCTACAAATTAGCTTAATTATTTGAAATAAAACATGCAAACAACCAGTCAACTTTGGAAGCTAAGCAAATAAGGGAAATGCCTGATACTTTTGGTCACAGGGAAGCAGGAAGAGGGAAGAAATAAAGGAAAGAATAGGACTGATAAATTTTCTTCCCTAACACATTTATATCAGGGACCATTTATGTTTCAGAGTCATCTATGCTGAAACTTATTTCCACGCTTCAGGGTCACTTAACCGTGAAACTAGGAAGAACTTTTCTCATATCCAACAACTAGAGGCTTGAGAAAACTAAATATGGATATGATATAATATTATATGACAGTATACATAGGTTTATATAGGTAAATAAAAAAATTCGTAAGTTTAGGACATTGGATGGGAAAATTAGTTCCTTGGACTACACTCTAGAGTCGAATTCTGGGACTTCCAAAAGATGGTAGAAGGTTACTAAACTTAAGTTTAAGACTTGAAAGGTATTAAATATGAATTTAATGAATTCTCAGAAGTGAAATAAATAAAATTTGAAAGGTTTAATTCCTTTAACTCATTCAAAATCTAAAACTAGTCATTTTTCATGCATTTCTAGCTAGGGTCTGGAAATGCTTCTCCAAAGTAAATCAGACCTATTAAAAACTATATAATACTTGTAGAAAGGTAATAATACATTATTTAAGATCATTAATTACTGAATTCAATATCACAATAGTTTCATATCTTTACTCATTAATTTATTCTTGATTACAAGGCTAGAAAACTAGAATTTAAGGTAGAATTTGTAATGGAAAACTATTAGAACATTACAGAAACTTTGGAATTGTTAGGAGGATGATATTAGGGACTGATAATAACCTCAATTAATGGAATATATCCATCAAAATATCCTCATCACTTCATATCATCAATCTCTCTTAAAAGAAGGAAATCTTGAAGATAGCTTTGAGATTCTAATGGAGGAGTGTCCCAATCACTGTAATGTGCTGCACTAGACTGGAAATGGCTTCAAAACTTGTAATAACACTCCATTAATGGATGATATCTGCTCCATAGCTCCAACACAACCTTCAATGAGAAGGGAAGAAGAGGGGAGAAGGGGAACAAGGGACTTGGGGCACATCACCCAAGATATAGAGGCTCACCACTCATAAATGAAGCTTAAGCTTCAATAAATTACTAAGAATACATTAACCAAACTGAGTAAATGATCTCTAATTGTATTTAAATAAAACCATTGGTGACTTGTTTGGAAGCTATAGGAATTAGGTGACCTATGAGAGAAAATCATCTACTTTGAAACCGTAAACTTGGCCAAGTCATGTGCCCTCCTTGAGTAATTGGAAAGTAGGGACCATGTGAAGATGTTTCCCTATCCAACTCATCCATACAACTTAGAAATTGCACCTTACTTAAGCCAATGTTTCCTTCTTTTTCTATGAAATTTTTTTTGAGTCTCCAAAAGGAAACTGCACCCTCCTTTGTCAAATATTTCATGCTTTTCCTATGACAGCTTTTCTGAGTCTCCAGAAGGAAACTGCACCCTCCTCTGTCAAAATTTTCATTCTTTTGTCTCTGACTGCTTTTATGTGGCTTTTAGCACATTCCACTTTCCATATGATTTCTTTTTTCATACAGTTTCTAATTCTCCTCCTTGGCAAGTTGGATTTCCCATTGCGCCCTCTTGACATGGAAAGCTCAATTCCACATATTATTTTCACATTAATTAAGTAATTAATGAAATAAAATTAAGTATAAGCCTCATAAATAATATTTGGACAAAATTCCCTAGGTGAGGTAATTAATGCATATTTTGACCCCCTAGGTGTTAGATAAGGTCAACATTTTTGATGTCCAAAATGTGGGGACATGACAATCCTCCCCTCCTAAATCTACTTGTCCTCAAGAAAAAGCACTCTAGAGTGCTGACAATTTTTCCACCATGTAGGAGAACGGGAGCATGAACTCATGTGAAAAATATGTTGATTTTCTCCATCAAGCAAACATTTAAAGTTTCTCCAAAAATAAGCAAGCCCAATGTCCCATTGTTTGCATTACACCCCCTTTAGTGAGAATTCCTTCCAACGCAACTTATCAGACAAAAATATGCTTGGATCCCATTTCCTCAACGGTAAGTATCCAAACATTAGTATCCACCATAGAAAATTATCATCACAGAAAATAAGATTCATGATGTGTAAATCATACCACTGCACTAAAAATTGGAAATTCTCAATGCAAAATTAGAAATCTGTGAGATTTCCTCACCTAACATAAAGTTATTTATGTGCTTGATACACATCAACATTGAATCTCACAATGATGTTTCTGCAATGACATAGGTGTGAGACCCATCTCCCAAGACAATTATGGGTGTCCTCCAACAACGATAGGTTCCTTTGACTGATTCATAGTTTGTACCATCTTGTGCCTCCCCAAAGAGAATACACTTTTCACCAAGAGGCATCTCCAAATCTCTCTGAAAAAGTGCAAGTGCTTGGTCTCTATTTTTTTTTCTTTCAAGTCCTTAAAGAACATACAAATCACCATGCAACTCTTGTGTCTATGAACTAGAGGTATATTATGGCTGAAAATATATATCTTTGTGGCTTCCTACATGTCAGGATAATCTCATTCACAACAAAGAATTTATTACAGAAATTAAACTCTTTACCTCCCACAGTCTTTATTCCAATGATGTCTCTATCCACCCAATAAATGGATGAATAACGAATTTTATTTGCTGATCCATATGGAATGTGATCATCCACCTCCTCTTTATTATAATCTACCATCCATAATGGTTTTTCATAATGTCTCTCTTTCCAAGCATGTGTGTCAAAAAACCCTTCACTGATGCAAGCAATTCTAGTACATCTTTGATCCTCTATTTTTGAGATATTTTTATCTACCCCACCCATAAATAGATGATCATCTTTGATTTCTGATTCATTTGGAATTCCCTCAACCATGTTTCTTATAGCTAATAACTCCTTTATGCCATTCTGTACACCAATAGGTGCTTGGCCAAAATACTCTTCACCATGGCTCTTCACAAACACTTGCCGCAATCTGCACTTTTTTCATGCCCTTCCTCCACAAGAGATTTCACCATTATACCCAACACATTTCCTTCCATGCAATATGAAAGGTGTGACTCCCTAAAATCCTTTTCAATTTTATAGTTCTGCAACTTTGACTCTTGAAGGGATATGTGTGTGCTCTTAAATGAGTTATTGGTGATCTTCAACTCATGAGTGAGCCCGGATGATTCTTCTTCCTCTTTCTTGAGTGTACTATGGTACATATCAACCACCATGAGGAGATGATCTATTTTATATAGTAAGTTCACATAGCTCTCCTTCATCTTGGCCATGCCTTCTTTTAGTGCTATGCACTGCTCCAGAAAGGATTCTCCCTCCATCTCTCTTCTAGAAGCTTTCCAACAACATATTGGCACCAAGGCATTGATGTCAACAAGGTTGTCCATGGCTGCCATAAAATTTTGTTTGTCCTCCTTAAGTGGTCCACTCAGATAATGTGGCTCACAAAGAATATCATCCACCAAGGTTTCTTCTTCTAAAAACTTACATATAATACCCTTTTTCTTGTGGCATGGATCAACAACACAAAACTCATTCCCATCATACAAATCGGCTTTTGAATTTTCTATAAAATAACTTCCATGGTGTGAAGTGGAGGGTATCTATGAAGGTTGGAATGACACATGATTTGTACAAAAATCAGAAAGCATCTTATTCCTTGTCATTTCAGCTTCATCATGCTGCAAGAGAGTCCACAATTCTGAACCGTGTTCCTCCCTCTATACCACATTTTTATCCTTCAATTTTCCCAGTTCACACCCTGGAGGGGGCTTGTCTTCCACTTAATTAGGAAGTTTAGATGATGAATTTAGATATGATATTTGTTCTTCTTTTGGATGTGATCCAAAATATCCCTTATTGCCATTGACAACATCACCTTGCTTTCCACCGATCTTGTGATCACCAACATAGAAACTAGGGGTTAATTTATTTCCCTCGCAATTGGCCTTCCTTTTGTAGTCCTCGGATGCAAGTGAATAATTTTTATCCTCCCATGGATCATATGGTTGCAGGTGAACATGGATGCTACAAAAATCAAAATATTTATCCTCCATGTCATTCATCTTACCATATTCCCGAAGTGATACTAGGGTGGTCTTCTCCTCCACCAAATTTACTGGTTCACACCCAAGTGGTGTGACCTTGTCTTCTTCTTCCTTATGTGGCTCAAAAGGTGATTGTTTCCTGATTTTTAATATCCTTTTGGATATGATCCAAAAGAATTATTTCCACCACCACATGAAACCACATCCTTAGCAGTGATTCGAAGATCACTCACAAGGAAACTAGAAGTGCATTCATCTTCATTCTCTTATTGGAGTAATGGGGAACAAGCAAGATCTTCTGGAGCATCTTGTTTCAAGAAAATTGAGGTTTCTACTTCTTGAATGGTACTATGATCATTACTTGTAGAGACTCTTCTTGAAGAAAAATAAAAGAGTCTTAGAATGCTTGAACATGGTGATGGATTTGATGACTCTTCACTTTTGGTTCCTTACTTTTGGTTCCTTATTCCTCCTCATTGCTCAGAGAGGTGGAACAACTTGGTTACTCTAGGAATGATTTGTTTTTCTTGAAAGAATAATCATCTACACCCTTTGTCTCAAATCCAAATCTGCAATAAAAATACTCTTTGAAAGGAATGAATTTACAAATCTCTTCCCCCAAGGAAAGATACTCTTTGTAGTGGCGGGGCAAGTTTTCAATTGCATTTATCATCTTTGCTAAATCCTTCTTAGGATTAGCCATTGGTAGTTCAACATTGAATTCTTCATACTAAATATGGTCACAAAAGTAACCATCCTTGTCTCTGGACATTTTCAATCCATAATTAACATATATCACCTCGTCTTCTTCAACAAACTGATCAAAGCCGTCATCTTCAACTATTGGTACAACCCTCATGGTTACAACTTGAATTGGTGATCTGCAAAATTTGTCAACAGAGAGCCTTCTTTCCATAGGAGTGGAGGAAAGTGATCTGATACCACTGTAATATCCTAGATCTGATGTACATACCATAATACTAAATTTCTTCAAATTAGCTTAATGGTTTGAAATAAAACTTCCAAACAACCACTCAACTTTGGAAGCTAAGCAAATAAGGGAAAATGACTGATACTTTTGTTCATAGGGAAGAGGGAAGAGGGAAGAGGGAAGAAATCAAGGAAATAATAGTATTGAAAAATTTTATTACCTAACACATTCATATCAGGTACCATTTATGTTTCAAAGTCAACTATGTTGAAAATTACTTCCACGCTTCTAGGTCACCTAACGGTGAAACTAGGAAGACATTTTCCCATATCCAACAACTCAAGTTTTGAGGAAAATGAAT
Source organism: Pseudotsuga menziesii (assembly GCA_001517045.1). NCBI lineage: Eukaryota > Viridiplantae > Streptophyta > Pinopsida > Pinales > Pinaceae > Pseudotsuga > Pseudotsuga menziesii. The sequence goes on from LPNX011050080.1 coordinate 58,304, forward strand.
ATGGATCTGATATAAATTTATATGAAAGTATACATAGGTTTATATAGGTAAATAAAATATTTTGGAAGTTTAGGACATTGGATGGGTAAACTAGTCCCTTGGACTACACTCTAGACTCGAATTCTGGGACTTCCAAACACCGATAGAAGGTTACTAAACTTCAGTTTAAGAATTGGAATTTATTAAATTTCAAGTTAATGAATTCTAAAAAATGAAATAAATAAAATTTGAAAGGTTTAAGTCCTTTAAATCATTCAAAATCTAAAACTAGTCATTTTTCAATGCATTTATAGCTAGGGTGTGGAAATGCTTCTCCAAAGTAAATCAGATATATTCGAAACTATGTAATACTTGCAGAAAGGTAATAATACATTATTTTAGATCATAAATTAATGAATTCAGGCTCACAGGAGTTTCATATATTTATCATTATTTTAGTCTTCATTACAAGGCTAGAAAACTAGAATTTGAGATAGAATTTGTAATGGAAAATATTAGAACATTACATAAACTTTGGAAATGTTAGGAGAATGATATTAGGGACTGATAATAACCTAAATTAATTTCATAGAGCCATAAATATCTCCTCATCACTTCATATCATCAATCTCTCATAAAAGAAGGAAATCTTGAAGATAGCTCCAGGATTCGAACGAAGGAGTGTCCCAATCACTGTAATGTGCTCCACTAGAATGGAAATGGTTTCAGAACCTGAAATAAAACTCTATTAATGGATGATATCTTCTCCATAGATCCAACATAACCTGCAATAAGAAGGGAAGAAGAGGGGAGAAGGGGAACAAGGTACTTGGGGCACATTACCCAAGATACCAAAGCTCAACACTCAGAAATGAAGCTTAAGATTCAATCAATTACAAAACATACATTAACCAAACTAAGTAAATGAGCTCTAATTATCTTTAAATAAAACCACTCGTGACTTGTTTAGAAGGTATAGGCAATAGGTGACTTGTGAGAGAAATTCATGCACTTTGAAACCCTAACCTTTACCAAGTCATGCGCTCTCCTTGAGTAATTGGAAAGTAGGGTTTATGTGAATATGTCTCATTATCCAAGTCATCCATACAACTTAGCAACTACTCCCTCCTTAGGCCAATGTTTCCTTCTTTTCCTATGCCAACTTTTCTGAGTCTCCAAAAGGAAACTGCGCCCTCCTTTGTCAAATGTTTCCTTCTTTTCCTATGACAACTTTTTTGAGTCTCCAAAAGGAAACAGCTCCCTCCTTTGTCAAATGTTTCATGCTTTTGTCTATGACTTCTTTTCTGTGGATTTTGACAGATTCCCTTTTCCATCTATTGCTTTTGTCAAACAATTTTTAATTCTCATCCTTGGTAAGTTGGATTTCCCATTGCGCCCTCCTGACATGAAAAGATCAATTCCACGTATTATTTGCACATTAATTAATTAATTAAATAAATAAAATTAAGTATAAGCCAATAAATAATATTTCGACAAAATTCCCTAGGTGAGGTAATTAATGCATCTTTTGACCCCCCAGGTGTTGGACAAGGTCAACACTTTTGATGTCCAAAATGTGGGGACATGACAACATTTCCCCATGGATTTACCTATGCATAATAGGGTTTCCACATAAATATCATGTTCTATTGTTAATGGTGCTTGCTTTTGTTTTTTATATTTCTTTCTAATATTCGGTATCAGAGCTTGGAAAACTTGCAAGAATAGGGTTTTCTGCAACTGGGCGCTACAAAAATGGTAGAAGGTTTAACCAAGTTTAAGACTGAGAAGTTATCTGTATCAAAGATGAATGCAGAGGATTTGGTAGCACAAAATGACCAAACACTAGCCTTGGAAGGGGTTGTAAAAAAACCAAGTGGCATGACAAATGAGGAGTGGATAAAGATGGAAAAGAAGGTGATTTCTACAATTTGTATTTTCCTTTCATACTATGTCTTGTTTAATGTTATTGAAGCAAAGACCATGAAATCCCGCTAGGAGAAACTTGGGAAAATGTATGAGACTAAATTGACAACAAATAAGTTTTTATTACACATTAGAGGAAATTTCAACTAAAAAATGGGCCTTTTAAATTTTATTCAAATTCCATGTCATCATGTGTTAGCCAATGAAATTGCTTTAAATTTAAATACCGTATAGGTCTTAAACACTTTTTTAATATAAATTTGGGGATAGGTATCGTAAAAAAAAACTACTTTTTTTGTTTGTATTTTTGACATATCTCCCCTTGTTTTTACTCAAATTTCGATCGGGAGAGCTTGTTGGATGCGGAATTTAATTCCGCATCCAACGAGATCTCCCGATCAAAATTTGAGTAAAAACACGAAGAGATATGTCAAAAATACAAACAAAAAAGTAGTTTTTTTTCTTTTCTTCCTCCAAAATTAATAAATATTATTTTATTATTTTAACTATTATTTTATTAGTTCATTTTAGGAGGCCCATTTTGAGTTGAAATTTCCTCTAATGGAAGCACATTTATTATTTGAAGATGAAGTAGGGTTTAACTATGGTAGATCATATAAACAAGTTTAATACCCTTATAAGTAAATTGGTATCAGTTGGTGTAAAGGTGGAGGGTGAGGACAAATAAATCATTATATGTTGTTCCCTCCTACATACTTGTTAGAATTTGGTTATGACCATCACCAACTCATTATCAGGAACTATAAAATTTAATGATGTGGTATTCATTTTAATAGGAGAAGAGTTGAGGTGAAAATTGTATATGGATCCCTCTATTAGTAAAGTCCTATTTGTGAGAGGTTGATCTAATGAAAGGGGTCAACAAGGTAGATCACAATCGAAATCTAACTCCAAAGGATGTAAGTTGAAATGGAAGTGATGGAATTATTGGAAGAAATGGCACTTGAGGAAGGACTCTTGGCATCTGAAGAAGGAAAACAATGATGAAAATCTAGATCAACTATCAAATAAGGCTAGAACAACATATTTAGAAGAGTGAAAACATGTGAGGCTTCCTATCTCTATAAAAAAATGTCTTGTATATGCTTGGGTTTTGGACTCAAGTGCATCTTTCCACATGTCTCCATATCTACTAGTTTGTCAAATGTTATCCCAAAAATGGTGGGCTAGTATACTTGGGTGATGATCACCATTTATAAATTGTGGGAAGAAGGGATATTTGGTTCAAATTATATAATGGGAAATAAAGGAAGCTATGTGATGTACAACATGTACCATATCTATAGAATAATTTCAACTCAATCAAGATGATGGATAATTAATTGGGGTATTAAACTACCTTTGGTGATAACTATTGCAACATTATCCCTTGCGATAGGAACAAGAAAATAATATGGAACCCTGTATCACTTGTATGGTGATAGAATGAGAAATCATGCAATAGTAGCAAACTCAGAGAATGTTTTAGATGTAGTGATGCTATGGAATCAACAACCTGGACATATGAGTGAAAAATGTTTGAAAATTATGCCTAACTGAGGTAACTTTTATAAGATTAAGTCTTGTAATTTAGACTTATGTGAGCATTCAATTTTTGGTAAATAGAAGAGGTAGATATTTTTGAAGAAATAACTCTTGTGGTGCTGGGTGTGCTATATAAATTTCTAGAATGATCCTCATTGTTCTTTCCAAAGGTTCTATCCAATTCTATCCAGGGATCCTTTGGGTATTCAACAGAATCAATAAGATAGCACACAAGCTTGGAGAAAACGCCAAACATATCGTTCCAAAATCTCTATCACCGCCATTTATCCAATCATTCTCTTCTCCATAAGACTCTTTACCAGGTCCAATAGATATCTCATAGAGACCTTGTCTCTTTAGAGATGAAATCATCTTCAATTTCCACTCTGAATATCTTGTGAATGGAGGAAGAAGAGGAACTGATAATCTCAAATCCATAAGGAAGTTGTACCTGAAAAATATAACTGCAAAACAAAACAATTCATAATCATATGTCAGTTCAAGCCTTTCCACCTCAACATGTGCAATTTTTCAGACTCCATCACACATGGATAGAATTCTCTGGACAAAATCCAGAGGGAGCAATGCTATGATTCCAAGATTTATGTGGAAAATCAGCTACTTTTGGTGCACAATGGAGATCAAACAAGACTTGATTCTAGCGTGAAAATGGGTTTGATACCATGTTAAATTTGTGAACCACTAATCTACATGAAAATGAGAGCAATTGAGAAGTAGAATTATGAAGTAGAATATCAAAGACAATGTACACTGAACAAGATAAATTTGAGACAAATATGATAAGAATTGATCAGTTAATTACAGCATTAATATTCATTCATTAATTAATAATATAATGATTATACAATAAATAGAATTCGAATGCCATGGATAGGATTTGAATCTACTTGCTCAACCTAGTTGAATAGATAACTTAGTGTGTCTAACTCAATGTTGGAGCTCACTAGTCTAACTCTGGATGTATAAATCAGTCTACAATCAATTAAATAATGAGGTAGGTGGGAAAAAGGCACCACTCTCCCTACATGCATGCAAAATTGGTGCTAAGCTAACTGAAAGTGATCTAACTGATTGTAACTAGAGGTTAACACAACATAACTTATTACCAACCATAACCAACTGGTGGAGGTCGTTGGTGGAACTCAGAGTGGGCTCCTATAATGTAGGGATTGGTCCCATAGGCACATAAACTCATGCATGCACATGCAATAAGTGGAAGATAACCTCTATGTGTGTCCCCCACACTCTAGTACATTAATAATTACCCCCTAAGCTAGGAAAATAGACCAAATAAGCTATATTGGACAAAGGAGGATTAATTAATCCTAACAGAATGAATGAATCACACAATGATGGAATGTGCAAGAAGCATGCTTAGCACATTTGAGTTGGATAATGGATTTTAGGTAGAGGCTACTAATACAAATAATTATCTTATAAACATATAACCTTTAGTTGTGTTGGATGGATATATTCCAAACAAGGTTTAGTGTGGTAAGCTAGTTGATTATCCTCATTTGCGTATCTTTGGATATGATGCACTTGCCCATGTGCCTAAAAAAAGGAGGTCCAAGATTGACCCAAAATCAAGGAAATGTGTTTTTCTTAATTAAAATAACATCAATACAACAAAATACCCTTTTGGGGGTGTTTTTGGCTTGCGACGGTTTAGCTACCCCCCCCCCTCCCCCGAATTTTTTTCTTTTGTCTTTGGGGCCGGTTCTTAAACCCCCCCCCCCGAAAAGTCCAGAGAATTGGACTTTTGGAGATGAGTTTTTTAAAACCACCCCAAAAGTCCAATTCTTAGGATTTTGGGGGGGAGGAGGGGGGGGGGGTGGTAGAAAGAACCCCCCTAAAGGTGTTTTTGAAGGCAGTTTTTAGAAAATCCCCCCAAAAGTCATGAGAATTAGAATTTTTGGGGCAGTTTTTAGAAAACACCCTCCAACATTCATGAGAATTATACTTTTGCAGGGAGATAGTTTTAACTCCCCC
>LPNX011050080.1:64193-83371 GCA_001517045.1 Pseudotsuga menziesii
CAAAAAGTCATAATAATTTGACTTTTGGGGGCGTTTGTTTAAATCCGCCCCCAAATGGAATGATAATTGGGATTTTGGGGGCAACTGTTTTAAAGTAGCCCCAAAAAGTTATGGGAATTTGGACTTGTGGAGGCGATTGTGATAAAACTGCCCCCTAAAGGTCCTTTTTAAGCTGATTTTAAAAAAACCTCCCTTAAAAGTCACGAGAATTTAGACTATTGGGGGCGGTGGTTATATCACATTTGAAAATCCCACAACATATCCCATGCATAGGAAATATTTGGTATGTGGTTGAGATGTGGTATCACATTTGAAGTTTTAGTACACCAAGGATGGTTCTCATGACACAATTCATGTTACAGGGTGAAGATCCAGAGTTTTAGTCTATAACATGTGGCTTTTGGGTTCTACATAAGCCATCCATGAGGCCCTAGTCCACCTTTTTCCTGTCATAGGGATATGGTGGCTATTTTGAGATTCGTCACATTATGGATTCTTCTTGGTCACTAATCCTTAATTTGAGAACAAAACCCATGTTGTTGGGATTGAAAATTTGCCTATGGTGCTCATGTTCTTTGCATAGTAACCCACATCATTGCATAGGGCCTATGTAGGGAATCATTTTCCTACATGTGAGATATGGCCAACAAGTTGAGGAGGGGTACATTATGGATGGAACTTGAGGACCATTCCATGGTATAATGAAAAATATAGGACCTTACACTGTAGCATTTTACTATGGAGATATGTTACATGTGTGTGGTTCCAAACCACCATATTAGCCCTTCATAGGGAATATTTGGCTTGGAAGTGGGATATGGTGCTAGTTTAATTAGAACACTAGACATGGTTCTTGGTGCCCATGATGTGGTTCAATGAAAAAATGTAGGGTATTATACCATAATGTTTGTCTATGGGGCTCATGAGACATCATTGTATCCCTTAGACACCACAAAAGGTCCTGTAAAGGGAATCCTTGTCATGTGATCAAGATATGATGGCTATTTTAAGTTTAGTACATTGAGGATGGTTATAATAAGTTTAGACATGGTCCAGGGTAAAAATAGATAGTTTGAATCCATAGTGTTTTTCCTTTACGACTCCTGGACTATGTTTTGTCCCCATGCCATCAAATGACCCTTTGCATATGGAATTATTGGCCTACAACAAGGTTATGGTGTCCATTTTCAATATTTGTGAAGCCCTTCCTCCTAAGTTAGGTTCAAGTATTCCATCCTTACATGACCCTTCAAGCATACCGATAGTAAGTCAAAGACCAAGCATAATGGTAATGTGGAGTCCAAAGTGACCAATGGGGTGAAGACAACAAATACACAAGGTATCACATGTTAAAAGGACAAAAGACTGCAAATATTTGGACCAACTTCATAAGATTGCAAACATTTGGACTAATACCATGAAAGATGGAAAAGCGTGTCAACCAAATTGTATAATTAAAAAGCCACCCATTGTGAAGTCACCTACTAAGTTATTATTCATAAGAACTATATACAAAATTATTTAGAAACTACTTTAATTTCATATATGATAGATACCACCTTAGAATCATGTATGATAGATATCACCTTGAAACACTCCCATTTCTCAACAAGCTTCCCATGTGACCTAAATACAGACTACATGATGACATCATTCCCATCCCCATAGTCCATTATATTTATTTTGTTTAGCTTCGTAAAGCTATAAGTTATCACCCAATGATATATATATATTTATAACCGACTCCCTCTTTCCCTTCACCTCCCCGAATATTACCATGTCTTGGTAATGATGACCCTAAACCTCAGGTAGGATGCTTTGGAAATTCAAGTACCATGTGGATTGGTGTGAAGGGATCTACCAAGGGACTAGGAAACAAATGTTATTATGTGAATGTCAATGATTTAAGTGTGGTGTTGGGTATCTATTGTGCAAAATTTTCATCATCCAATGGAGTAAGTATTACATCTCAACATTGAAGTGTGCAATGTTTGTGATGGGTTTAAGGGATAGAATTTTTAATGGCTACATCCAACCATAATTGCTATAAAAAAAATTAGTTATACCAAGTTCTAGAATGTATACACACACTTCATCACTTTGCATGCACATACCTTATCAACATGCGTTTATGCACCTTTGTAGTGTATGACAAAGAGTTCCAATCGTCACTAAAGATGTCATGAAAGTGTAAAACATGAAAAATATTTAGAATCATTTGTAACCTCTCAAAGTTTTGAAGATCCAAATATTTACATTTGACATATCTACAATGTCCATGAATCCCTATCATCGAGAATTTCCTTCAAAAATAAAAATCTTAACAAGCCTTGAACCTTTGACCAACTTGCCCAAAGGACAAATCTAAATATATAATATATTATAAAATAACATACATTAATATGAGACTCTACATACATTTTTGACAATTTTTTGGTTTGATTTCAACACTAAGGTTGATGTTGTGGGTGTAACGCCATAAGAACCTTGTAATGTTGTATTTAAGAGTGCATATATGTCATAATACACATCATCAATTTGTGACAAGTCAAATAATATATATATACTAACATACACTCTCTTTAAATGTTGCATTGAGAGTATTATATTGTTTTCCCTCATGAGAACTACAATCTGGGATTTGCACAATGTGGGGAAAAGAAGTTTTGTTTTCTTGGTTAATATTATAAAGTTAAATCCTCATCTAGACCACCATTCCACTCAGATGTAGAATTTATTTTGTTTCAATTGAATATATGTAGCATATTCAAGGTTTGTCTCATTACTATATTGCATGGGACCTTAAGATGTCATACATCTTTTTTATGAGATTTTAATGCAAAGTCATGAAGAAAGAGAAATTGATTTTAATATCGATCCTTAAAAATCCTTATTTTTCACTTTGAATGATCCCCTATTATCTTGTTTTGGGGGTACTAGTGGATAATTAGTTTATGAGCTAACATGTTAGTTTGTTAGGGGTTAGACGTTAGGGTTAGGTATGAGATTACAGGGTTATATTTTGAATATTCCAAGGTGTGTGAATTCATTATATGGGTTAGGTGTGATAGGTCCATGAGTCATCTAGGTGGGTTGGTTGTGTTAAGTGTGTTTATCTGTTGGCGGTAGTAAGTAAGTGATTGATGATCCAAGAAGTTGTTATTAATGGAAAAAAACCTTACACTTAACACCAATCTAATAATATCAAGGATCATGGATCATGAAACACGACATAGGCCCTACATATAGAATATTTTCCAACACGAGGTATATGGGAATGGATTGGATATTTTGTTTCTAGTACATGGTCAAGGCTTATAAGAACCATGTACTCCCCCATAGAAGGAATATTATTTCAACTACAAGTGGGAGTTGTTGGTATTTTGAGATTTGTAACACCAATAATGGATCTCTTATCCAACACCATGGTATAGGGTTTAAAATTATGGCCTAAGTTCATACCAATTGCTTACCGGGTCATGGACCATTATGATGCCTTTAAAAATCACATAGCATGCATCTGCATAGAAAATATCTCGTCTAGATGTGAGATATGGTTATAATTTTAAGAACTTGTGCATATGGGATGGTTATTAATGGATGACTTAAAATATAGTCAAAAATACGGTCTTATAATGTAACATTTTCCTCTAAATATCATGGTCCATACCTGCTACCCCAAATTACCACCACAAAATCTCCATGTAAGTTGGATATTCCCATGGCCAGTTTGAGGTTTAGAACAACATTGATGATTCTTGATGCCTAAGTAAAGGTTTCATGAGCCATAATTTGTGGGGTCCTTATCCACAACATAGGACTTATAAATGGTAAATTTGTCATGTGAGGAGGATATGATGTCTATTTAAAGTTTGTGACACCAAGCCGAGTTCAATGCCAAAAATGTAGGTTGTCGGCTAAAAAATTAGTGTACTCTAAGTTTCCTCATGGGAACCATGGATGGTTCTCATGGCATGAGCTATCATTCATGGACAGAATTTAGGGCCTTATGTTATGTCATTTATCTAAGGGGGATCATCATGTTCCATGTGTACGGTTTGAAGCCACAACATATACTCCATATTTTAAATGGATCATGAGAAAGATATGGTGGTCATTTCAAGGTTTTACACATCATGGATGGTTCAAATAGAATGGAGCATAGGATGGGAAGCAAATATAGGATTTTAGATGATAACATTTTCCTTTTAGACTCATGAGCACATATACACATTAGGTCCCAAGCCCACCATACAAGACCTACATAGGGAATATTTACGCTCCATTTAGGCTATTCTACGAGTGATATATGATCCAAATTTTTATTTTTGGCACAAAAAGGATGGTTCTTAGCTCCCATGCCATGGTCCAAATACAAAACTTCACAATTTTGATCATAAAACTTGTCATTAGGGCTCATGGGACATGTGTGGGCCCTAAGGCCATCTCACATGTAGTCCTAAATATGAAAATTTTCCTTATGATTTCAACATGCAGCTAGTTATTTTCCCTCCAACTCTATTTCTTCTCATTGTTTTCCCCTTTCTGTGAAGGGTGACTTAAGTGTATTCCATTTGACAACAACGGCAGCAAAAGAAGAGATAACCAGGCCCAAGTTTGAGAGGAGAGATGACCAGGACAAAGTCCAAGAACCCATTTTCCTAGTAATTTTGTTTCATTTTCTCCTCACTTATTTAATGTCACTATCATACAACTATTTGCAATTGGTATTATTAAATGATATTGCATCACTAACACCATGCTTCTTGTTAGAATCCAAACATATTTGCCAATTGTTCTAATCCACTTCACAATTTTCTTTTAGTGCAAATAAGATCAATATCGTTTTGCCACTCATCATTCCCCATACCTATTACACTATTATGAGAAAAATAAAAGAAAGAAAAGTAACTATCTCCTAGATCTAGGAAACCAACTCTTTCATTCTAGTAATATGCCCCCCCTATATAGGCTATATTGGTTTTTTAATGACCCCCACTTAAGGCCAAATGTTGCATCTTTTTTACTAGCAACGGGAACTGTTTTAGTGAAAAAATGTTAATCCTGAGCATTGTGGAAGTTGACTTACTAGATGCAACACTATGGGAATTGGAAGTTGATATCAACATGGTTAGTGGTTTAAGGGTTCTTCACACTTTTTTATCCCTTCCCTTGGTAGAGGGGAACTTAATTATTTCTTATTTTCACACTCCAGATCAAATCTTGAGCACGACTAATAGATAATTAAATTATGTCCCAAGAATTCACCGTCAGTCACATAGGCATACGAGGGGGCAGGAGAAAATACTGTGTGATGGGACTAAGAATCCCATAGTAACAAAAAATAATTTATTGTTCTCTCATGCATGAACCCACAACACCATTGCATTCACATGCCAACCACTATGCTAGAAACATTCACCAAGTCCCCCCTAATATTTATTACACAATTTTTGAGCCATAAGTGAATAACTTGAACCTCAAATTTCGACTAAAGAGAAAGAGAATTTTGACTTGTAGTAATAGAAGCAGTGGCTTTAGTTTTAGTTGGAAGAGGAATTGTGGGATTATGACACTTTTGGTTATGCTATTTAGGAACTTGAGGGCGAGCTTGAATTTTTTTAATAGTAGTTTATACACATGTGTTTGATGGTCCAAGAAGATGATATTTCACTGGAAGGCATGACTAGGGGATGGTTTAACAGCTACAAAACCTACCTTACAATAAGTATAAATAAAAATATAGGTATATATTTAAATACGAAGATATTTGATCATGAAGCTAAACAAAGTTCATCTAATATAAGTATTTGTGAAGATATAACTACATACATGAACCCAATATTAAAAAATATTAATGATTTATTATTCCTTAAAGGGGTCATATAGTGATGAAAAATTTGTATTGTTAGAATATTAATCCATCATTAGTACCTTAGTTACACTAATTATTCAATTTTATTTCTTTTTAAGCTTTAATACACTATGAGGTGGACTAGGGGTGCTTACGTGGACATATGCCATGTCAATTTGAGGTTCTATGACTCACATGGGTACTCCAGCTTATTCAACCAGACACATATGCACATCCATAATTTTTGGTGCATTCCCATTCATTGAATGTGGATAGGAAAGTTGACTTGGAGTGCTAGAGTGTGATTTTGCCCAAATTTGGCTTGATTTGGTGCAATTAATGTTGCATTGAGACTCTAAAACACCTGTTTTTCCACATCCACACTGTCCAAGGTGTAATCATTGACCCACAACACATCATCCATGCCACTTCAGTAATTCATGGCCATTTGGAGAGATTTGGGACGTGATTGGCCCACCTAGGGGGGTTTGATGCCAATTTGGCAATTTTGGGTTATTTTCTCACAATTGGATTCCAAATTCATTTGAAACTCTTATGATGTATTTATAAACCTGTTAATAACAATTTCATGGTTAGACAATCCAAAATTATCTTGTTTCCAACTATCATTTTGTGTAATTTATCTGTAATTTGATGGTTTTTGCTAAATCTTGCACCCAAATTTGATTTGTGAACCTCACTAACTCTCCTATATTCTCCTGTGGTTCGAATTACTCACTTTTTGGTTCAAATTTATCACATGGTATCAGATATGGTTGGATATTTTTGAGTTGCATACCAAATTCCTAGTGGATTTGAGTTGCTTTGTTAGTGAATTCCAAATAAAATCGAATTGTTGTGTGTAAACTAGTTAGAAATTTCACCACCATCAGTACAGGTCGTAATGGAGACTACCCACATCATGCTAACACCTTTCAACTTCTTTGAATGGAAGGAAGATATGGTGATTCAATTTAGAGCCAAGGGGCTTTTCAGAGTTACCATGGGCACTGAAGTGGAACCAAATTCTGCTGTAGAGAAATCCAAGTATTTTAACAAATTGGATGACGCATATGGTTTGCTGTGTCTGAGCATCTTAAGAGAGTTGTTTTTCCACCTTGACAGTTTGGCATCACCAGAGGAGGTTTGGGATAAGCTTGAGTCTCTATTTGGAAAAACTGATGAGCTACATGGTCACTAGCTTGAGAATGAGCTGATAAGCTTGAGCCTAGTGCACTATGATACAATATAGGACTTCTTAACCAAGTTCAAATCACTTGTATTGTAGTTAAAACAATGTGGGATTGAGAAGAAGGAAGATCAACTGATCTTGTCTATACTTTCAAAGTTGGGGCTAGAGTTCTCAGTCCTTGTGAGCACATTTCACTCAGGAAAACTCAATCTTCAAAATTGGAAAATTCCAAGTCTGGAAAACTTCATGGAGTCACTCACTCAAGAGCAGGACAAATTAGTCCAAATGGGTTCTACCAAGACCAAATATCAAGCACTAACAGTGGGGGTTTCGGATTCAGTAAAGAGAAATCCCAAGACCAAGAATTCGAAGTTGCCGGACAAAAAGAAATCAGAAAAACCCAAATCCAGTGAGGGAGCTATGAATCCACCCAAAGAAAAGGAGAAGAAGGGAAAAGAGAAGGCCAAATGCACTTATTTCCATAAGGGATGGCATCCAGAGATCTCATGCAAGAAAAAAACCATAGACACCATGGCGCAGCTACTGGAGAAGAACAACATTCCAGTCCCTGATAACACAAGGAAGAAAGATGGAAACTCCAGTTCAAGTGAAGGCAAGGAGAAATGTCATGCATTGGTGGCAGGTACTTCTAACTCTTTATCCTTTATTATTGATTCAGGTGCTTCTAGGCATATGATATCCAGGAGAAAAAATTTATCCTCCATGAGTTCGAATGTTGGCCCAGCAGTTCGAATGGTAGATGATTCTGAACTCCAGACCAGAGGGATTGAAAGAATTTATTTATACCATGGGTTCTTCAGTGATGTACCATATGTACCAGACCTTTCAGTAAAATTTCTATTCAGTCTACCATATGACCCATACAGGAGAGCCAAAGAGAGTAATCTTTACTCCTGACTCTGTAGAGATTTCTGAAATCTCAACAGACCAAGTTGTTGTGGTTGGGTATGCTGATCATCATGAGAGAATGTCCAAATTCTCTAATTTCATCCCTACTTCCAGTGATCAAGCACTTCACTCACATGCCAAGTGACGGCCACAGACCGAATATGAGCAGTGTAGGCTGGCACTTTCAATCACACGTTTTGTTTCATTTGATTTGATCAATTTCTATGAAATACGTTAAAAAAACAAATGAGTTCCTGGGTATCTTACACGTGAAAACCTATGTTAAGACACCCGTGGGTTCAGCCTGTCATAGTCCATCCAAAGGGATATCAGTAGTTAAATTAAGAATTAGCCAATGGGAATGTAATAGTTCATCTAGAGGAATATAAGTAGTTCAATTAAGAATTAGCTAATGGGAATAGTAACGGCGGATGCTCACAAATTAAGCAAAGTGTAGAAAATAATTCTTGCCAAATTTGGATGGAATCTGTTTCATTCAAACATTGTCCTTTAGCTTTTACATTGAAATTTTTTTCCCTAAAGTTGAAGGCGATTGGGCGAATTTGATTTTAAATGTTTTAAATTTAAAGAAAAAATTGTCCAAATCAAAAAGCTTCTCAGCATTATCTATGTTGAATTGTCGAATTATGTTAGCCTTTTATGAGTGAGGAGATCAATGACTCCTCTAACTTATATTTTTAATAATTTAAACTAAATGAATAAAAATGTCGGTTATTTTTAAGAATTTAAACTAAATGAATAGAACTGTCTATAAAACTCAAGCCTCGAACTTAAGTTGGCTGCAATTATCGGTGAGACTCGTAGAACTACAGTACTGCTAGAAGCATGCCTTATTATTATCAACTTATTAATTTAATAATTTGAACGATTTTATTGTGATGTTATACCTGAGTAACTAAAACTCCTCTGTGGCTCAGCTTTGGCTTTAGAACAAGCTCATAGAAATATTTTGTGTACAATTTATAACAAGGACCTCCTTATTATTATGACGTCGAATCGTTCATGACGCTGAATCTTTCATCTCTGTTCTCGAGCTCAGGCCTGCCTCCAAGAATTTGGATTAAAGCTTTAAACTTTAGCAGGAACCTAAGAAGTATAAAGTATAGTTTCAGAAAATGATATCTCTATATTGTTGAACCAAAATAGATAAATTATTGCAAAAATGAAAACTGAAACCGAAACCTTGTATAAATTACTACAAAACCCAAAAAGGAGAATGAATTTCATATCCAAAAGATTTAACTTTGTCCTTCTTATCAATCTCCTCTCTCGAGGCTGAATTTGTTAACAATTTCATTCCTATGGAAATTATAAATGGCTAACAGTTAATCCCTCTCCAATTCTTGTAAGTTATTCCACCATATTCTTGTTGCTCGAGAGACCAAACAAAATTGTTGCCTAGCATGCTCCTTGAGTCACCAAAATTTTTGTCTGGCATTTAAGAATAGGAAAAGAGATGACATTTTCCCACTTAGATTTTGTAAATTGATATCAGACCTAAATTGAAATCAGAGATTTGTGTTATTATCTTCTGCTCTTTGGATTAAAGTAAGTAGTTGCTGCAATTTTTATCAAGTTTTATCAATATCTCTAAATGCTTGCCCCAGTAAAAAATGGATAGCTACAGCGAAATTTTAAGCCTCTTGGCAGACCCTGATCGACGAAGTTAACATATTTTGTTCCAATGAATTCTACACAAACTGAAGAAACTACATGCTCGTATAATATTTTAATGATATAAGACGAGAGTATGTATGCACTAAGCAAAGGCTTGTTATGGACCAGGGAATTTGATTGTCCAGCCCAAATAGGGTACATGGTAACTAGGATACATACCAAGGACGGTTAGGCTCTGAATATAATCCAGGTGTACTGATTGGAAACCGCCTTAACCTTAATCCTTTCGGTTAAAAACCCTACAGTTATCAGCTCGAACCATTCCTAGGTCAGGATCTCTAATGTTTTTGTATGTACCTTTTATTGTAAAATTTCCTTTTTGCTTAATTTCTTTAGATGAATGCAAAAATAAGAACTAAAAACTACAAATTACAACAACAATAGAATCAAATGTGGTAGAGACTTAGTTTTCTTCTCATTCCTAGATTCGAATTTGTTGAAAAGAGCCATCAATGTGCAGAATGCTTTAAACATAATAATGATGAATGTTTTAAATAGAATAAATGGAAAAAAAGGAATCATATAGATTCCAATGCTAAACTAACCATTTTAATCAAATAACTTACAACCGACCAAATCCAAAGCATTAATGCAGAATCTCTTCGAATACCACCTTTCCATTTAAGATTCTTTAACAAAAATAAGATCTTTTTGCAGGAATGCCATGATACAAATGTTATCTCTGAATTTGCATTGTCATTTAAATTTTAAAACCTCAATTCTTGTCAAATGAACTTTTTTTTACAGTAAAAGAAATATGAAGAGCTATACTCTCAAGTAGAATATGACTGATATTAAGATAGACGTTATGGCATAGCCCAACTTCAGTTTGTGAAGGTATATTAATCACAAATATTTACCCTAATTTTTAAAACACGTATATTAAACAATGCATAGAGGAGTAGAAAGAAAAAAATTCATGTATACATCAAGCATTGGAATGACATCCAAAAATTGAAGATTCAAGATAACCATTTCTCACAGACAAGAAAACTACCCAATGCCCACAAAGAAAACTGGGGAGACTAACACGACTGCATTGCAGGTCTGGAGGTTGACATGGCTGGAATGCATTACCTGGGAAGAAACTACCAAGAAGTGTGGGGATTATGGTCACCCCAATGCAAATAGAGAAAACTAGGGAGACTAACACGACTGCATTGTATATCTGGAGGTTGACATGGCTGGCATGCATTACTTGGGAAGAAACTACCAAGAAGTGTGGGGATGTTGGTCAAGAAGGGAGGCACTGAGCAAACTCTCTTGAACCTTCCTATTGATTTATAATACCCAGATGATTTAGCTCCTTAGGATCCTAGACTCCAGGTGTAATTCTGCATGCTGGTAGATGCATGCATGCATTTGGACTACAGATAATATCTAATACACAAACATTGCTATGCTTTCTACATGCAATGCATCGACTGCAGTAAAATTTGGGATGTGAGAGGTGTGGTCAGGGTTGTCAAAGGTCCAAAACTAAAAAGGTAAATCCAAAATAAGAAGGTAGATGCCAAAAACTTAGGAAAGCCGTTTAATTTGTGTGTAAAAATATATCATAAAAAATTGCAAATGTTGTAGCAAAACTCTCAAAACTTGACCGATTACATAATTCCCTGCTTGCAGGGAATAATAAGAACCCAATAATTTTGCAACCCTGAGCATTGTTGTTGGGAATATGCGCATTCCTCTACAAGTGAGATTGATGAACCAACATGGTCACTCGCCATTTGAAAACTCGTTATCCATCAAAACTTTCCTTTAGACTTTCTCGTTAAAACTTGGGTAATATTTGGTTTATTCTTGAATGTTTTAGCACCCAACTGTTAAACTTGACATTATTAACACCCGATTGGTACGTAGTGCAATGTTTAATTACTTGTGAGCTCTCTCTCCTTAGCTCCTATATATGAGCACATGACACTTCGTTGATGACCAATGGAGCTTTGGTTATGACCTGATTTAGAACTTGAAAGTTGGGCTCAATGACCCAAATATCTTTTGCAAAGCCAAACAAAACTAGCTGTGATTAGATCTCTCGAATGGTCTTGACACTTGTGATTGATAATGCTTAGTGCATATTCACGTTGGTATCTGAATGTTCTTCCTTGGCTCTCCATGTGGATGCTTCCTTAAATCTCGTGCTTGACATTTGACATAATTATGTATAAATCACCTAATGTTTTTCTTCCATATAGGTATATATGTCAAGCTCCATGACTCCACTGCTACAATTCATATTTCTTTCCCATATTCACGATGGTTTTATTCCAAGGACTTTAATCTCTGTCATATCTATTCCAAACCCAAACCAGGAATCTTTATTTTATAATACGTTTTAATTGCCAACTTAAAAAGCAGCATCTGTCTTACTGACATCACCTATTTATTGTGTTGAACTATCTTCTGAATTTTCTATCCACACATATATTTCCTCAACAAAGAGTAATCTATAAAAAGGATTGTAAAATTTTATATTGTCATGCATTCTAGTCCCAAAGAAGGCATTTATAACCATAAAAGGATAAACTTTGTAAGGAGACTCTACACCTTCACCTTGGACTTGAAACAAAAATCCACCCAAGATGGTTTGCATAATGAGATTCCTTATAGGAAAATCAAATTTCCTTAGTTAAAAAAAAAAAATATTGGAGCCATCTTGTGAGGGATACTTACTACCTTCTGTTAAAAACACTATCAAGAATGAAACTAAAGAGGAAAACCAAGTGGTGGAGGCCCCCAATTCATTAAGGATGGGCTTACTTCTACAGTGGGAGATGAATATCTTTCATAAGGTGCAGGTTTAATCTATTTCAAATTATCATTCTTAATAGATGGATTTTTATTTGAATGATATGATGGTGAAGGAAAACATGAAACTGTGGTCCTACCATCTATTAATCTAAATGTGAAATTCTTTGTCAATTTGACTTGTTCTTGCACCATATTCTCATTGGATTCCATGATTTGTCCCAATTTTAGTTTCTTTCCCCTGTTTCTATTAGGATACTCCTTGGAATATCTCTCATTCTTGTCATTTAAACCTTGAAACCAACAAGTGTACATGGAAAACACAAAGCTTGAGAATCATTGCATATATGTTTACCATTTGCACAAAGCAGTTGTAATTATTATATTCTCCTTGTTTATCTTGAATATCAGATACAAGGAATCTAAATCGGGATTAGATTTAGCCTAGATATAATCTCCACATGCATGAAACTATAAAAAGTCCTACACATTATTTTGCCTCGAGAGAAACTAACCTCTGACAAGGTGAGGCATGCAAACGAATAGTATATATACAGTCCATGAAAGTATAACTACTGTAAGTTGGAAGCCCTTTGGAGCATGAGAACAACACCAATTTGTCACGTCCCCGGATCCCTCCCGACCAGGAAATACTATCCCCATAATGATACTAAACCCAAAAAATATTGTTCACTTAGTGACTTCCCATACTCATCCTGAACCTGAGTATGGTTCACTCATGGGACGTAGTAGGCATGAATATAATTATTGATCCTAAATCCAATGATGAATTAATGAGTATGGTTCTCTCATGGGACGTAGTAGGCATGAATTTTATTTCGAGTGTCACTTGCTTTGAACCATATGAATAAAAAACTACAATAATTGAAAATGGAATTTTAACACTAATGCAAAAGATTATGACATATTGCATATCATATGCCATTGTTATCAAGCACAATATACTAAGGCACACAACTCCATATGGTTTTGAAATGACTATTGTGTTGTCCACATGTCCATCTTTAGAATTTCTGGAACTGAATCTTAATGGTGTATTGTTCAGCGATGGACCCATTAGCATGCAACAGGGCGCATTTTAAAAAGCAACGGGCACAAGTTAAAGGGCTAACATGAATCATGCAGGAGGATGCATCTGTTACTTACTTGTTATCTTGAGTGATCTTGCATGCAAGGAGGTGTAGTTAAGAAGTTTATGTGTTCTTTTTAGAATTCAAGATAACAACTAAGTGACACATACATTGTCCTCCTGCGTGATTTTTGTTAGCCCTTCAACATGCAGTTAATAAGTTTCGATGTCTTTTTAAGAACAGTAGATGGGTGTTGGGTTATCTCAAGTTACCATTCATGCAAAGGTAGTTAAAGAGAAGCTACTTACCAGTTATCAAACAGTATACTAATGTTTGGCATGTGTGATAAACTCTAGCTTTCCCTCTTAAATCATAGGTGCATTTTCCAATTATAAATCTTTCTTCATATTTAACATGTGATAAAGTATGTAGGTCGAGATCCATCTGCTGCAACATCAACCGGATTTTCTAAGGTACATGTACAAGAACAAAGAAAATTCGTACAAAAAGAAATATAGTTAGCTCCTATATAATCCTAGTATATTTAAGTTTGCATTAAAGATATTCAAATTGTAAAAGAGTTGTGTTGTGGCTACATCTAGAGAGTTATAGATAATAAAAAAATCTTGCAATCTTGGTAAAATTTTGGTTTTAAATATAATATATAGGAAAAGTATAACACTTCAGATCCATAATAATACTGAGATATGGACGATAGCTTGGGAATCAGTATTTTAGTGTAGTTGTGATGTCCTGAAATTTGATAGTTTTTTTTCTTTGAAAGACTACCTAGAATTAAGGAGAGACCAGTTTTGGGCCCCCAACTCTTGCATAGGTATACACAGGGAAACATATGAGAACGTTTTTTTTATCTCTGTGGAAGGGTTCCTACAACACCTATATACTATTCTAGAAAGTCAATCAGAAACTCCTAGGGCCAAGGACCATTCGGATCTCTTCTGGGAATAATTTTTATTTCATGGGGAAGGAAATGAGTTGCATGATCAAATCATGGATGCAACCCTAGATGTGTACTAAGTACCAAATGTAAGGCCATCATGAAATTCCAGGTCAATATAAAGACTGCAACTATTGGTCCTACAAGTCATGTTCTTTATATGCTATCAGAATCCCTTTGGAGGATTTGTAGGTCCATTATTGTATATCAAATAGTTACAATATTTTTCACTAAGTGACCTCTGAGTTACAATAGTTATAGATCATGAACCCATACTCAGATTCATGCCTACTATGTTCCATGAGCGAACCATACTCATTAATTCCACTTGTCCAAATATTATTTTGACTTCCTTGGTATCATCCATTCCTTGTCCTAAGGAGTCTGAATTTGTTTTAGGTGCATCATTTTCCCAACCGTTTTTTTCTAAAATTAATATTTCACCAGTTATAGAACCTACCACTACTATTCCCACAATACTAGTTGACTCACCCATTCATACTTCTTCTCCTTCCTATTCACCACCTCATCTTATCCCAACATCCCCACTTTCTCAACTTCCTCAGATAAACATTCCTTGCATCTTGACAACTCTTTCCCCTAAAGTTGATACAACTATACTCAATTCCTATTCATCCCTCACATTTACTTGTTTTACTTCTCATATAAACATCTCATCCCTCAATATAGAAATCCCTCTTTCCTAGACAGAAACTGATCCCCTAGTTACCACTCAACAACAAACCATTTCACCCCCTGAAGGAATGGCATATTTTGGAGAAGATGTTGTGGTATCTATGGGAAAATACTACAAGAGTAAGAAGGACAAATCTATAATCAAGAGAGAATCTAAGATGACAAGAGAGGGATCAACCAAACAGATGGTTGCCCTCAGTTAGGTTATATGGAAATCAAACACCCCTGATATCAAGAAAGGGGCATTAGATACAGCAGATGCTATGGGAGCTTTTGCAGGGGCTAATTATGACTCTGTTTCACAATTGAGTGTGACCCTTACTGATAAGGAACAAGAATTGCAAACGACTATATTGGACTTAGCAGTACCTGAGGAAACACATGCAGAAGAGGTTAAGCAACTGAAACAAAAATATGAGAGCAAAATCAAGCAATGGCATAAGAAGACAGAATATCTCAAAGACCAGCTTGGAAAATCAGATGTTCTCAATTTGCAGCAAGCAAAAAAGATTGTCATCCTTGAGCAATAGGTGAAGGATGCTCAGAGAGAATCAGCAACCTCTTCTTTTTCAAATATGCCCCCAGAATAGTTTAAGCAAGTACCCTGCATAGTGCATGAAAATTTTTGCGAGGCCATGGTCAGTCTATATACCTATTTTGATGAGATGCAAGGTTTATATAATTTGTTTGGGAAACATTCTGAAACTTTGGAAAACCAGCATGATCAAACAAGAGAAACGTCTAGGGATTTCGAACAGGTGATAGATTGGAAAATGCATATATCATATAGGCCAAATGATATTCCAGTTTTGGACAATCTGCAATCCAAAACGACTGACGCCATAATTGAGACATGGGAGAACATTTGTGACTACATGGAAGCTATAATCAGAGAAGGACAGTCAGCTTGCAAACGTAGGTGGTCAGCGTCTAAATATTTTCTTGGTTATTTGGACTTTCCTGTGTTATATCCTATTTCTCAGGCGCCTTCACCAAAACTCCAGCTGGAATAGGTCCAATGACATTTTTATGCAGTTAAGGAGCAGATCCAGCAGATAAATCAGCTCACCATGCAGGAAATCGAGAGATGGATTGAGATCCCTTACTCTTCAATGGATCTGATATAAGTGTACCTGAAAGAGTGGAATACAATCAAGAAGAAGGAGATCACCTCGCAAATCTAAAAAATAGAAATCCACTTGAGACATGCCCATTTTCAGGAGATTGACGAGCTGATGAACCTACATGCCAAGTGGCGTTCCACCTTTGGCAAACCTTGAAATTGTTTGATTTTGTAATCCCACCTCTTGGGAATTTTATTTTCTTGTAAAATTTGTAATATTATTTAAAGGGAGAAATTTACCAAGTATAGTGAGGACTTTTAGAGAGTAAGCTGAAGGTTTACACAAGAGAAAGGACTACCGAGAACATAACAGGAAAGTTTGTGGTTTTAGAACTTTGTAATTTTTTGCAGATTAATAAAATTAAAGTAATTTCATATTATGTTTCATTGTTCTTCATTGAATATTTTTAATGAATTTCATTCTATATCCTAATCTATCTAGCTTGCTAATTATTAGTGGCTTACTATGAATGTGTCGATTGATGTGCTGATTTTTCTTTACTGAACTAACATGTGCAATGTGTATCAAGTGAACTTTTTCATTTGGTGTACATGATCGTTTACATTGCTGGTAATTGGTTATTGATCTCTAATATTGATTTGTTACTTAATATTGTCTCTTGGACTCATTGTGTATCTCTAACGCTTTAGACAGAGTTCTTGGCAATTTTATTTGTTAAGTTAGTCTGAAGTTAAGATGAAAGAAGTGATCTTCATATGCATGTTTGCACATTAAATGGTTTTTCTCTTTCATCTTTTACATCCTGCAATAGTCATATTTTGAATTTATTACTCATCCTATTTATGTGTCCTTAAACAATTAGTTAGGAATCAATTTGTTTTCAATATTTCTGCTCTTATCCTCACAGCAGATCTTCTACATCTAAAAGCGATTGTGCCAGTGGAGGCCTCGTATCCATAGTATCTTACTATTTCAAAATGATTGAGGATAGAGTCTTGTCTACATGGGAACGGTTCAAGCACCTTTTGTTTTCTAAGTCTCATTTTGACCGCTTTGGATTTACACAGTCCACTTTTCGCAGTGCGGAAGCGCGGATCCATTTTTTGCAAGTCATCGAGGAAATCCATTCTCAAGTTCCGCTTTTTGCAGTGCAGATCTGGGAATTGTCAATTTGTGTTAATAAAACAATTTCGTTTCCTGCTTCAGTTTTCTGCAGTGCGGAACACGGAAATCAGAGTTACAAGTTTGTAATAAAAGTGTCTGTATTTTTCGAATTCCTCTTTCCGTAGTGCGGAATGCAGAAATCGGAAAAGTATTTGTGTCAAATATCAGAACTTTGATTTTTCTTTTCACAATTTTTTTTCGTCAACTTTCAATTTTTCGTAGTGCGGAATGCAGGATGCGGAGGCCTCCTATCCATATGACTATTTCCTTATGTTAAATTCCTTGTAGATTTTCCAGCAACCTACACACCAGGCCCATTAATAAGTTTTTTTGTCAGCTGAACTGTCCGAGTGGTGCCGATACATGTTGGCTGAGATGGTTGAGTGGAGCCAACAAATATTACAGTGACCGTGTTGGTGTGAAAGGATAAATTGAGCTGGCAAAGAAGGAATTACAGAAAAATTCTAAGGCAAAGAAACTTTAGATTTCTGGAGTTTGAGGTCGAAAAGAGGAAGTCGAAAGTGCAGAAAAGGCTAAGGTGGAAAGTTAAGGTTTTCCATTTATGAGTTCCGTACTGGAGGGTAGAAAGGAGAAAGGTGGAAGGTGGAATCATGGATAGAGTTTGCATCGTTTGATATTTTTCCAACCTACGAGTTCCAAAGGCGGAAGGCAGAACCACGGTTGAAGAACTCCGTCGATCAATATGTTTTCGACTTCCAAGTTCCAAAGGTGGAAATCGGAAGGTGGAGGGACGAAGGTGGAAGGATTTTTTCAATGAACATGTCTGGGGAAAGTTTGCCACATGATCACATCAATGAATTGGGTGAGTTCCTACATCTGTGTTGGCTATCATGGGTAGACACGAGTTTACTATATTTAACCAACAACACCCCTAGCTCATTGGCCCTTTCGGCGACAAACCGCGAAGCGGCCTGAAGTCTCACCCGAAGTGATTCTAATAGGTTGGCCAAGGACTCAAGCATCTTGGACCAGGTTCTGTGGCAGCCTACTAGAGGCTCGCAGCTCTTCTAGACGTGAGGCATCTTTCTCTGCACGTCGCGCGATCCTTCTACTCGCATCACACGATCTCCTCGTCTCGTAGCTCCTCTGACCGTGAGATCTCCCTCTATCAATTGCATAGTCCCTTTCCGCGTCGTGCAACTTCCACTGACTCACGATGCCTCCATCCTTATCGCATCTCCACGCACCAGGTGACACGTAACTTCCTCTCCAATGCTAAGTCCTTAAACTACGGTATCGCACACCGCAGCTCCTCTGCCGGTGCGGTATCGCCTCTCTACGATATCCTACTCCCGCGACTCAGCGCTGTTATAGCGGATTTCACCACACTAGGTGAATCACACATTGTATGGCCTTCCCTTGTCCCGCTGCAGACTCATTAGCCCCTTTGGACCACTTTATATCTTTTGATGTTACCTTGATCATCCCTAAAAACATTACAATATTGATATACGCGGCTTTTCCCTCGATATCCGCGTACATACGCGGATATTCCCCCTATAGTTGCGTACATCGGGATGTGTACATAAATCCAAATCCTTTTGGACTGTTCCTTGACTTGGATCCGACTCATATGACTCCTGGCCTTCCGTATGCCTTGAGATCGCACGGATTCGACCCTTCAAAATCCCTTTGAAGAACTATATAAGGAACCCATTGATACATTGAAAGCATAAGAGAACTTTGAGAGTAACAAAACTATAGTCCATTGTTGCCAAGATTTATGCTTGAGTCTGCATCCCTTTGTCCCTTGGAGCAC
>LPNX011050101.1:0-26745 GCA_001517045.1 Pseudotsuga menziesii
AATTACTGGTAAATTTTGCACAGAATTCAAAGGAAAATCACCGGTGAATGTTTGCATGGAAGTGCAGCAGAATTTTTCTTCAATATCAGAGATTCGAATGTCTTATTCTGTTTCAGAAATATGAGAAGATGAGATATCAGAGATCTCATGAACTTCTGAAGCATCAGGAGAAGGAGTCACTTCATGGAGACTTTCTTCAATTCGAATTGAATGTGTAGAAGATTATGCTTCATCTTCATCTTGAACAACTTCATCAGAGAGAGTAGAGGCTGAGAATTTTGAGTGAAGAACTCTTGTGGTGCTAGCTATGATCTCCAAAGTACTATTATGATCCTCATTGTGCTTGCCAAAGGTTCTGTCTAATATTGGCTAGAAATTCTTTGGGTATTCAGCAGAATTAGTAAGGTAGTACAAGATATCATCAAGGGCCAGACATATTGCTCCAAAAGCTCTGTCACTGTCATTTAGCCAGTCATTCTCATTCTCATAATTCTCTCTTCCAATTCCAATAGAAACCTCATAGAGACCTCGTCTCTTCATAGATGCAATCATCTTCAACTTCCATTCCGAATAGCTTGTGAATGGGGTGAGAAGAGGGATTGATGAGTCCATTCGAAGTTGTACCTGATAAAACTTGCAAATCAAAACAAAAGGGGCACCGTAAGGTCAGACAACCTACACATTTTAGGATTTCATCACACCCAGCATAGTCAATCAAGCAAGCTTGATCAACAAGTTCTTTACTTGGGATATTGAGTGGTAAGCCTTAGCTTCTGGTGCAGTGTTGGATTTTTGAGCTATTGCTCAAATTTCATGGAGAAATCTATCAAAAATATTGTTTTTGAGAGATTGATATTCATCCCGCTGTATGATCTGATACCATATTAATTCTTGCACATGATCTAGGAACTAAGAATCAAAATCATCAAAGAATTATTAACAAATACTCATGAATTGGAAATAACTAGATCCAGAATTGGTATCCTCTTTGTATATTTAATAAAAAATAAAGGGTTACAATACCAATGCTGAGCAATGGCTTAAATCCATGAAGAATTTGAATACCTAAGGGACAATTAGAATTCAATGAGTGAGTCTAGCTTAGCTGACTCTTTGCCATGCAATCTCACTCAGTTAACCACTTGACTAAAACCCTAATTGACTCACCAAACCCTAACTAAAGTCGGAGTGCAATAAATGAATAAATCTCAACTGAAGGAGATCAAACACATGTCATAGCAATCCAACCATCAAGTGCTAGTCCTGAATGACTCCAATGAACCCTGATGAAGTTAACTGAAGCTGAACTGACCATCAGAAGTTGGTGGATGCACCTTGTTGACTCCAGTTCATTAAATAATAATAAATAATCATTAAATAATATATATAATGAATGGAGGAACCTTAACTGACTGTAACTGACTGGTTGAACTGATTGTAACCACCAGTTAGCAATTAGGTGCATTAATATCACTCAGATCACCCCTGGAGTGCTCCAGTTAGCCTCCTTGACTGTAGGAGAAGGATAAGTTAGCCTCCTTGACTGTAGAAAGGCGTGGGTGTGACTGGATGATGCCAATTAATGCTCCACTGATGTCAATTAAACTTAGGATAGTGGTTTAACTAGGCCAATTTGACCGAAAGAGTGTGTATGATGGTAAATGTCTCCCTCGATTGGAGTCCCAAGCATAGATCTATGGTGAGTTATAGGTCACATCTAGATACTATTCAGGGACACTTGGTGGACTTGTATAGGGGTCAGAAAAACCTCATGGAGCCGCAATTATGAATTTCATCAACTCCTGCTAGCGTTTTTGGGCATGGGAAATATGGCAACTCCAATCGTATCCCCATCGTCCATGGCTTTCCAAGTTTGTCCCTTGTTGGCATGATGGTACTGAGCGAAAACCTAGTTTCAGAAACCACCGTATATAGTGGTCACCAGGAAATGGAAAGCCAGGAGAGGCCCCCCACCTAGCTAAAATCCCACGTCACTAATCCAAGGGAATCGAGGGGTCATCGATAGGAGGCCCGATAATCAATATATAGCAAGTTGTAGGTCATCCCCAGATACTAGATCCTACATGTTAAATTCTTTATGTAAATGTTTTATGGTTACCTTTATGCATTGAACTAATGGTTATAATAAAAAAATTAACATGGTATAAGAGGTGAGTTGTCAAGAAGGAAATTATACAAGCCTTAAAACATAAAGTTATCATTGCAGCATCTTGTTTCCATCATCCTAGTTTTATATATCGGCTGAAAACATTGACAATATTACCTACTTGAAAAATTAGGGTTTTAGTCATGTAAGAGAGCCTACAAAGAACTTTGACAGGTATGACCTAAAGAGGTACATGTATGTATTCTAATGTTATGTATATCATGTGAATGAGATCTTGAAATGTTCATATGACTGATATATAGGGTTTATTGATCATATGTAAAATTTGGCATGTTCATTAACTTGACATACAAGAGTACTTTTGGCATATTTATAAAAAACATTATGGAAAATTTTGCATATGAAGAACACAAAATTGACATATTCATAAGAAACATACATGGGAAAATTAAAATTATGACACATACCTCATCATGCTATATCCCACCTATTATCATACAACCAAGCCCTTCGGATCATCTCTTATAATGATAGTCTCCATTAGTCTCTCGTGCTCTGTATCCGGTAAGAAGTAGCATACCTTCAATGAATTTTGGCTAGGCATTATTCGTACCTGGAGGTTTGTACCAATGATTAAGTTGGTAAAGTGACACTTGCACCTGGTTTGTAATCCCTATAAACATATCCACCCTTCTTTCTTGCATTGTTTTCATGTGTAAGGTATTCACCTTTAACAACCATAGACCCGATTGGGAAGTGATTTTTTTCATCATCAGTCATGGACATAATGAGGGTTTTATTTCCCTCTATACAACGTGTTAACCAGTAATCACCACCCCTAGTCACTATATTTTGAGGAAACCACTGCGTATATGTGTCATGCATAATATGATTGTAGGTATATGATCAAATATTTTTCATGTGATACAAGGCCATTAATGTGAGTTTCAAGACTTCGTAAATAAACAAAAAAATGTTAAGGAAATGCATCATACCAGGTTGTACAAGGTCTGAGACATGATCAAAATCTATAGAAATAGATGAGTGGTCTTCTTCCAATGGAGTTAACTCAACAATTTCACTCTGATCAAGTGGAAGTGATATGTGATCCCATCCATCAACCCAATCCAATGATTCACACACATCCCAGTCACCATCACAACAAGACGGGAAAAAGCAAGCGAGTTTTCTGGTCCAAATTTCAAATACTGGGTTATTAGAGCTTCGAACCGAATGAAAGCCATGAGTTACAAGAAAAGTATTGCATTCCCATGCATGTCAACAATCTATGTCTGCCACCTCCCAAAAAATATCTCCACATGTCTCTTTCTTGTGGATTCAACTCGCATAGTTGATTCCTCTCCCATTACTGACGTGCACCACTTGACTATAGATTTAGCATTTTGAATAGAAGATATTGTAGATAATTTCAATTCCTCTCTTCATAGGGATGTTTTGACACATGCTCCGGCTCCATCATGCTCTCCTTTACCATGCCCGGTCTCAAAATAGTTCCACATATGTGGAACTTTGTAGTTTTTATGCAATGAACACAACCATTGAAATATGCGTGCATTTTTTAAGTAACCAACACATCCATTAGACCAAATCCAGTGTCGATCCATCTATATGTTCCTGCCCTTCAAATGATCATAGAACATGATGAAGCAATGACATACATAGTGGAATTCATGGAACCTATCATCACTTGTGTAGAAGTGATATTCCTTTAGATTTTCTCTTTTCTATTCATTGCTATTTGGTTCATGCCTATATGTGATATGCACCATCAAGTAAACCTACTCAGAGTGATAATACTGACTTTGGATCTCATTTTGAGGTTGCAGAGTGTAGTTCTCAACAAAATCAACAACTTAAAGTATAGTACCATGGGGAAATGTATCTCTGCATATTCTAAACTTCTCATCTTGCCATCGTGCCAAGTGGACATGCTGAACATATTGATGTGTCTTTTCAATAAATTCCTTGATGAAGTCACTAACTTGTACCTGTTGACACAAAATGATCTCAATATCAGTTTTTTTTGTAAGGAATGAAATGTAACTGTTCAAACATAAATTTATAGATAAATTCATGTACCTGAGATGTCACCAATTGTATTTTTTTGCTTTCTTTCCCTA
The DNA here is from genome assembly GCA_001517045.1 of Pseudotsuga menziesii. Taxonomy (NCBI): domain Eukaryota; kingdom Viridiplantae; phylum Streptophyta; class Pinopsida; order Pinales; family Pinaceae; genus Pseudotsuga; species Pseudotsuga menziesii. The sequence goes on from LPNX011050101.1 coordinate 4,270, forward strand.
GGACTATTTCACAGCTAATATATTTGAAACTTTTCATGTCTGTAACCATATTACCAAATTCATTGTCTCCATTCTTGTGCATACATTGGCTCAATAATGCCATTCCAGAACAGTTGGAGAAGGTTCCATCCAAACAATATTTTTCATAGTATGTTTGCCCCTCAGGCCTATTGCACATGATACTATGAATGAATTCTATTGATGAAGTCGGTGGTATTGTCAAGGAGCAATCATGCACATGGTTAATATGCAACACACGATGAATGTACAAAAATGTTTCATAGTAATATTCATATTCTACATGGTATCTACAACAACAAGTGTTACTAAGAGTATTTATTCTAACATACCAGGGCTTACATTTCTCAAAAGATCTTTGCCCCAAATTCAATTGTCTATGTTCATTCCTAAATTTATCGTATAGTTATGTATGTGTTATATCAAGAAGATGCTTAATATGTGGTTCACGGTCCTTTGAACCCATTCTCAGTTTTAGTACATCAGTCCGATTTGAATAAGGCCTTTTGTGATCATGCAAAAAACTCCGTACTAATCCCTTTACTGCATCAACTAGCTTCATGTCACGATGTGGCAACCGACCAATAAAGGCCCAAAAATTAGTCTGAGCGGTTGTGTCAATATGTTCTCTTATAATAGAAGACTTGCAGAGGGTTTTTACATTAAAATTAACTAGTTTAGATGTAGGCTTGAGAAAATGAAGGACCCTGGTGTTCTTATTTACAATTGCTTGTGACAACACACGACGAGCCACATTGTAGTCCTTTGCATGTGTGTTCTTACCAATTTTACCAAAGGCATATACTAAGATTTTAACTATATGAGAACTTGGTCCATAATTCTTTATCATCTTTATCCCTAACGATTACCTAACAATATTCATGCCCCTAGATTTTAACAATGATAAAAATAATCTACATTTAGAAACAAAATATTTATTTAGTATCTATTGAGTTTGATAAGAAATACTACGTTTATATAGTGTACCTTCAATGGAATTGAGGAGTCCTTCATCAACTTGTATACGCTTCGGAGTTATTTGACGTGTGCTTTCTAATGGAGGTAAGGGGGTTGGAATTCTATCATCTAGTGCATCAACAATACACTCTGGCATTTCAGTAGTAAATTGTTGTCCTTGATTCTCTTCCTGGTAGTTGGATGGTGGAAGTCCAACATCCTCATCGATGGTTTGGATAATATTTTCTTGTTCAACAGTAGGCTCCATGTCCAACGCCTCTTCAATAGTAGGCTTCATTTCCAATGCCTCTTCATGAGTTTCGTCCTCAGATAGTAACTTATCACTTTGACTTGATGTGGGATTTGAAACATCCCCTAAATGAGCACCTATGTTTGAACACTTCCATGGGGTGCTTGTTCAACAACTATTGTGGAAATTGAAAGTCCCTCTAGTGAATGATTCATTTTTTCTTGTGCTGGATTAATAGGATGAACTACGATATCCTCTATAATTGTATTTGGATTAGTTTCCAAAGAAAGCCTTCGATTCAACATGTCTATTCTTTTCTTTTCTTTCTCTTCTTCAATGACTTCTTGAGGTCTCTTCTTCCTTGCTGATTTTCTTCCTCGGTTACGTACATTCCCCACCACCACAATGATCAATTCAATATAGTTTGTTTTTGTTGCTCCTCAATTACAAGCTTTCAAACCTTTAACTTGCTTTATAACTATTGATCCTTCAAGGTACTTCAATCTTCCTTCTCAATTGTTCGTATTTCCCATCAAAACAATGATGAATGAGAAAATTTGCCTTTGGTTCTCTTAAATAATAAGCAAATGAAATTTAAATCATAAATTGTTTGTCAAGCTGATTCTCTTGTACAATTGTGTATATCCACCATCACCATGAAATGATATTGAAGCTTGATATCTTATCCTATGTGCTGCTCAACCATGAAATATGTCCTCAATGCTACACCTGCATAACAAAAAGAATGATGGAGAATGTGTATTGTGAGTATTTCCATAGGCGGGATCGTTCTCTTGAAAAAAAACGCGCGATAATTGGATTTTCGTAAAGACAGAGTAAAGTGGCTCTTAGACAAAAACAGTCCATTGTTTTTACAGTCCTAAAATGCACATGCGTTATATAGAGTAAAAACACCTACGCGATTTGTAGAAGTAAAACGCATATGTGATAGTGTTAAGCACAATTAATAGGTTAGGTGCACGGCTAAGGAAACGAATAAAATCATAAGAAAACAAATGTTTTCTATGGTTAGAAACAAATAAATGTTTTTAGTGTTCCCTTCTTTTCATGCATATAAATGTTTCTCTCTATACCCCCAATAATCCCTAGATACCCCTATCTCTTTCTAAATTTACCTCCCTCATTCTATCTACACCCCTCCCTATATGTTTCTTTCTCTCCCTTACTCCATCCCTCCCTCTCTCACCATGATGATGATGATGAACATGATGATGATGATGAACTTGATGATGGTGATGATGATGATGAACATGATGATGATGGTGAAGACAATGATGATATTACTGATGGTGATGAAGACAGTGATGATTATCATGATGGTGGTGGTGATGATGATGATGATGATGATGAAGATGGCGATGATGATGATGATGGTGAAGATGATGATGATGTCGTCGTCGACGACGATGATGATGGTGATGATGATGATGATGATGATGATGATGATGAACACGATGATGAAGACGATGATGATATATTGATGATGATGATGATGATCAACATGATGGTGATGAAGAAGATGATGATGATTATGATGGTTATGATGATGTTGATGATGATGATGATGATGGTCACAATGATGATGATGATCATGGTGATGAAGACAATGATGATGGGCATCATGATGATGATGGTAATGATGAACATGATGATGATGATGATGATGATGAAGATGATGATGATGATCATCATCATCATCATCATCATCACAATAATGATTATCATAATGGTTATGATGATGGTGATGATGATGATGATGATGATGGTGGTGGTGGTGGTGATGATGAACATGATGATGACCATGAAGACAATGATGATGATATTGATGGTGATGAAGACGATGATGATTATCATGATGGTGATGATGATGATCATGGTGATGAAAACAATGATGATGAACATCATGATGATGGTGATAATGATGAACATGATGATGATGATGATATGATGATCATGATCATGATTATGAAGACGATGATGATCAACATGATGGTGATGAAGAAGATGATGATGCTTATGATCATTACGATGATGTTGATGATGATGAACATCATGGTGATGAAGACGATGATGATGAAAATCATGATGATGATGATAATGGCGAAAATGATGATGGTGATGATGATGAACATGATGAGGGTGCTGATGATGATGAACATGATGATGATGATGATGATGAAGATGATCATGATCATGATCACGATGATGATTATCATGATGGTGATGATCATGGTGATGACGATGATGATCATAATGAAGATGACAATGATGATGATGATGAAGAGGATCAGATAAACTTGATGATGATGATGAACATGATGATGGTGATGATGATGATGAACATGATGATGACCATGAAGATGACGATTTTAATACTGATGGTGATGAAGACAATGATGATTATCATGATGGCAATGATGATGATGATGATGATGAAGATGACGACGATGATGATGATGAAGATGACGATGATGATGAATATGATGACGATGATGACCATGATGATGAAGATGATGATGATCTGTTGATGATGATGATGATGATCATGGTGATGAAGACGATGATGATGAACATGATGATGATAATGATAATGATGAACATGATGATGATGATGATTATGATGATCATGATCATGATGATGAAGACGATGATGATCAACATGATGGTGATGAAGAAGATGATGATGATTATGATGGTTATGATGATGATGATGATGATGGTCATGATGATGATGATGATGATGATGATGATGATGGTGATGAAGACAATGATGATGATAATGTTGAACATGATGATGGTGATGATGATGAACATGATGATGGTGTTGATGATGATGAACACGATGATGATGATGAAGACGATGATGATCATGATGATCATGATCACGATGATTATTATGATGATGATGATGATGATGATGATGATGATGTCGATGATGACGATGATGATGATGATGATGATGATGATGACCTTGATGATGAAGACGTTGATGATGATGATGATGATCATGGTGATGAAGATGACGATGATGATGATAATGATCATGATGATCATGATCATGATCATGATGATGAAGATGATGATGATCAACATGATGATGATGGTTATGATTTCAAAGAGGGTAACAAACACTCGATATAGCTCGTAAGAAGACAAGTCCAGTCTCATATGTTTTACGAACCTAAGAGAGGAGGGGTTTGTTTCCAAAATGGGTCTCTCAATGTTTAATTTAACGAGTCCATTGAAAGAAAAATTGGTATTGTTCATGTTTAGAAAATCTGAATGAATACAGAAGAAAACTCCATGGGGGTCCTTTCTCGTATGATTTAGTCTCTAAGGCCCGAAAAAGTGTAAAATCATAACTTAGAGAACTCTTCCAGTCATGATTGGATAGAGTGTTCCTTTCTCGTAAATAGTCCTATCCGAACCAAGAAAGAAATAGCCTACCGTCGAATGGATGACTCTTCAAATACTTTAATGAGCATGAAGAAGACAAGATCACTCGACAATCTTTTCGTATTTAAGGAGCCTGAAAAGATTTTAAAGAGAACTCCATGAGGTTTCTTTACATAATGTCACTTTTTACGAGCCTAGAAAGATTCAGAAATGGACTCGATGACTTTTTTGTGTTTAAGGAGCCTATAAAAGAGGTGAAAAGAGAACTCCATGACGCTTCTTTACACAATGTCATATTTTACGAGACTGGAAAGAAACTTGAACTGCACTCAGAACTTTGACACTAGATTTTAACGAGTGTGACAAAGTGTCGTAATAAACGCTTGAGAACCTTTTCCATTTTGTGAAAGTATGAAAAATCCATAAACAAACTTTCCAAACCTTCTTACTAAAGTCAACTTGCAGACGACTCATAAACAACTGTTAAATGCATTCAAAATCAACATTAAGGGATTATGACAAAATAGATTTTGACCAGAACATGATGTAATATCAAAACTATAGTAAGTCAGACCCAAAAAATGTCTATACAAGGCAAGTAAATAGTAAAAAATCAAACATTTCACTATTTACCTCTAGCAGAGAGCACTTGGAGCATTTTCTAGCCAGATCTTCCACAGCTGATACTAGGAGTTTCCACCGTCCATTTTCAGTCTCGTTAGTTGTAGGTAACAGCTAAGACCCTTATCTTTCATTTCATAGCTTCTATTTTGGGATTTGGTGGGTTTTTGGGCATACTTGGCAAGCCATAAAATCCAATATGTAGGAACTGCGGCTACCCCTTACGGGATACATGGTACCACCCGAGAACCGTGCCAAGAATATGGTGGACAGGTGGTGCCACCGCCTGTCTCCAATGGGGCATAGGCGGTGCTGGCCATGGAGAGGTTAAACAAATGACATGGGCAAAATTCATTCATTCTTTTGATTTGAAATGACTCAAGGATGATATTAATGCATACCATTATTTTTTTTGGTAGGTCTAGGCTTCCAAAATATGGTGATATGGAAGGAAATAACACATAATGACGAGGATGCTACTGTTGAAAGGAATCCAGTTTGCATTTCTGCACTCCAAAACTGTGGGCTCTTAAAGTTATTCCGGACACCAAGCATGGCGTCCCACAAGAGATTACTAGAACACATACTGAGAATGTGGAATCTAGAACAGTAGTATTTCGAGGTGGGGGAAAACATACTTATAGTGCAGGTAGAATATATCTACTTCCTAACTATCCTATCGAGACAGAGTGCCCCCATCTCACTGACAGGTTCTTGTAGCAGGGACATTACCACCAAAGAGCTCATAGATCGACACTATGTACCAAGTACAAGTACATTAGGGAAGAAAATCCCCATCAGGGCAGTGACAGACAGGGCTCTATGGATTGTCTTGTTCACCATGTAGAGGGTGGCAGGGAGCCAGGATGTGCATCAGGCTTCCAGGGCACTTATGCTATATGCCCTAGAGGCTATGGCACCTACAGTGTTCAACTAGGCAGAAGCATTTCTTCCAATCTTCAAGGATCAGCTGACTAAATGTTGGCAAGGAGAGCTGAAGCAGTTCAGCTTTGGTTCCATCTTAGCTTGCTTCTTCTTTGAGTGGGTCCCATAGATGAGGCCCCAGGTGACTTTTCAGAGTCTGAGAGCATGGGACCCCCATATGTTGAGGTGGGTCCAGGTCATGGCTCGCACAAGAGCGGGTAGGGGTAGAGTGAAGTTCGATGATCGATTCTTCAGATGGTTGTGGGATCAGATGCTCATGGTTGAGGACTATGCCTATGCAGGCAGATATTTTATAGGTGATCCTGACCTAACACTCCCACCTAGAGGGCAGTGGGGTGACATTGCTAAGAAGAAAGAAACCCTAATAATGGAAAATGTTTTTATGTTTTTTATGTTTTATATTTTTTATGATAAGTGACAAGACCTATTTCTATTCATGCAGATGTTGGAGCAGTGAGGCCTGGAAGAGCATCTCCATTAGACAGGTGAGTCGGAGCTCACTTCGTGCCATAGGGTGATGATATCACCGGGGAGCTGGAGGAGAACCTAGAGACATTGACTCTAGACATCCCAGATGCTGATATAGATGACCTCCAAACTAGATATCAGAGAACTACGGTAGGAGTACCAAGCCGATTCAGCAGGCTACTATGTAGGGTGGCTCGAGCAGTGATGTGCTATCATGAGTTCCATTAGTGGATGAATCATGTATACTAAAAGCTTATAGCTTCAGAATTTTTGTATGATGATTTTTCCTAAAAGCCTACGTGCTTCAGATGAGGTCTTAGGACCTATTTTTGTAAAAAAAAATCGTATATATATATACAAACTTTTACATGGTGTTTATATGTCTCAAATGGATAAATGCATTTTCTATGAGTTATATGTGTCTTCAAATGTTTATTTACAATGTACCATGTTTGATTTAATGTCATGAATGGGAAATATTCCAATCTAGGATGTAATTAGCCAATGAATCAGCAACTACATTATGTTCCCTAGGGATATGCCTATATATAATGGTTCCAAATGATATTTCTAACAAACGTACCCTCCGAAAGAGGCGAAGGAGAACTGGGTTCCTAACGGTGTAGACATGGTTTAAATGACAAACCATGAGCTAAGAGTCCATTAAAACTACTAGATCACAGATATCTTAGGAGGCATCTTCAGTCAGAAGACTGATGACTGCTTCATATTTGGCGATGTTATTAGTAGTGGGACCTAAACAAACCGCTTCTGAATTGACCAAATATTCAGCTAGGGAATAAATAACCCAAGCAGTCGAGGCTAGATTCAAGGCGTGGCAACAAGCACCATAAGCAAAGCCATAGAAAGCCATCTGCATGACCAAAACATGGTATAAATAGATGTGGACAATAAAACTCAAAACCATCTTGAAAATACTGAAAGCACACTAAAAGTCAATCAATATACATATATACAATATACCATCCAAGAAAACCTAGGCATAGTACCTTTTCAGGTACAACCCATTGTGAGGTTGCCCCAAAGGGATTCCATCATAATCAACTAACTCATAGGCTCCTTTCTCTAACACCTTGGAAATAAAAAAAGGTCCATACCAAATGGACTCGAACTTACCCTTCCCTAGCTTGTCATATCTCTAGTCATAAGTCAAAAATAGGTCACCCTCGTTGAAAACACGAGGATTTATCGTATTGTGCCTTGACATGTTTCTTATGTGCTTCATTAGCCAAGGAAGCATCTCTAAGAGTCTCACCAAGATTATTTAAGTACAAAAATCTCGCTTCCTATACGGAAGTGTCGGAGAGAAGTTCGACGGCAAGTTGTAAAGATGGAATCTGACATTGGATCAGCAAGACAGCTTCAAGTCCATAGACAAGCTAGAATGGCATGAAACCAATAGTTGTTTTCACGGAAGTCCGATAGGCCCAAAGAGAAAAAAAAAGAGTGAGATGCCAATTGGATTTATGATCTCCAACCATTCGACAAAGCATAGTTTTCAAAACCTTGTTAATGGCCTCTACCTAACCATTAGCTTGCGGATAATACAACGTAGAGTTTTCATGGCGAAAACCTGGATTGGCACTCAATTCCTCCATCATTTGATTACGAAAATGAGATCCATGATCAGTGACTATGGACTGCGAAACTCTAAATCTAGCTATGATATGATTGAACAAGAAGAGAGAGGTAGTATTACCATCTTTTGCATATGTAGGCATGGCCTCAGCCCATTTTGTGAAATAATCCATGGCTACGATGATGTAACCATGCCCCCCGAATAAGGTAGGCTTACAATGCATGAAGTCAATCCCCCATTTGGTAAAAGGGCCAACGGCAATGATGGGGTGAAGTGGAGCAGGATGGGTGCACTTTTTGGGATAAAAATGTTGACAAGGTGGGCATTTCTCAACAGCCTCATGATAGTATTTGAAGACAAAAGGCTAGAAATATCTAACGCAAAGGATTTTCTGGGCTGTAGACATCCCAGATAAATGAATGCCACATGCTCCATAGTGGCAGTCATTCAGCACATGTTCAGCCTCCTCATGAGTGAAGCATCGCTAGAGAATGGAATCAATCCCATGTCTATACAAGGTGTCATTTAAGATAAGATAGTACTTCATGTGGTGACGGATGTGGTGACAATCATTACGAGATAGATGCGGGTGAAAACACTGGGTATAGATATAAATCAACAAATCTCCATACCAAGGATCATTAGTGCTAACTAGGAATAGGAATTCATCTGGAAATGAATAACTGGGCTCAGATTCCATGGTAGCACAGGGAAGGTCACACATAAGCTCAGTAAAAACCAAGGATTTCTTTGATGTAGCCTTGCAAAACTCGAGATCAAACTCCTGGAGGATGACAATCCAATGGGAGTACTTGCACCCGAGTACCTGACGAGTCAGAATGTAATACATCGGGTTCTGGTCTTCTAATACGGTGGTAGTGCAAAGCGAAATGTAGTGACGAAATTTTTGCATAGAAATGACCGTGGCCAAAGCTAGCTTCTCCACATGTGAATAATGGGTTTCAGAATCAATAAGATTCTTACTGGCGCAATAAATCACATGCTCCTCACCATGGAGTTTGTCCTGCACTAAAACCATGGCAAGGGTAGTAGTGGAGGCAACAATATACAAGAGAAAGTCCTTTCAATAATCTGGGGGGTGTATCACAGGTGAATGAGTCAGAGCATGCTTAATATTATCAAAGGCATGTTGGGCTTGGTCATCCTAGAATAATGGAGTGTTCTTCTTGAGGAGACACATATAACCGTGCGTTTTCTCAGTGAAATTGCACACAAAACGATGGAGAAAGTTTTCCTTCCCCTGCAAACTTTGGAGTTCAAGGATGTTGGTTGGGGCTGGTAGATTAATTATAGTGGAAATCTTGAAAGGATTGATCTGAATGCCATATTTGGATACCACAAAGCCAAGCAAACTTCCCGTCTCAATGCAAAAAACACATTTATGCAGATTGAGCCGTATATTATAATGATGGCATCTCGGGAATATGTCTCTAAGATGACCAGGATGGTCCTCTCGTCACTGTGAATGAGTAGGGAGGTTGTCAAGGTACGATTCAACAATATGTTTAATGTCGTGAAACACATAGGACATTGCATGCTGGAACGTGGCTGCAACATTTTTCAAGCCGAAAGGTAACTTCTTATATGCAAAGGTTCCCCATGGGAAAATGAATGCCATCTTATGCTGATTGGAGGGCAATATCTCAATCTGATTATAGCCGAAGAATCCATCCATGAATGAAAAGAAGACACTTTCGGCACAATTGTCGATGATCTGATCGATATGCAGGGTAGGAAAGTTGTCCTTGGGACAAGCTTTATTTAAATCCCTAAATTCAATGCAAACTCTAATGGTGCCCTGCTTTCTATTAACAGGGACAACATTCGATACCCATTTCATTAGAGGTACAGGATAAATAAAAACTAGCTTTCATAAGTTTCTCAATCTCAGCTTTAATAGCTGCGGCCTTCCTAGGATGGACTTGCCTAAGTTTCTATGTGACAGGTTTAGATGTGGGATAAGTTTTAATCTCATGGACCATAATGGAAGGGTCAATCCCCGGTATCTTTTCATAGGACCAGGAAAAAATATCACGGAATTCCTTAAAAAGTGCCTTATATGCTTCAGATTCATCTGTGGAGCAGTTCTACCCAACATGAACGTGCTCAATAACATCAGGCTTGGCTGATATGTCAATTGGGTTCATCTAAGTAATGTTGCAAAGGTTTCCTTCAGAATCTGTGTCTTGCAACAATATAGGACTTTGTGGAACATTGACAATATCAGTAGGAAACAAGGATGCAAAATCATGGCTACCCAAACTGGTATTGGGGAGGAACATGGATCTACGATGGTGATCCTCCCAAATGGGCTCATCCATATTCATGATCTCTATAATGGACTCGTCGAAAGGAAAAGTCCCAGAGAGATAATCTAGAATTGGAAGAGAAGGTTCTAACTAGTACAGTAAATGGTAAGGATCCGAAGCCACTAAATGAAGGTCATTAGTGTGATCATCGAAATAAGTTTGAATGGTGTCATACATAGATTCGTGCAGGCTCAATGAGGTGGAGTCAACAACATTTTGGCCCTGGGGCTCAACATTGAATGAGGTGATCATATGTACTATTGTGGTATCCATGCTAGGAGGAGTAGAGGGGAAAATCCCCATAAGGGATGAATCCTTCAACATACCTACACCAATCGACTCGTAAGGAGGAGAGGATTAACCTAACATGGGGATGTTATTAGCGGTGGAGGTAGTAACATCCGACGTACAGAAATCAAGCTAGTCAATGGTAACAATTCTCCCAAGATGCGGGAATTGGATCGTTTGAAATAATGTTGAAGCAACAGCACTCATGGCATAGAACCAATTCCTTTGTAAAACAAGGTTATAATCCAAAGGGGCATCTACCACTTCTACTTGGATGGAAATAGTTTTTCCCCCCAGCTCGACCATGAGGGATGATATGGGGCCATGGGGTTGGAAACCCTGTCCATCAAAGGCTTTAAGGGTCGTAGGTGATGTAACAAGCTCGGGAGAGCCAAGATCTTTCCAACAAGTTAGAGATAACACTGAGGTCAAAGCTCCTTCATCTAGTACTATTCAAAAGACTTTCTTTCCCACTACTTTCACAATGATCTGAAAATTAAGTTTATGCAGTAATCTAGGTTTATAGTTCTCAACATTGAAGTGAATCAAGTTAGTGTTATCTGGGTCTATAGCTCCTAATGTTGTCAACAAGTTCTTGCGCTATGTAGGGAAAATTTGGAGTAATTCTAGGGTATACATCGCACAAGGTTCCTGAGCGAGATCTTCAAATACATTATGGAATTGAGCAGCTCAGGAATTGGGATTAAAGACAGCCTTCTGAAGAGTACTCTTTGGTGGGCACAAAATCATGTCAAGAGTAGGCTTCTCGATGGACAAGGGAATAGTAGATGAGGATTTCAAAGAACTAGTAGAGCGAGCTTTCCCTGAAGAAGATTGATCTTCTTTCTTATCTGCGGGTTTATCATAATTATGGCTTCAAGTTTGTAGATGGATGGCATCTAAGGACATCATATGAATTTTCTTCGATGAACTAGAGTTACCCTGGTTAGACATGTGGTCTACACTACTACATTTCAACCAAAAATCCGACGGCTGTATTGTCGGATTTTCGACACTTCCCTGTCGCATGTACGACACTATGATTTTTTTTAAGCATCGGTGGATTGTCGTCGGTTAGACGACATTTTTCTAATCCTTCAGTTAAACAAAAACTCAATTTACCATCGGTTAAATGTAAATCATCGGTTATCCGACATCTAATTCATATTAAACTTTAAACACGCGTCGCTTAAGGGTCGGTTAAGCGACGGTATTGAAATTTTCAAGTGTCGGTTAAGCGACGGCATTGAATTTTTTAAAAATAAAAATCACCTACAGGCCGTCACTTAACCGACGGCTATAAGTGTTTAAAAAAAAAAAATACAAATGCCATATTACTGGAGACACACCTTGATGTTTGTATAGAAGCAAGTTCTTCTACCTTTCTTGAATGTGTGTAGAAGTGAGTGAAGTTGAGGTGGGGTATAGTCAATGAATTTGAGCAACAATGTAATGGGAAAATAATGAAATTAGATTCCAAATGCTTGAAATATAGAGAATATTCAAGCATGAACAAGTTAAGAAAATGAAAAATCCACCAAGTGGTTAAAAGAAAGAAAAACATAGTTATAGTTTGTTGGGACTAATAAACTATGTTCTATCAACTAATATTCCACATGCTCAATGTCAATTTTCCTTTCTCATGAACTTTCTCAAAACCCAAGGCAATTTCATCATAACGTACAAGAACTCAAAAGAGTTAAATTTGAAAAGATTTGCATTTCATTGCAAAGTTGTTGAAAACCTTTTCAATTGCAAAGAAAAGTTGTTGAAAACCTTTTCAATTGCAAATCCTTTTCAATAGCAAGAAGCTTTGAGAAAATTGTCGTAGGGGCTTGACGAAGGTAGCCTGAAAGATTGCCAAGAATGCTGGCATTCTTTTGATGAATAATGCAATAGGCTAGAAGTGATGTTAAACCACTCTGCATTGCCTGAGTCGATAGCTAGTCTCTATCCATTGAAGGAGTTATTTTTAATCTGCAAACAAGAATGGCGCAAACTTATTACAAAGCCTTGTGGATGAAAATTTGAAATACAAAGGGATACAACTTTTAAAAAACCCCATACAAGAACAATTGGAGAAAAGAGAAATAAGCAATCTGATCAACCTACCTTCTGCAGGCCTTGATCACCTTCATACACAATTAATCCATTCAAATCATCCTTTTTTGGTGCAGGAAGGAGCAAGGGATCTGGATTTATCTTGAAGCTCATGAAAACTGACATTTTCTTTTGTTTGCCAATTACAAGAGCTTCACACTGGCTTGCCATTTGGCTGTAAGGTATGGGAGAAGTCTTTTAAGTATATGCATAAAAGCCTCGCTATTGCAGAAAATGGTGTCATGCTCTTAACTTTGACTCTTGAGTTACCATTGATCATAATTTCTTAGGAAGGAAATGAAGTGCAATAATTTATTGAATGTGTCACTTTGTTAATATATCAAACAAGTCAAAAAGAACAAGTTGTCCTTATAAGATATTCTAAACCTTTCCTCGGGTCCTATCTATCATTTCAGAAATTGAGGCATTTTCCTTGTATATAATATATATGATAAGAATAACAACACACTATCAACAAAACCAAGAAATTGGAAAAAAATGGTATCCCCTTTTGTCAACATCCCATGTGCAGTCATATTAAATTAAGGCCATTATCATTTGCATGTGTTTCTGGGTTGGAGACAAAGTGATGAAAACAACAGTAGGAGAAGAGCAGATTGTAGAGATTTCATATTTTACATGATACAGAAGATGATTATGAGCTCATGTAAGGATCAAAGGACTTAAAAAATTGCTCATAAACTGGTTGCTTGTAATCGACAGCCTGATCCAATTATCAACCACAAAATGTAAGTATCTATTCAGGTCAATGCACCTACCATATGCATGAAGAATTCAGAAATTACACCCTTTATATTGCACTCACATGTTCAATAAATTCCTGAGGTGACATCCACCTCCACTCAGAAAACTCGGCCACCTCTGTCCCATCACCAGCTAGATTGATCTCATTCTCCTCTCCTCTAAATTTTAGGAGGAACCTGTGGACCTCTCTCCAGAATATTCAGAAGCTATATAAAGTCACTTACTTCAAAACAATTACAAAGGAGAATACTCTAATGATGGGCTGAATGTCACAAAAATCATGTGTTTTTTCTAATGTCCAAATTCAGCACTATTCTTTACCACACTGGCCTTTCAAATAAGCTATATATTTTCAAGGATATTGGATGCAAAATTCAAGATCCAAACCATTATAAGTTCATACAATTATTTACAGACCAAAGTAAAATTTACACCAATATTTTCAGATATGTGTGTGTGTATGTGTTGGAAGAAAATCTAAAACTAAAACCTACCTGGGGAGTGGGGAATTTCCTTCAATATAAATGTGCCTTTTACCTTAATCCTGAGATGCAAAAGTAGACAATAGGATGCTGAATTGGCTCTATGTTCCAAAATTATCAATATTAGAAATTCAGTAGCATCCCTATAGAACAATAATTCCTAGAGAGAGAGAAGTGACCCTGCTTCAAGTATTTATGTCTGTTAATAATATTCATATCAGAATATGCATCTTGGTCAATAATATTAATATGCAGCAGAGGACAGAAAAGGGCCTGGGTTTCCCCCAAAATGAGGAAAAGTTATCATCTATGGTGAGCATTAGATGCTAGTGGAGAGATGGCAACAAACATTTTCTCCATACGCCTCATATAACCAACACATCCACTCTTTTGATTAAGCTAACAGGAGAATAATGTTAATGGAGGGTGAAATTTTGGGAAAGAGATATGGTGTATGTCCACAAGCAGTGCAAATATCTTACCCTTTTATAAAGTTAATAAAGAATACTAAACAATGTGTCATTTTACATTTCTTTGGATCAGCTTAACCTTTGACCAATTTGGGTGGCAGACTTACCGTACTCGTAGACTTGTTATCACTACAGTCATGGATTAAATTTTTACCATTTACTATTATCATTTTAGAAAATCGTGGCCTGCAGCAGTTCCTTGACCAATGCCAGGTCCAATGGGAGCAAACCCTACAGATAATCTAGCAGCAATAACAGAAGCAACAGAAATTAAGGGATCCATGGTAATCTCCTCTTACTATGGTTGAAAAATAGTTCATACTTTAGATAGGATATGTTGGACATATAGAAAACAAGTACATTTTACATACATATACATATATATGGATTTGAAGTATGATATTAATTCTAAATCAGATTCAAGGGAGAAACAGAGGTAGTTCTCATGCATAAGCATTCTTGCATTTTTATGTGGTTTTGATTATTAATTGTCAAATGACTTCTTAAATGACTGATCAAGCAAATAGACCATAAATTTTTTCTAACATTGTATTGTTTCCACATCAAATGCTTTTGGGGAAGCAAGTACCAAAAAAGGTTTGAAAGATTTCTTCAAACATGAGGCTATTTGTCAGCATGCTTGCATATGATAAAAAATATCACAAAGGAAGTTTTAGTTGATAGGAATTTGTCCATTAAGGAGATCCTAGACATGTATGAGAAGGGCCCAGATATGATATGTATCAAGGTGTATCTAGGGAAGAGGGAAGAAGGAACCAGTAACATAGTTATCATCCATGCAGGCATAGCTTTCCTTTTTGTTGGTTCACAGTTAAGTCCATATATACTATGGGGTTAAGCATTTTGCTAAGACATAGACAGGATATGGATCCCATTAGATTTGTTCATAGGTTGGTGGTAGGTTGGAGTGAAGGCTCATAACCCAATCCTTCCAATAAATCATTTTAAAAGTGCCTCATTAGTTGACCAGTTAAGTCCATCCTCACTGTGAATAAAATATTTAGGCATGGAAGACTTGATCCATGTGGTCCCAAATATGGCATGCCCTACCAGCCCATAATAGGCTCTACAAAGAATGAACCCCACAGGCCCACAAGAAACAGAGGTCCATGTGATGATGAACAAACAACCTTCACATTATTGATTACATAGATTAAGTATTACATTCTGTCATTATGACATGCACACACTAGTGCATGTGTGAATGTCTCATCATATTTCCGGGATTTTAATTATTTTTAAAAGTACCCCCATAGGACCACATGGGATGAGCCATGTGGCCCTACATGTCAAAAACCCGATGGGCCTGCAGTGGACAAAAAGCCTACACATCACGGCCTCTATAGCAATGTTTTAAAACTCGAAACCGAGAGTTGAATCGGTTGAGGGTCAACTTAGACCAAAACCGGCAACAAACTGGAGCAGTTTGATTTCAATGACTTGGACTATTCAAAAATACATAAAATTTTACAATTTTAATGGAAAAATATATATTTAACATTCCAAGCTATGATCCGAATCCATTAGAGACAAAATATGTAAAGCCTACCCATGTAAGGGTGACAAAATATCAAAATGGCACCAAGTGCGATACATATCTAAATCAAAATTGAAAATATATAATCATTAAAATAATTGCATGTCCCCCCCACCCCACCCTTGTCTAGGCTCTAACCCTTGCCTGTACCTCAAATCTCGAAGTTGATCCTCCAAGGACATTAGTCAACACCCCACAATTTTGATGAAAATTCCAAATCCAAGCATTAAAATAAGGTAGAAAAAGCTTCCCATGCTTAATAAGTGATTTTTCTTGACTGAAGGGTACATTTTTATAACAGAAATAAGGGCATAATCTGGCCTTCTATCACAGATAAAGAGCTACAAACAAAGTGGAGAAAAATGTAAAAACAGCAATAGGTGCCTTTTACCAAACACTCACAAAATTGTAAACGCTTGTATATTATCTTTGGTCAAGAAAACATTCTGACCTACAGAGGAAAGAATACACTTTGCATTCAAAACCAATGGTTTTGAAACATGGGTGACCAGGAAATGGTCAAAGTTGCATTGACCAACTAAAGTCTTTAGCTATAGAACTTCAAATTGAAAACAAATCACAGGGAATTCAACCTGTTCATATTCTTCAAATCATTGCAGCAATCTAAGACAACAAAGGTTAAATACACTTATCATAAGACTAGTGAACAACGTAATCAACAACGTAAGCACCATTTCAACCTAAACAGATACAATATCCATCAAAATTAAAGACCAAGCCTAACCATAGCTTGAAGTAAACTTCATTCTGAAATATGTGCCAATACGGTAGGCATGTAAGACACGGATCTGGACCAAAAAAATCACCATGATAATATAGTTATTCACTACAAAATTACATTTTGGAACTTGGATATGGCACATACCGAATCTAATAGTTGATTAACACCTAGAACATGTTTGGAATCCTTAGAAACATGCTCTTTACTGTTGGCCTCACTTCCAAATAGTTCATGATGCATTTGCGTGCCTTATTAGTCCACCATTTCTGTCCATGGTTCAATTAGTCTAAGGGTTTGGACAGTCAGTTTATTGTTCTGCTTATTTGTGTTTTGGAAATTAACATTTTTGGCAGAAGCTAGCCTAGTATCGTCTTTGAGGTTTGGTGTCGAGAATGGATGGCTTTCTTCATTTTATTCATGTTTAATAAAGAAGGTACTATTCTTCCTTTGATGAGAAATGCATAAATGTGTCCTATTTATTCAAACCCATGGTGTGCTATACATTTTTGTTTGTTTTTGGAACCTTTGAAGACATAAATAGCTATCTTAACCTATACACGACATATCTCTTGCAGTATGATAAAGCAGAGAATGTTGAATCAAAGTTTGCAGAGCTCGAAAGGTTACCCGATGATCTCAATTCCGAGGAAACATCTGTCAGCTACTCACTCAAGAACAATGCAGATCTGATAGCGTGCAAAGTAGAATATTATCATCAGTGTGGGGAGTATCAAAAGAGTTTTGATTTAACAACATTGTAAGTTTATTTGCAATGTGATATATGGACAAGATTTCTCTGGAAATGTGCTTTGCGTCCTACTTTCCAATCTTTTGTGGAAATAATGAACTTGTTGCCTCTCTGATATGTGAAGGCTTTTTGAAAGGGATCCTTTTCATTTGAAATGCACACTAGTACATATTGAAATAGCCATGGAACTTGGCCACAAGAATGAGCTTTATCTTATGGTGTATAATCTAGTGAAGTACTATTCACAGAAGTAAGTTCTACTAACCTTTCTTGATGATTTATGTTCTTGTTTTCCAGGTCCTTGGTTATTTCTTTGTTGTATATTCAAATTTTCGTTATTATTTTTGAAGGGAACCTCCTAGTAATTATTAAGTCCACTATACGAATGATTTCAATAATTGCCCTTTGGCATCTTACACAGTTGAATGAAACTACTGTCAGTCTTGGCACTCTCACAGACACACATTGTTGAAAGCTCGACATTGGCAAAAAATAGCCAATGGGCTGTGTTACCCCACATATTGCATGGTTGTCCACATGTGATTTTTATCACAGATTTCATGGGGGTGACATTTTCACGATACCTTGGATGCTAGCTTATGGATTTTCTTGGAGATTTGATGCCTTGGATGCTAGCTTATGAATGTTCATGGAGATTTGATGCTTTGTATTCTTAATGTTTGATGAGGGTTTGGATGCTTATTGCCATATGATATATTGATGCTGCTCCTCATTTATGCATCATAGATATTTCTTGCTAAGCGCTTTGATGATTTGAGTTCCTTCACTTCTATGGAGGGTGTATGATGCATTTTTCCTTGAGTGCTCAAGCATTTTTGGAGTAATTCATGATCTATGACATGTTGTGGATGAGTTCCCTTGGAGTGCCCTTGTATTTATGCATGACTAGAAAATGGTTTTTCATGCCCAAGAGATATCTGAGGAGCACAAGGAAGCAATTCAAACCTACCGGGATGTGGTTCCAAATTACTTTAATCTATGTAAATGGCCCAATGTTACTCACAACTCTCCTTGGATGAAATTGTAGAACCTCTAAAGGTAATCAGTGAAGATAACTCACCATCCATGTACATTTTATAATATTGCAAGGAATTTCACAAGGCCCCATCTCTATAAAATATAGCCAAAATCCTTAGGGAATTAGTCATGGCAGAGATGATTCACAAAGAGGATATACAAATGATACCACAAGGAGGAAATCCTAAACAAATTTCAAGCTGAGCTGGTTCCCTATCACATTACCTAACATTTCATAGAAGACTTTACTCAAGTCACTGACAATGAGGATTTAGTACATTTCAACTCAGATTGTGAGGATGGCCTCAAAGGAATTTGATAGGAAACTATGGGAGGAGTGAAGGAAATTAAGAATGGATTTATGATAGTCCATGACATAAGTTTTAGCACATTGAAATGAGCAAAAAGAAAGAAAACAGAGGAATTATCGAAGAAAACAAAGGCATTATCGAATGAAAAACAGAAGAGCTCACCTGGACAATTGCAATATGCAAAATGTAGCCTCGAAGACCAACTGCAATTGAAGCAACTGCCATAACTGCCGGTCCAGTAGGGAATCGAAGAACCATTCCAAATATTGCATTTGATTTCCCACATGTTATAAGTCTTGTTTGAAGATCCATGAATAAGCCTGTCATCCAAAAATTTCTATGAATCATTTGCAGTAAGCTCTGCATGTTTTGCTCCAAAAAAAATTGAGAAGATTCAGAATTCCCATAGCTAGAAACACAGTTTCACTCCTAATGTTATTTCTATAGTCCTTATAGCCATTGGCAAATGCCTGCAAAATTGCTCATAGCTCTAGGATGTTGGAAACTGATGGAAGTAGTCTAAAACATAGCATATGAATTGAACTAGAGCCTATGTAGTCTATCCAGAGTCAAATACTTGTAAGCTGGAAACCTAACCAGAACATAAAATTTATTTGTATGCAACATATAAAGCATTGCATGGATTATTTCCTGTCTATTCTCATTCTGCTTATTTCTATTGCGTCCAGAGAATATGACGCAATACTGCATCCTCATTGTGTCCCGCATTTCATGTCCAAGCAATGAAGATAGAGCCCTTGACAATTTGATAAGAGGTCGAATTTTATCAGAGATCAAATAAGCAGCAGATCCTTTTGTAATAGACAGTCATAATGGACACCCTTCTTGTGGCTTCGATATCCATGTGTATTTAGAAAGAAACAGTGCATCTCTCATAGTACAATTAAATTATATATCAATTTTGAAAGTCCACAAAGATATTTAAAAAAAAAACATGCTGGTTGCTCCACAGTTATTAGCAGAAGCTGGGATGCATCTTACAAACTCATCACCTCAAATGATCTCCAGAGTGAAAAAGATATTTCATTTCTGCTTCAGGAGCATCCCGGTTAATGTATCAAAAAAGCCAAAATTATCCCAAAAATAGTGCCCTTCAGTTAATCAGAATTATCATATTTCTGTGTAGATTGGTATCCCTAAGTTTGGTCTTGCTCTTATATGTTAATGTTAGAGGCATCTGACTCTTGACTTGGTGCATTCCATCTTTTCCCTTCATGTTTAAATCATCCTTGAATTGTGCAACAGTTTGTAGAAGTTCCAACTACAGAGATGGACAATTCTCCTTCAAGTATTCGAACCCCTCTGACTTCATGAATTCTGCAGAAACAAATCAAGATGAAATTTTTAATAGCATCAACTAATTGATGTTTCTCAACAATATAAAATCCTATGTTTAGTTTATAATTAATTGAAATATACTGCATACCTTCCAAGTTTGTCGCAGCAAATTTAAGGCATGTAGATTTGAGTTGAGAATCCTGGTAACGCTGGCCCAGTTCAAGAATTTTAGTAACAGTGTTCACAATTATTCCCTGTGATATTCTTGACTCACACAAGCACCTTAACTGACACAGAACATACCAATCTGCTATTGTGAGAAAATATTCAATCATTGTCTCAGGTGTCAAAAAACAAGGGGATGGATCAGAAATCTCTCCTAAATCTGCATGTTCCTCTAAATATGGAAGGGTACCTCTGTAAATAAAGTGTAGCATAGCCTGCATTGCATTCAAGAGAACAAAGGAGACACATTCATGAGAAAGGAGACAATAATTTAAGGAAAAAAATTACAAGCTCAAGGAAAATACCCAATCTTCCAAAATTAAAATAAAGAGAAAGCACAATTCCATAATAATAGGAAGAATGAAAGCTCACCTTAAACACCTCTAGCCTTGTGCCTTCGATGCTAATTTCTTTGTCATTCCACTCCCCAGAGGACTCAAAAAACATGGATTTAAATACAGGGGAACGTGCTGCCAGAACAAATCTATGGGCATGAAATTTTTCCCCTGATACATCAAATGTGACATCCGCATTTTCAACATCTTCAATCAGTTCCCCAAATTGTTGACCCAAGTTTGATTCAGGGATGTGAATATAGTGCAATCTGGGGCCTTGAATAGCAGAAACCACAACCCCAACTCTCCTAAAGCAAGGGGATGGATCACAAATCTCTCCTAAATCTGCATGTTCCTCTAAATCTAGAAGGGTATCTCTGTAAATAAAGTGTAGCATAGCCTACATTGCATTCAAGAGAACAAAGGAGACACATTCATGAGAAAGGAGACAATAATTTAAGGAAAAAAAATACAATCTCAAGGCAAATACCCAAGCTTCAAAAATTAAAATAAAGAGAAAGAACAATTCCATAATCATAGGAAGAATGAAAGCTCACCTTAAACACCTCTGGCCTTGTGCCTTCGATGCTAATTTATTTGTCATTCCACTCCCCAGAGGACTCAAAAAACATGGATTTAAATACAGGGGAATGTGCTACCAGAACAACTCTGTGGGCATGAAATTTTTCCCCTGATACATCAAATGTGACATCTACATTTTCAACATCTTCAAGTAGTTCCCAAAATTGTTGACCCAAGTTTGATTCAGGGATGTGAATATAGTGCAATCTAGGGCCTTGAATAGCAAAAACCACAACCCCAACTGTACAACATATTTTCAGAGTATTGTCCTTCACAAAATATGATGATTCCATCATAGCTCGCCTGAAGAAATGCTTGTAACCCCTAAAGATCCCCAAGAGGGTGAAAAGCAAAAAAAAAAAGAGTAAGTGGTAACCAGATTAAGCTGAGGCCACCAGGAGTTTGAGGTTTCTGACCTATAAATCCACATACATACCTATGCCATGAACTATAAAAGCCATCGGAATCGGGCACTGAAAGGAAATAGAAATTGGAACCTGGACCATATATAGGACCACCAGCGGGGAATTGTATTGCAAAGTTTGGTGTGTTGTTTAGGTCGTTTTTAATTGTTTATGAGCATAATTTTTTTATTTTAACCGTGAAAAAATGTCCTTTATATCATCAAATATAAAAAGTATCCATGGTACATTCAATTTTTCAACTTTTCAAACCAAGGATAATGACAAGAATTAGATTTGTAATTGAGTTGTGGATGTTGATACTTTTGTTGGGATAGATTTTACATGGGTTGAAGATGGGTATTGTGGTAGTTTTCTCTCTAGTGTATTTAAATATTTATTTATAAAGGTACTCAAAAGGATTTGTAACATGGTATTTGGTGGGTATATTGTCATATTTAATATTAAAACCCCATTATTTATAAGATTAAGTATTGGATTTATTAATAGAAAGTGGAGGGACATT
>LPNX011050101.1:27094-50231 GCA_001517045.1 Pseudotsuga menziesii
TGAGAATAGTCATCGCTTCACCGATGCTTGTGGCCACATTTACAAAAAAAAATGTATCCTTGTGATTTTTGGTAAGTTTAAAAAGAGAAATCCAAACACCGTCGGATTTTTCCGTCGGATTTTGGATCGAAATGTAGTAGTGCTACCAGCTGTTGTTGAGAGGGAAAGGGATCTGTAAGTACTACAGGTGCAGGATTAGACTTCAGAAACTGGGACATTTCATCTCAGCGGGGACACTCCTTTGAAAATTGGTCACCATTGCAAAACATACAAGGATATTTAGCCTTCATTTTCCCCTTGTCATTGTCATTATTGGTTGATCATGGGGTCTCTTGTTGGTTTCCAAGTTTTTTATTTTGATTTTTACCTTTCTTTTTATTACCCGAGGTTTGAGTACTTTGAATAGAATTGACCTCAGCAGAAACCTTAGGAGTTGAAGGAGTAGCAGTTTGGGTTTGCTTGGTAGGTTTCACTGTGGATGGGGACTGGATTGAACCAACAATCCCATCCATAGGTACTTCTATTGGTGGCTTGGCAGGGTCAGTGCTGGGGCAAGGAGCTTGAGGAATCAGGTCATAAAGAGTCTCGGAATGGGAATAGACCAAGTCTAGTTACTGAGCCTGACTAATATCCTGCTCTTTGGTAATAGCACCACCCATGGCCACATCTCGGGCAATAGGAGGAAACAAGGACTTAGTGAACCAATCAGCTAAAAAATGATCTAGAATAGGGGCCTTAATAAGCCTTCTCCACCTTCTCCACTCATGAATATGATTAGAAATGTGGGTGGAGGTGTTTTGTCACAGAGAAGTTAAAAGATCAGTGCCCATTTCATAACGAATAGGGAGCTGAAAGTGCATAAGAAATACGGTTGCCAATGAGCTAAAATCCACAAATGAATGTTGTGGGAGTTCAATGTACCACTTCGCGGCCGTACCGGTCAAAGTTCACTGAAAGAGTCATAACTGAACGGAATCATCCATGAGGGAGTTTGAGGAACACCACAAATGAAAAGTCATAACATGGTTCCACGGATCTTCACCATGCTTCCCATCGAATTTCTGGATATCCGATGGTAACTTTACCAGAATGGGAGGCCACAAGGGATTGTGTCGAATGGGATAATTAATCAACTTGGACAAATCAGGAAAGTCCAAAGTTGCTAGGAAAGGTAACTATCTATTTGGTTGCACATACTGGTAATATTGATATGGCATATAATTACTAGTAGGGCCATAGGTAGACTGATAAACAGGTTGTTGTGAGGAAGAACCACTAGAGGATCCATGTATGGGGGGTTGATTTTCAGAATTAGGACCACTATTACCACTAGGGCCTCCAGGAGGAGGACCTTCAGACCCACCGAGACCGCTAGGACCACCGGGACCACCAGGACCACCAGGAGGCAGACCACCAGACCATCCGGAGCCTCTAGGAGGTGGTAAACCTCCAAATCCACTATAACCACTAGGTGGAGGGCCACCAGACCCTCCAGATCCATAAGGAGGAAAGCCACTAGATCCCCCAGGACCACTAGGACCTCTAGGACCATGAGGAGGACCGCCAGATCCTTCGGGACCATGAGGTCCCCCAAGGGGAGGACCTCCATAAGGTGGTCCTTCGACACCTCCCGCAATATGTATAGGTATCCCTCCCATGGATGGCATGTAAGACCAGTTGGGTTGGCCCCATGGTGTAAAAGTGTTACTAGGGTATGGAATTCTAGCATAAGGAATTCCTGTAGGATTAGATGGATGATTACCTATAGGTATTTGATAACCATAACCACTAGAAGACTGAATGGTAATAGGTTGTGCCTCCAAGGGTTGACCTAAACTAGATAGGGGATTTACCACATTAGTGTGGGTGGGAGGGACAAAAACTATAGATGTTTCTATGTTAGAGGTTTTCCCTTGACTAGGTACAACTCCGGTATCAGATGATCTAGGTCATGCTGGGGGTTACCCCCTGGCATTGAAAGGTACTGATGAAACAAGAATTGAAGCTTGGGCCCCATATGCAAAAGACCTGGGAGGATTTGGAACAGACATAACATAAGAGGTGAGAGGGGTGGAAATTTGACCTAGGATATGGGTTGTTAATGGACGATCTATAATCGGTTCAATGGGTCTCATAGAATTGGCTAGTGAATGATATCCCATATGAAAGGATGTGGAACGTACTGATGTAGAGCCTAATAGGTTATCAATCTGCTTTTCTACCTCCTATGCACGGAGAATAGCAGCACAGTATTTCCTTGATTCTTTTTCACTCTCAGGAGAATTTACACGGGTGCCAAATGAGGCAATGGCCTGTTCGATAGGTGTCTCCCAAAAAGGAGCATTAGGACCAAAGTCCGGACGGGTATCATCAACATGACCTTCTAAGGGAGGATGGAATGATGAATCTTCCTGAGAAGGTTATTGGACCAAGGGAGGCGAGTGTGAAGAATATGGTACTCCACATTCCACGACCATATTATCTCCCACTTAGGAGGTGGTAGAAGCTCATTGGTTGATAAATTCCATTGGGTTTTCTCCTAAAATAGGAGTAAAATCAGGTGGCAAGCCCCATACTCTTATGGACTATCTTAACTCAGACAGTTTGTACAGTTCCTATCTAACCTAGGGTCTGAAAATCTAGAAAAATACACCAAAAGACTTCCCTACTCAAACTATAGGTCAAAACAAGCAGACTTAAAATGACAGGAGGAGTTCAAAATTCAGGTCTCTCACTAGGATTGTCAAGAAGGTGCCACACACAACATAACTCGAGGGTACATGCATAG
This sequence comes from Pseudotsuga menziesii, assembly GCA_001517045.1. Classification (NCBI taxonomy): domain Eukaryota; kingdom Viridiplantae; phylum Streptophyta; class Pinopsida; order Pinales; family Pinaceae; genus Pseudotsuga; species Pseudotsuga menziesii. The sequence goes on from LPNX011050101.1 coordinate 29,883, forward strand.
TAATCTCCCTGAATGCTATTTTTGGTGTATGGCTCCAAACAAGATGACCAAAGGGATTTTCTTAGATAGATAAGGTACCCTAGTGGGGTCTCTCGATATACTCAAGGTACGTGGGAGCTTGAATTGGTAGTAGTGTTGTCTAATGCATAACCATACACAAGGGGCCTTCCGATATACAATCGAGTACATGAAGTACCTTTCTATATACCTCAAGGGTAGGTGAAAGGCAGTTCGATATACCGACGATACGTGGAAGAACTGTGTGAGTCCTGGAATGTAATGCTGACAAATAACGACAGCTCCTACGTTTTACGATGCCTGAACACGTCTCTAACCTATCACTCAAGTTACTATGTAAATTTTAACCTAAAACTACAGTTAATTTTAACTTGTACGGTTAGGTGAATGCATGATGTTTTGACAGAAAAGTAAAACCATGCAATATGCTTGTGCAAAGGTTCACTTTACCATTCAGTATGCCTACTTACGAGAGGGAAGAGAGCATTTTTCTTTTTGTTTCAAAACCAAAAATCATTCCAATCAAAAGTCATGAACATCAAATCAAAGACAAGCAAACACTTTTACAAACCAAATTCTTCTTTTCGAAAGCAAATGAGAAGGGTGAGAATCTATTTTCCTAAAAGAACAACACCAAGCACACCTATATGCCAATGCACTCTAATTCTCAAAAACTTAAGCAAATCTAACTTAAAACTACAATTTTTTTTTTAATTTTGATCGAGATAGTCCTAAATGCATGAGAGACAAAAGATCACAAAGGTCCTGAAAGCTTGTAAAGCCAATGAGAAAACCCAAATCCAATGCTCAAATATGATGTCCTAATCTCAAGCAAAACTTTTCTTTTTTTAAGGAAAGAAAAATAAGTTTACTATGCAAGCAAGAAATGAAATCTAGAAGCTAATATAGTGTTCTTCTTTCAGTAAATGCAACAAAAAGAAATTTCAATGAGCACCCTAACTTTCAGAAAACAATAAATCCTTCTTTAAGCACAACCAACAAGAAAGAAGCGGATGAAAAATAAAAAAGACTAAACAAACTTTTGAAATTCCACTCAAATCAATCTTAAACCATCAAAGCAGCAAGCCACACACATCAGATTCAATAACACAAGCCTGATAACATAACTGGAAGCAACGAAAATTCCAAATTTTTACAAAGAAAAATGAGGAAAAAGAGTTTGGGACTAATGCCTACCTAGCACCGTGCTTCGTAGGTGTTGACAGAGTGTTTCCAAGACATCACTGCTCCTTGCAAACCAGATATAGGTAGTGGCACCGCTTACTGCTCACTATGTTCAGGCGGTGGCACTGCTCCTCGTACAAAGCATGGACATGGTTCCCTATAGACGGCCAAAACAAAAAAGAGAATGATGGATCATATCAAAAAAGACTAGATCAAGGAAAATACTGTCGAATTGAATGTGGTAACAGAGCATAAAATACCAAAATGACTCAGATCTAAACAGATCTAGAAATTTCAAACCCAAATAATACAAATCAGAAAGTAGATATGACTGAAAAGAGTTGAAGAAAATGGATCCTGGATTCAGATAGGAGTTGCAGACTGAGGAATATCAGAACAACTGAAAACAAACTCCCCAGTGGAGTCGCTAGATTTTTTTAGCTAGAATATTTCACCTCTTGCGGACAACAAAGTGTTCCACTGGTCTAAATGGTTCAGATCCAGAACAAATAGAGGACAAAGGTTGAAGACTCTCCCTAGATGTTGTATATATCTGGAATACAAGGCTTTGACAGTTCACCTGCGTACCTGGAAAAAATTCAACACAAAATGAATCAAAGTAACCAGAATATGATCTACTAATCTATGCTAGTGACTAAGGAATCTAGCAACATATATATGCGAAATCACAACAACAACATCATATGTTGGACATAAATCAACTTGCATTAGAAATATGAAGAAGTTTACAACCAAGCCTTAGTGTTGACATGCATCTCCATGAAACCAGCTCTTCATCCCCAAAAGCTCTGACTCTAGCTCTCTATGCTCTCTTCAAATGATCTTGGGCCAAGAATCAATCCAACATCATAACAATACCTTTAGTGTTCTCTCCTCAACCATGGCTATGAGCTCATATTTATAGGGCTTTAATGGACAAAGATGGTTGAGAAATTAGTGGGTGAGGTGTCCTCTAAGATCCTAGGATGAGGCATCTCAAGCTCAACCAACCCACAATAGTAGGGATAAGACAGTACACAAAGCTTATCATCTAGAAGCCTCGAGAAACTTCTATTTTTCCCTTTTTACCTAGGGTACTATGCTTCTCCTTCTATGACAGAGAGGTTCTGGTAATAACTTCCTTTTGACCAAGGGAAATGGGTGGTGGCACCACTTATGGACAATCGATGAAAGGCGGTGTGATTAGGGGTACTGCTCCTGGATAAAGGGGCATGCACAATGCTGGGAATTTGTATGACAGACTGATAAAAAACCATTTAGTTTCCATTCCAGAAGCTGGGATTCAGGGCAAGTAGGTATGTCAAATGTCTTATCACATGATGGTGACAGGATTTTGGTATAACAATCTATGGTGCTCATCCAATAGCATCATAGATGACTCCATCAGGTTGAGGCTATTCCAACGCACCCTTACAGGTGCTGCGTCCAAATGGTACATTGAGATGCCACAAGCCAAGTACCCCAAATTCAACTCCTTATCCTTCATGTTCCTATAGTATTTCCAACTCCCTATCAGATATGATGAGGGGGTGGAGATCCTGCTATCCTGCCTTCAAAGCACTACCACTCACATAACTGACCATATCCACGAGTGGCGGAAACACCACAGCTTATGCAAAATCCAACTAGATGACAGGATCTTCTTAGATTGGTTGCTTAAGAATTTTCTCCCACCATCGCAAAGGGCATCACATCTGAACATCTCCAATCTGAAGAAGAGGCCATACTGAAGGCCCAACAATTTAACCTCATCTATGCCCAGTCTAGATACTTGTATACTATCATCCAGACACTCCCCATCTGAGTACCTCCTACCGTGATGCACCGGGGGCATCCCATGCTGTAGATGACATCATAGGATCGGTATCCCAATAGCCATAGCCTCGACTGACACCACCTGCTATTACACCACAACCAAGCAACATTGCTAATGTTGCTTACCAAAACCAAGCTCCAAACTATGCTAGAATGATGTCCCAGTCTAGAGCAACAACTTCTTATGCACAACATGTGCCACAGCAGCAGGCTCAGGCCATGGCTTGGATAGCACAATAGTATGTGGGGAAAATTCCCACATTTGTGGCACCACCACCCCCACAAATATACTATGCACCACTAGTGCAACCTATGCAAGCCCCCGCCCCCGCTCCACCCGCTCCATTGGGACAAGTGTTTGCACAACAAAACCATCCCAACCAACTTGCCCCCAACAATCAACAAGGCCAAGCTAGGAACAACCGGCCCTGCAACCAAGGTAATAACCAACCACAGGGAGGTGTTCAACAACTGAACCCTCCCAACAATGCTACGGAAAACTGGCCAGCCCAAAACCCCCCATGACCAAATGCACCAAGACGCAATGCCCCATTGTGCACAAACCAACCATGCACACTCTGTGAGGTCTATGGGCACTATACATTTTAGTGTCCCTTCATGGTTTGTGTGAAGCATACCATTCAAAACAAGGCCCAATAGGCTACCAACGATAAAATGACCTCAAGGACCTAACCCAACCCAGCACCTCAAGGACCTCCCCCAATGGTTCTTCAAAACCCACTGCTAGTCCGAGGATTGGTGGAAACTGTACCCCATCCCCAAACCCATCCCAATGCTTCAGGGGCACCCCCCATGGTCGAAACAGGTGTTCATCACCTACTAGCCATGACGACTGAAGAGGTCAACTTGCAAACCAGACAGAATCAGTACTGTATCACTACAAAAGCTATTGACTCATCACCAGAATCCATGTCCAAGATAGTCAACCTACCACTTCAGTTACCCACATTCCCATGCCCCCCCATACATAGAGTTTCCAATAATGCCACAACTAGAGCTGCAGTCAACTATAGCATTGTGGATGATTTGGCCCAAATTCCAACCGCCATGTCCGCTCTTGAGGTACTTAAAATGTGCCCAATGTAGCAGATAGCCTTACTAGCTGCTCTAGGCATAGTATAACCTTTTGAATCCAAGCTAATAACCTTTGACATGGAGAACGGGGAACCACATATGCCCTCCACTATCGCCTTTCAAATCCCAGTGTCCATTTGGAATTTGGTTGTGCACCGATGCATAGTGGATGAGGGGGCATCCACATGCGTCTACCTTGGTTTGGAAAAATCTTGGATCACCAATTCTGCGACTGTCCTCCATGAATCTGCAAGCTTATGATGGACACCCCACTAAAGGCCAAGGAATCCTCCCCCATGTCCCCATCATGTTAGCCGGGAAGATAGTCCTGATTGACATCGAAGTCATTAACGCTCAACTGGATTACAAACTCCTCCTTGGAAGGAGTTACATGTACTACATGCGAGCCGTCGCGTCAACTATCTTGCGCCTCATGATGCTCCCTCATGAAGGGAAGATTATGACAATTAACAAGCTCACCTACCATGATCTGCAAGGGTTAATAGCACCTGACAACGTTATCCCTACCATCACCACCATTGAGCTACAAGGGGCAACCGCAAATGCTAACGTCATCCCTACAACCAACACTGTGGTTGAAAATACACCAACCTCCCCACCGTTGAATGTGGGTCTTGGGTTTTTTACCGATCCCACCATGACGGCTCCTTTCCCGTTGGTGTCACCACCATTGACACAAAAAAACGATGGAATTATGCATGGTCTCATCAAGCACCGCTGCAACCAAACAAAAACCGTAGCCGTATCCCCAACCACAACCACAACATCATCCGCAGCCACAACATCACCCGCAACAGCAGCATTATGTGCAGCCGCAACCACAACCACACCCCCACATGCAACTAGCTAGGAGTTATGTGGGCTCATCTCTAGTCCATACAATTCCCTTCCTCTGTCCCCCACCTGGTGTCATGAGCAAGCCGGTCATGGCCACCTTCAGCCTACCCAAATTTACATTGGGGATCTCGGTGTGGTATCATGATCCACCAGCTCAACCAACAATGCCCCAGGTTGTTTTAACCCTAGTGCAACCTATCGCGGTCGAGTCTCACCCTCCACCCAGTCCACACAAGCCAACCATTGCACCCATACCTACATAGTCCCAACCCAAAATAGCCAGGGGAAAGAATACCAAAGCCACCACAGAACCACAACAAGTCCCACCTTGTGCCATCTGCAAACAACAGGGCCATCCAACTCAGAATTGCCCTGAAATCTAAGTGATATGTTCACATCTAGATGCCATGGATACAAATTAAAACATCCCCATGGTTGAAATCCCAACCGCGCTAGTAGTCAGGAACAAGGCATTGAGGACAAACCATGCTTGCACCCTTTGTGGCTTGTATGGACATTACTCCCACCATTCCCAAGACCTGCCTACATTTCGAATGGCTCTCGTTGACCTCCATCACCATTCCCTTGAGTCTGAGATCACCTTGATTGAATAAGTTCACCCACCACCTCCTTTGTCAGACACCATGTCCATTTACATGATGTCCATTTCCCCTGACCAGCTCATCCCCATCTCCAATGACGCTCCATCAGACCTGTCACTTCGTTGCTTCAGCAACGATGAGGAGATACTTGAAGCTCTAACTTCCTTGGAATACCCATGGGATGATAGGCACCATCACTCGTTCTTCCTCCCCGAAGAACTTGTGTCACAGTTTGACCAGTTTTCCATGGAGACCAAAGATTTCATCCATGGGAAGATTGACTGGTTCAAGAACCCAATCCCATCACCTGATGCCTTCAAACAAGGGAACATGGAGAAAATTTCACCAACCATTAAAATCGACATCTCAACCAATTCTGAGATTGTTGAATAAATCATGTTGGGGGCATCTTGCTCCCCGAAAGAGGTCGATGCCTACACAGTTCTCTTCCAAGAATTCTACAACATCTTCACCTGGTCTTACACTGAGATGCCTGGCCTAGATCCATCCATTGTGGAACACCACATCGACACGTGGCCTGATGTGGCACCTGTACACCAAAATCAATGGCCCATCCATCCATCCAAAGTGGCTACGGTGAAAGCCGAGATAGAGAAGCTGCACATGGCTGGCTTCATTTATCCCATTGCATACACCACTTGGGTTTCTAATCCTGTTCCCATGAATAAAAAATAGGGTACCATTCATATTTGCACAGACTTCCATGATCTTAAAGGAGCATATACCCCTATCGACTCTGATGGACAACTCTTGGAGAACCCCCGCAATGGGCTCTACCTTAAGAGATTTTATGCTTAACATCACCAATGAGTTGCTTCATTTTAATTTTTTTTTCTTTCAACGCTTTTTACCACAAGCCAGGGGCAACACCATCAACTACTAATACAAAGCCACTCAAAACCGGTTCGAGACACCCCTCACACCTCCGGGCTCAATTTTTTATTCCTGAGACCATCGTCTCATGTTTAATTAATCAATTTCGGGACCATTTCCCACAAGTCACCTCGATTTATGAGCCATGACATGATGCTGCAAGGGTCTACAGACCTGTACTTGTATTGCACTTCCCGACCGAACTCATGTGAGTTATCAGGCCACTGCTCATCAAGGACTGTAATTTTAGCTTTTATTTTGTATTTTTAACACATAGTTGTCTTTTCCATTCACCTCACCTTACGCAGACCACTGGACCACTGTCCATAAAACAATTTCTTTTTCTTGCATGCATTTGACGTATAAATGCCCCCAGACTTGCACATCGCATGTAGTCAAGTTCATCCACCGCAACACACACACACACTCTCCTGATCTCTGCTTCAGAGCCACCTTGGTTTGCATGCCTATACCACACCAACTCACAATCCTCTACCACGATCTATCCCATGCATGTATTGGTATGTTTGAGAGCCTTTTGCTCCGTCCATGCTACATGGATGAACTTTGGACCTCTGTCCACCGTCCCGACATGGGGCACCACCTGTTCCACCACATTCGGTTGACCACATTGGAGTTTCATTTAAGCTCTTTTTTGACTCCTTAAAATAATGAAAAGATTTTTGAGCGCAGCTACTTCCTTTCCCGCTCGCTAAAGTATAGGAAAGGGTGTCTACATCATCTCGTTTATCTCATTTTGTGGACCATGTAGACCATCTCATGAAAAGGACCTCCTTAGCACACTCAAGCCAATACCATACCCCTCTGCATACTTTTATGCTTTCTCGGGCAAAGGGGCCGCACTTTACAAAAAATCCTACCACCGGTTGTCATTAAGCTCTTTTCTAGCCGTCTCATCAAGAAAAGATTGCTGAGCAAACTTGGTTTCGTTCATGCTCATAAAAGTATCTGAATGACCATCCAGTCAATATAGGTTTAACCTTTTACGACCTGATTGGACTACCAATGGTAAAGAAGTCTCTCATCCCATCCAGGATGAGCGAGCTCTCCTATGTATACTTCTACCCTTTTTTAGGCACAAGAGACTACCAACGAAAAAGAGCCCCCACTGGAGTCTTCTTCGTTCATTCAGACTCTCTAAATTGAAAGCACCACTGAGCATTTACCTTCTCAAGCTCACCAAAAATCCATGAGATCGTACCACAATGGTGTCCATAGACACCACCCCACAAAAAATAGTTTGGCAACATCCCCACATTGGGTTTCCTTTTTTCAAAGTACTCTGCAATGTGTCTTCCTTGGATCTCATCAGTATCAAAAGTGTCCACCTCCTCCAAGTGTTTCCCATATGTAGTGACATTTCTGGTATTACAGCTATGATCCCATTCCCTTGGGTCAAGTTTCATTTGCGTCCTGGTCCACCCTGCCATCATACTCTGAACAAAGGAAGTTTGAGTCTTCCCACTCCCCCCCTGCCCCTGTTCAATTCTTTCCCTTCCCCCCCCCCCCCCCCAATTCAGTGAGTCAGTCCGCAGATTGCTTCACACCTTTCGGTTATCCCTCATGCTCCTGGTCACGGAAACATCATTGCCTTGACTAAGGGCAGGTCTCCCTTTGTCGATGCCAGCACACATATTCTAGAGGATAGACCCAGAGGTCCTTGTACCTTGGTTTCATTAACATCATCGATGAGTTCCTTGGACCACCTGAGAGGACTCCTTAGTGCCTCTTGGGATGGTTGTTTCTCACATGCTCGACTTCAACTCCAACATCGCACCATTGAGATTCATACAGGGTTTGTTCTGCACAGTACTTGGTCGAAGACCCCGGATGTCACCTGACTCTAGCACATTGGTGAGTCCACTCAGGGGACCTAAACAGGTTAGCCCCTTGTGATTTTTGGTTTGTGTTGGAGATAGTATTCAGAAGCCCTAGCAGCGCTTCGAGATACCTTTATGATTGATGCAACATACCTGTACCACGAAGACTCTGACTCTCAACCAATGAGTCCACACCACTATGTACCAAATCCAGCAGACTGTCAGTCATGAAGATATAGCATTCCATGATAGTGCCATGGGTCCAATGTACCAATTCAGTATTATATTCAGCCTCACATGAGAGGCAACCATCATTGTAGCATCAGTTTTATATGATCAGCTCTTGTATTTTAGAGCATATATCAAATGATTCTTTTGGCATTGTCACGAGCATGGGAATGCCTGCCTCGTCCATATACATGTCACACATTTATTGTATCTCACCCATTGATGGGAACCAAATTAATACAAAAACCAAAAGCCACCATGCTGCAGCCCCAAAAGCACCACCTCTACACATCAAATCCTATGATGTCCATCAACCATACGTTGAGCTCCTGCCCTCACACATCATGGGGCAATCTGTTAACCCGAAAATCCCCCACATAGCTCTCAATGGCCTACACCACCGAAGCACACCATCTCACAACACTCATATCACTCCATTAGACCTTCCATTTAACCCCCACACCTCCAAAATAGCCTAAGGATGAAGAAAGGGCTAAAAACCCCAAAAAGGAGCCCAAAATAGCCCCCTAGGAGCTAAAGCCCTCAAAAAGGGGCTAAAACCCTAAAAGGAGCTAAAGTTAGGGAAGAAGGGGCTAAAGGCCCAAAAAAGGGGCTAAAACCTTGACCAAGGGCTTAAAACCCTAAAACCCCTTGGAAAAGCTATAAAAGGAGGGTGGGGGGTCACTCTCAAAACACTTCTCCCATTGCCTATTGTTATGCTACCCGTGGATGCTTTGAGACCTTTGCCTCTGAAACCACCCACACTCCCTCTCCTCCATTTCCATTCCCATTGAGCAATTGCTCCCAAATCAAGAGAGGTGCTCCCATGAGCTAGGGCATGGTGGCCCATTCCCACTAGAGAAGGTGTATTTTTGATTTTATGTTTATTTCTTTGCTTCTTAATATGCTTTGCTTTCTAACCCTTGTCTCCATTTGCAGGTTTTGTCATTAACATTGTTTTGCAGGTTTTCCATTGTAGCTTAGGTTTATTTGCAGGTTTCAAGGAGGCGGAACCCTAACCCATTTTCTGCAGAGGGGTTCACCAGTGCTTCAGCTCCTTCTTTCTATTATGTTCTTAGCTTACAGTCTAGCTTAGCTTCAATTTTCTGTTCTTAGTTCTTAGATTAGTTTACTATTCTGCTTCTGTTATTTCCGTTTTGTTTTTCTACATTTTCACCATTAGCAGGAAGCTAGCCTTGTGCCCTATAGGCATAAGGGAGCCATTCCTGCCCCTGTAGTAGGGAGAAATCCTTGCTACAACTGGGGGTTAAGAATTTAAATAGAGAGAGAGAGATTAGGGGTTATTCATTTAAATAAAGAGAGAGATTTGAGGTTAGTGGTTTACATAGATAGCTAGAGAGAGAGAGAGAGATTGGATGTTAGAGGTTTAGTAAGAGAGAGAGAGCGAGAGATTGGGGGTTAGTGGTTTAGAGAAAGGGAGACATTTTGGGTTATGGTTTTAGAGAGAGATACATATATTAACGGCTAGGGGTTTAGAGAGAGAGAGAGAGACTTATGGTGAATTTATTAGGGACAAAGAGATTGCAAGTTAGACATTTAGAGAGAGAGGGGGTTATGGGTTTTTAGACTGAGAGAGTGTGTGTTATGGGCTTAGAGAGAGAGAGATATGGGGTTGAGGTTAGAGAAAAATGTTTTGGGTTCAAGGTTTAGAGAGAGAGAGAGAGAGGTTGGGTGTGATGGGCTTAGATAGATATATAGAGAGAGGGAGGGAGAGAGATATTGGGGTTTCAGGGCTTAAATAAATAGGGAGGGAAAGAGAGGGAAAAATTAGGAGTTAGGGTTATTATAGAGAGAAGATAATAGAGTTTAGGGGTTTAGAGAGAGATAGAGAGAGAGAGACTTGGAGTTAGTGGTTATTGGTTTAGAAAGAGAGAGAAAGTGAGAAATAGGCAAAGATTTGGGCTCAAGGATTTAGAGAGAGATAAAGAGAGTGATTGGGGGTTAGGGTTTTAGAGAGAGAGATTGTTGGTTAGGGGTTTAAATATAGAAAGAGAGATATGTGTTTAGGGGTTTAGATAGATAGAGAGATAAAGAGAGATTGGTGGTTAGGGTTTTATAGAGAGAGAGTGAACGATTGGGTGTTAAGGTTTAGAAACATAGGGAGATAAAAAGAGGGTTATTGGAGGTTAGGGATTTAGATATGGAGAGAGAGATTTTGGGGGTTAGGGGTTAGGGGCTTAGAGATAAAGAGAGAGAGAGAGAGAGAGAGAGAGAGAGAGAGAGAGAGAGAGAGTGGTGGTTAACAGTTTAGACACACACAGAGAGAGAGAGAGAGAGAGAAATATATTTGATATTAGGGGTTTAGATAGAGAGAAAGAGAGAGAGGGGGGAATATGGGTTTTAGAAGAGAGAATTAAAAATATATTGGGGTTTAGGGAGAGTGTGAGATTAGGGTTTAGAGAGAGAGAGAGATTAGCGATTATTGGTTTTTAGAGAGGGACATAGAGATAATGGAGGTTAGGGGTTTAGAGAGAGAGAGAGAAAGAATGAGAGAAAGACTGGGTGTTAGGGGTTAGGTTTTTTAAAGGAAGAATGATATTGAGAAATAGAGAGAGATTATGTGTAAGGGGTTTAGATAGATAACTAGATAGGTAGGTAGTTAGATACCTATATATATATAGAGAGAGAGAAAGATAGAGAGAGAGAGAGATATTGGAGGTTAGGTGTTTAGAAATAGAGAGAGAGGGAGAGTGAGTGATAAGGAGAGACAATGAAATTAAAGGTTATGGGATTAAGGAGAGAGAGACAATAAAATTAAAGTTTATGGGATGAAGGAAAGAGAGAGAGAGAGGTTGGAGAGAGATATTGGGGGTTAGGGATTTTGGGAGAGGGAAAGGGAGAGAGAGAGACAGGAGGTTAGGGGTTTAGTAGGAGATAAATAGAGATGGGAGGTTAGGGGTTTAGAGAGAGAGAGAGGGATTGGTGGTTACAAGTTTATAGATAGAGAGAAATATTGGGGGTTAGGGTGTTATGGAGAGAGAGAGAGGGAGAGAGGGAGAGATTAGGGGTAATGGGTTGAGATAAAGAGAGGGATTAGAGGTTAGAGGCAGAGAGAGAGAGAGAGAGAGAGAGAGAGAGAGAGAGAGAGAGAGAGAGAGAGAGATTGGATTTTAGAGATGTAGAGATGTAGAAAGATTGTAGGTTAAGTATGTAGAGAGATATAGAGAGAGAAAGAGAGAGATTTTTGGTTACATATTTAGCGAAATATAGACAGATTGGGGGTTAGGAAATTAGAGAGAGATTGTGGGTTAGGGGTTTAAAGAGAGTGAGATTTATTGTTTGGTGTTTAGAGAGAGAGAGATTGGGGTTAAAGATTCTAAGAGAGAGAGGGAGAGAGAGAGATTGGGGGTTAGGTTTTTAGAGAGAGAGATAATGGGGGTATGGGGATTAGAGAGAGAGATTGAGGATTATGGGTTTAGTAAGAGAGAGAAAGATAGAAATATATATATATATATATATATAGAAAGAGAGAGGTAGAAAGAGAGATATTAGGAGTTATCTATTTACATAGAGAGAGAGACAGATAGACACTAAGATAGAGAGAGAGAGAGAGAGAGAGATATTTGAGGCTATGGGTTTTAAGAGAGGGAGAGAGATTTCGGGTGTTAACAGTTAAGAAGGAGAGGGAGAGAGAGAGAGAGAGAGAGATTAGGGCTTATGTGTTTAGAGAGAGAGAGGGAGAGAGAGTTTGTGGGTTAGAAGTTTATAGAGAGAGAGAATGGGATTTATGGTTTTAGAGAGAGGGAGATATTAGGGGTAAGGGATTTTGAGAGAGAGAGACTGGGGATTAGGGTTTTAAAGAGAGAAAAATTGGGGGTTATGGGTTTAGACAGATAGATAGAGAGAAATATACTAGGGTTAGGAGATTAGAGAGATATTGGGGGTTAGGAGTTTAGAGAGAGAGAGACGTAGAGAGAAGATGGTTTAGGGGTCAAGTGTATAGAGACAAATAAAGAGTAGGATTTCAGGGTTATTGGAGAGAGAGAGAGAGAGGGAGAGAGATTGGTGGTTAGGGGTTTCGAGAGAGACATATTGGATATTAGAGAGAGAGATTGATTGGGTGTTAGGATTTGGAGAGAGGGAGGTAAAAAGTGGATATTGGGTGTTAGGGGCTTATAGAGAGAAAGTGATATATATATATATTGGACGGTAGGGATTTAGAGAGAGAGTTTGGAAGTTAGGGGTTTAGATGGAGAGATAGAGAGAGATCGGGGGTTAGATATTAAGAGAGAGAGAGAGAGAGAGAGAGAGAGAGAGAGAGATTAGGCATTCAGGGTTTATATATAAAGAGAGCGAGAGAAAGAGATAGATTAGGGGTTAGGGGTCAGGGTATTAGAGAGAGGCAGATATACATTGGGTAATACATGTTTAAATAAAGAGAGATATCAAGGTTAGGGATTTAGATATATTGATAGAGAGAGAGAGATAGAGAGAGAAACCTGAGGTTACATATTTAGAGAGATAGATTTGATCTTAGAGGTTTATATAGAGAGAAATATTGGGGGTTTGGGGGTTGGGGTTTTCCTAGGTAGTAAGATAGAGAGAGAGAGATGAGGGGTTACTGGTTTAGAGAAAGAGAGAGATTTTGGGTTATGTTTTTAGAGAGAGATACATAGATTAAGGGTTAGGGTTTTAAACAGAGAGAAATAGAGAGACTTATTGTGAAGGAATCAAGGAGAGGTAGATTGCAGGATAGGGTTTAGGGAGAGAGAGAGAGAGAGAGAGAGAGAGAAAATGGGTGTTTGGGGTTTAGAGAGAGAGAGAGAGATTGGGGTTTAACGGTTTAGAGAGAAAGGTTTTGGGTTGAAGGTTTAGAGAGAGAATGATAGAGAGAAACATTGGGTGTGATGGGATTAAATAGATAGATAAATTGAGAGAGAGAGAAATTGATGTTTCAGGGCTTAGACAGGTAGGGAGAGAAAGAGAGAGGGATAAATTAGGAGTTAGGGTTTTTATAGAGAGAATATATTGTAGGTTAGGGGTTTAGAGAGAGAGAGAGAGAGAGAGAGAGAGATTAAGGGTTAGGTATTATTGGTTTAGAAAGTGAGGGAAAGTGAGAAATCAAGAGAGATTTGAGATCAAGGACTTAGAGAGAGAGAGAAGGAGAGTGATTAAGGGTTAGAGTTTTAGAGAGAGAGAGATTGTTGGTTAGGGGTTTTGATATAGAAAGAGAGATATTGGGTTAGGGGTATACATAGATAGATTGATATAAAGAGAGAGCAATATTGGTAGTTGTGGGTTTAGAGAGAGAGAGAGAGAGAGATTGGTTGTTAAGGTTTATAAAGAGAGGGAGGTGAAAAGAGGGTTATTGGAGGTTAGGGATTTATAGATAAAGAGAGAGATGTTGGGGGTTAGGGGTTTAGGGAGAAAGAGAGTGATAAATATTAGGCGTGATGGGTTGAGATGGAGAGAGAGATAGTGGTTAGGGGCTTAGATAGAGAGAGAGAGAGAGAGAGAGACAGAGATTAGGGATTAATATTTTAGAAAGAGATACAGAGAGATTATGGGTTAGGTGTTTAAAGAAAGAGAGAAATTGGGGCTTAGGGGTTTAGATAAAGATATATAGAGTGAGAGAGGGGTGGGTGGGAGGAAAAAATGGAAGAGAAAGAGGTTTCGAGAGAGATAAAGATAGAGATTAGGGCTTAGGGGTTTAGACAGAGTGATAGAAAAAGAGAGAGATTGAGGGTTACAAGTTTATAGAGAGACGAAGATTGGAAATTAGGGGTTTAGAGAGGGAAAGTGAGATTAGGGGCTATGGTTTTAAAGAAAGAGACATATTTAAGGTTAGAGAGAGAGAGAGATTAGGGTTTAAGGGTGTAGAGAGAGAGAGAGAGATTGGAGGTTAGGGGTTTAGATATATAGAGAGAGAGATAAAAAGAGAGATATTTCTAGTTAGGGGTTGGGAAAGAGAGAGAAGGGTTGGAGTGATATTGAAGGTTAGGGATTTAGAGAGAGAGAGAGGGATTGGTACTTTCGGGTTTATAGAGAGATATCAGGGTTCAAGGGTTTAGAGGGAGAAAGAGAGATTGGGGGTTAGGTGTTTAAAAAAAGAGACATATTGGGGAATAAGGGCTTATATAGATACATAGAGAGAGAGAGATTGCATGTTATAGGTTTACAGAGAGATATAGGGGGGAGAGAGAGTTTGGGTGTTAGGGGTTTAGAGAGAGATAAATTTGCAGTTAACGATGTTGAGAGAGAAAAGGATTGAGGGAAAGGGTTTAGGGATTTAGAGAGAGGGAGAGAGATATATATTGGGGGTTAATGGTTTAGAGAGAGAGAGGGTGAGAGAAAGAGATCGTAGGTTAGGGTTTAGAGATAAAGAGAGAGGGAGAAATAGAGAGAGATTGGGGGTTATAGGTTTGTAGAGAGAAAGAGATATTGGGGGTTATAGGTTTATAGAGAGATAGAGATATTGGGGTTTAGGGGATTATAGAGAGTGATAGAGAGAGACATATTAGGGATTACGGGATTAAATAAAGAGAGAAATTAGGGAGTAAGGGTTTAGATAGATAGATAGATAGAAGAATACATTAAGAGAGAGAGAGAGAGAGAGAGAGAGAGAGAGAGAGAAAGGTGGGATGTAGGTAGATATTGGGGGTTAGGGATTTAGAAGGACAAAGAGTGAGATTAGGGGTTACAAGTTTAGAGTGGGACAAAGAGATTAGCGGTTAGGGGTGAAGACATAGAGAGAGAGAGAGAGATTGGGTGTTAGGGGTTTATATTTATAGTTAGATAGAGAGAGAGAGAGCAATAGATTTGATATTAGGGGTTTGGAGAGAGAGAGGGAGAGAGGGAGAGATGATTGGGGTTTAAGGGTTTAGGGAGAGTGTGATATTGGGGTTTAGAAGTTATAGGTTTATAGATTGAGATGGGGGGAGAGAGGGAGAGAGATTAGGGTTTATGGGTTTTTAGAGAGGGAGAGAGAGATAATGGAGGTTAGGGGTTTAAAGAGAGAGAGAGAGATTGGTTGTTAGGAGTTAGGGGTTTTGAAAGAAAGAATGAGAGTGAGAAATAGAGAGAGATTAGGGGTGTGGGGTTTAGATACATAGATAGAGATAAAGAGATGGAATTTGGGGTTTAGGGGCTTAGAGTGCGACGAAGAGAGAGAGAGAGAGAGAGAGAGAGAGAGAGACATAAATATATTGGGGGTTATTGTTTTAAAAAGAGGTATAGATTGATTGGTGTTTAGAGGTTTAGAAAGAGAAATTTGAGTTTAATGGTTTATATGTAGAGAGAGAGAGAGAGAGAGAGAGAGAGAGAGAGAGAGAGAGAGAGAGAGAGAGAGAGTGCTTGGAAGTTAGGAGTTTAGAGAGAGAGTGTATGTGAGAGAAAGATAGAGAAATATATGAATAGAGATATTAGTGGCTAGGGGTTTATAAAGAGATAAATTGGACATTAAAGAGAAATATTGATTGGGTTTTAGGGTTTAGAGGGACGGATATTGGGAGTTAGGGGTTTAGTGAGAGAAAGAGAGAGAGTGAGAGAGATATATATATTAGAGGTAAGGGATTTAAAGAGAGAGAGAGAGAGAGAGATTGGAAGTTAGTGATTTAGATAGATATAGAAACATTGGCAGATAGGGGTTTAGAGAAAGAGAGAGAAAGATTAGGCATTGGGGGATTAGGGAGATAGAGTGAGAAAGCAAGATATTTGGTGTTAGGGGTTTAAATAGTAACCGTTAGAGATAGAGATAGATCAGGGGTCAAGGGTTTAGAGAGAGGGATATTGGGGTTAGGGGTTTAAAGAAAGAGAGATATGGGGGGTTAGGGGTTTATATATATTGATTGAGAGAGAGAGATTGGAGTTTAATAATTTATAAAGAGAGAGAGAGAGAGAGAGAGAGAGAGATTGGGGTTTAGGGGTTTATATAGATGAATGCATATATATATATATATAGATTGATTGATAGATAGAGGTAAATAAATATATTAGGGGTTAAGGTTTTAGAGAGATAAAGAGATCAAGAGAGAGACCAGGGGTCGGGGTTTAGAAAGAGAGAGGTATGGGATTAGGTATTTAGATAGATATAGACAAAGAGATTGTGGTTTAGAGATTTATTAAAAGAGGGATTGAGGGTTAGATATTTTGAGAGAGAGAGAGAGAGATTGGGGTTTACGCGTTTAGATATATATATATTAACGAGTTTAAGGTTGAGAGAGAGAGAGAGAGAGAGAGAGAAAGAGAGAGATTGGTGGTTATGGGTTTAGAGAGAGATATATATATTAAAAGTTAGCGGTTTAAAGAGAGACATAGAGAGAGATTGAGTGTGAGGGGATTTTAGAGGGACATATTGGGATATTGTACTTTAGAGAGAGAGGGGGAGAGGGATTGGGTTTAGGATTTACACGGGGTCTTCACTTAGTGAAACTATGCCATAGCACGTTCATTCGTGGCATATGAAACAATACCCCTATTTTCAAAAAATATTGGAAAATACCTCCAAAAATCATTTTTTTTAACCCCCTCCCAATATGCCTTGCCGATTTTAAAAAACCCCTATTTTCCCTATATATTGCATGTATCCATTTTTTCATTTACATTTTTTATACCCCTTTATATATCTACCTAAGGGAAAAAAAAACTAAACACAAGAAAGGGCGACACTTGATAGGCGCCCTTAGGCAAATCACTTTATTATGAATTAAAATCTATCACATGATGTCAAAACAAATAAGAGAGGGTTTATTTGTACCAATCTCAAACAGTAGTGTGTAACTGCTTTAGTAATTGCTTCAAGATGTGGACACGGGATATATATCCAACTCGAGAGGCTGAGAGGCCTTTTAAGTTGTAGTAGACTTTTAAATGCTTTCATCGACAATCACGCATATTTTAGTGTTCCTTTGTTTCAGAGCTTCAACAACTTTTCTCAAAATAGCTTTAAAAATCTAGTTTGTATACATAATACTCTCATAGATTTCTTAGTACTTTGACTAGCATTAGTTGAACATTTATATTACATAGAGAGACAATCTTAAGTGGAGAGCCTAGCTCTACTTCTTTCACAGTTTAACCAAAGCTTCCTCACTTTGCAAGTAATTTTAAGACAACTTTCAATATTCCAAGGGCTCATAAACTCCACAAGTAGAGAACAACTACAAATTTTTAGGAAAGAATAACACACCCAAAAAGCTTCATTCAAAATGCTCTCAAAACTACCACAGCTCTACCCTCATAAAAACTTCACTGCATGCATTCAAGTTCTCTCTCACAAAGGCCAACAATCCTCACAACCTAACAAGCATCTCAATCCTACATAATCGTTCTTCAAAACTTAGTTCTTATGCAAACAGAACATCATTCAAGCAGACTCCATATACAGATCTCACCTCACTCGTTTTCAACAAAGTTCCATTCTCATGTTCACTAATTTATATGTTCTCGTGACTCTCATACTTTCATGGTTCAGCTCCCATGGCTTCACATAGCCTGATGAATCCCTTCACTCAGCTTCTCAAATAGGAGCATGTCAAACTTGCTCACTCACTCAAGCAGACTTCATATACAAATATCACCTCACTCATTTTCAACAAGGCTCTATTCTCGTTCTCACTAATTCATATGCTAACATGTTCTCATGGTTCAGTTCACATGGCTTCCCTTAGCCTCAAGAAGCCCTTCACTTAGCTTTACACAACAGCTGTAAAAAACAACATAAACAAATAGGAGCATGTCAAACTTGCTCACTCGCACATATCCATGGCTCTAATATAACTTATGCATAACCATGTCACACAATATCAACAAAGCATAAAAGATATTCAAGTAACTAGCACTCTAATTCATAAAAGGGCCATGAATTAATTACATAGAGTACATGTGTTTATAAAATTCACTTGTCTTTGGCTTTTCCACCAGTTTTCCATATTTAGTTAGATTCCTCTACACCAAGTGCCATGGCATATACCTTGAGACGTTCCTTAAATCTCTTAGATACGACACCTTCCCTTACAATATACTCTAATGATGTCCTATCCATATGTTGTACTTGATTCTCTTCATTCACTCGTATTCTATTTTGCAAAGTCTTAGATCCATGGCTTTTTTATTCTCCCATGTCATAGGGTTTACTAGTTTTTACAACATTCTAATATGACCCACACTCTTAATCTCTCTCCTTGCCTTGTTCTCATCATTTTCATCGGATGGATTGGATGACTTGTATATTATTGCTTGTGCCTCAACAATTATAGCTGGACTATCATTAGCAGCATATAGAATCCTCTGTATTGCTGCAACTATCTATTCAAAATTACAGTTATCAAAATCTGATATTTGTCACTCCATTAAACTCATGCAGAAAACATTTCTAGACAAAAGGTTGTATATGGCTAGTAAAATTTGTGCTTACAGGTAATTGTTCAACATCTGGATTTTGACAAAGTATTTCAATATCCCTGAGCTTTGCAAAGTAAAAGTCTCTTTCCTTCTCCAAACTGTCTACCGAGAGCTTCAACTCTATGACCTACATACCTCAATTAAATAGCAAATAGCATAGAAATAAACAAATATGAGAACTTCACTGATATGAGAGCCTGGACCAAGTTCATGTTGCTCTAGTTCCTTTGGAAAAACTCCTAACAAAAGGATCTTGTGATGATTGGACCATGACTGAACCAAGATTCTTTCCGAGGTAAAACAATAGGAAAATATGAATAACAAAAACACAAACATCAAGATACTTTAAATGGAGTAATATTTTTTACCTGCTCATTGAGAGCCTGAATCTGGGTTGCGTTTGCAGATGCAGTGTTGGGCATTGCAGACCCATAAAATGGTGGCTCAGTTGAGGCTATTTGGAAGGGTACAAACCCATATCCAGCACTTGACCCTGTCCTGGAATGTTTAGCAGCTACATTCACAACTGGAACTGGAGGATCATTTCGCTGAGAACTAGCAACTGTGGTAGTTTTAGACCCTAGTGCATTGCCCTTGCTTGAAGGGTTTACTAGAGCTGCTTTCTTGTTAACTTCTTTTCCACCTTTGCAAAACTCCCTTCGTTCCAATGCATTGTAACTAAAAAGGCACATAATCAAAAACTGATTAACAAATGTATCACTAACATGTAAACAAATATGCCCATTATTGTAGTGCCATGAAATCCAGAAAAAACCAAAAAGCAGGAAAAGAGAACAGAGAAAGAAGATACCTATTCATGATTCCACCATTTACTGAGTCACAGTATCTCTTTAACCATTGCATGAACTCTAGATTGTCAAGTGGTCGCCCTTTTACAAGTTTATTGACATCAATGTACTGCATGAAACCTCATATTAGATCCATCTTGACGTCTTATTGAAAGTAATAACCAAACTAATGCCTGCTGTGTATTTTCCCACATTTACAGTAAAAAATGGAACTCTCAACTTTCAAGACAGAACTTGCCATCTTCTAACAAAGGTAATACCAGGCCTATATCTAGCTACCAGGGATGTTAGATAAGGCTACATTAACTATAGAATACAAGAAAGTACAAGAATAAAAATTCCAAAAAACCGTGCCATAGGAGCATTTACAATACATAAAGCACAGAAAACAGTGTCCCTGAAATTGTTACACAACTAAAAAGAAATAGCAACAAATGCAAAGAAACCCGATAGCATAGCCTGGTGAAGATAAAGATGCATACACATTTCCAAAATATGCATGCATTTTAACCAAAAGCCCTTTGCTTCTTTTATGTTGATCACAATAGTGGCTTGACCCCTTCAAATCTTGAAAAAGAGATTCAGAACAGGAAGTTGGCAAGGTCAATACATACTTAGAGC